>JAPPVO010000032.1:64200321-64268989 GCA_030407325.1 Camellia japonica
GAACATTACTTGTATTGATTATGTGTTGTATATGGCAATTGTGTGTTACATTGCATATGCATTTCATTTGGAGGAGATAGGGGATGAACTCCACGGTTTAGGGGAAGATAGGGGATGGACCTCTAAACCGGATTTGTTGGGAGGAGATAGGGGATGGACTCCAGTAGCATCATTCATATGTGTGCTTATTGATAATAGCAATATTGCTATTTGTTGTTGATATGATACATCATTATAATGTGTATCAGTTGGAAGTATGGAAGTGTTGTGGTTTGAGCTTTAGTCTCATTTATTTTGTGACATCTGGATCACTATTATAGTTGGCCAGGTTCTGAGCCATAATGATATAATTGGAAAGTTGAATAGATATTGGAAAGTGAAAAGTGTCATAGACAATATGTCATAGACAATGTAGACATTTGTGTCATGAAATTGAAATTGATTATCTCGTGTTAACCATGTATCGAATGCTAATGCTTTAGTTAATTCTTATGCTTGGTTTAGTATTTTTCTACTGGGCTGTGGCTCACCCTATATGGGAACTTCATTTTTAGGTTCAGGTGGTTCACTACCTCCAAGGACTTAGCTTGTGAGGATTTGGACTCGAAGACTTGCTTTATTTGTTTTAGTTGTTTTATTTGAATAACTTGTAAACTTTCAAGCCTAGGGCTTTATTTGTTTTTGAGTTAGAACTCATGGAATTGTGTCCAAATGTTGGCTTGGCAAGATGTAAGCCCATAGGGCATTTATTATGATGTTTTTATTTCATGGTACTCTGATGAATGGAATAAGACACTTTATTTCCTTATAATTCCGCATGTTAATATTATGTATTATGGGTATATTTTGAGGGCGTTACAGGGGTTGTACTCCAGTGTGTGTGAGAAGATAAGGGATGTACTCCACACACCTATGTGTTCATACATCTTAACACATTGTTTGCATCCTGATAGTTTATGTGGTTGCAATATACATGTTAGTTATGCCTTGTTGCATGGTCGTTGTTGGCATTATATGCCGCGCTTATAATCAAAGGTACCGTTACCTTCCAGCTAGCGCCTGGAGAACTGTATGCGCTTATAATCTAAGGTACCACACCCTTCCAGCTAGCGCCTGGTAAAATGGTATGTTGTTGTGAGAAGTGTATTTTGGCTTACTACGCACCTAGCTAGTAGAGCAAAGTTTTGTTGTTATTGTTTCAGTGTATCTGGAAACATTGTGAATAGTATTGGTTTCAGTTTTGGAGGGCCGAGTGCCTCATAAATTTATCTTGTGCATGTAGTTGAGTTATCTCCTTTGTTATAGAGGTATGCATGTATAATTATGTTAGAATTGGGATTGAACTGAAATGCCTTTTTTTTAAGTTATTTGGAAGTGTGAAGAAAACCGAACATCTTAGAATTATGTTTTGAAAAGGCACATTTGTTGTATGTGAGGGAAAATGGAAAAGAGTAGTGAGCTTAGTGAATTTATTTCCTAAGAAATGGTTAATGTCATGAAAGATTGGGAACGGGGGTTAATGAAAGGAAAAAGGAAAGATGAATCGCTTATAGCGTTGAATGAAATGGTTGTTTTCGAGAAAAGTTCATATGTATATATATATATATGTTTTGTATAAACTGTCACATTATTATTCTAGTACGAGAATGAGTGTTCATGATCATAGCTATCTGTACTGTTGTTATTGTTGAGGATCATGTTGAGATCCCTACTGGACTATATGTTCATCCCACGTTGTTGAATCTTTTTCAGGTGTTTAGCAGGATTTGCTACAAGATTTGGATCTTCTTATTTGTTGGCCACGGGGCCTCTTTGTTGTTGGCGGAATGCCATATGTGAAAAAGGGTTACACCCTTCATTTGATTATTCAATGTTGTAAGCCTAAGGGCAATTTATTTAAGGATGCTCATATTGTATTTGGTTTGCATACGAATGAGAGTATTGTTATTCATTTCTACGGACTGAATGTATGAGTTTATTTCCGCATGTTATCTCTGAAAATGAATTAATTTAATGAAATTGGCAATGACTTCGAGTAATAAAAAGTGGGGCGTGACAACCTCTCCCTCTAAAACACTTGGGTACCCCTTGGGGCACACCCCAAGTACCAAACCCATGCCTTATAAACCCATTCAAAACTTCCCACCAAATCAATGTGGGACAAGCCTTATTCAATACCTTTAAGGATTTTCCACCAAAACTCCATTTCCATGGAGCACACTTTGGCTTCAATTTCCCATTCACTTGGTAATGGTTTTGAACAACCAAATATACCACGTGAATCACAACGCGGCATAGAACGCGTTACCACTTTGACCCGTGTAAATCGATGCACGGGGCTCACCTAAAAATTAGACCAAACTTAGGAAAAAATTCTAGTTTTAACTAGAATTTTATAACCATTTCCAACAATCCCCCACATGAATGGAATTTGATGACAACGGAAATGTAACAAAATGCAGACTTAACGAAAGAGTATAAGTCGAAAATATCTTGCATCAGGATAGGTAGTTTTTGGCCTTGAACCTTCCCTAGTGATAACCTATCGGACTTACTGGCTAACCAATGGACGCGATGCCTTGAATTGTTCAGCCGTTCGTGTAAGCCAAGACAATAGATTTCACACAAAATATCTTCTGACACATCGTGGTTCTCACTGTTGTGTTCATTTTGGCCGTGAACGCACCTGGTTTTCATGAGTATTTCTAGAGAATGTAGCCTTTTTCATTCTCATAGAACCGGCCCCAGTTCAACACTCATATAGGTGATTCTTATTGTGAGTATCTCCTTATACTCGTCTTGATTTTATGCCTTAAACAAGATATAAGTAATCATTAAAAGCAAAGCTTATCCTTATACCCCTGCAGTCAACATATGTTGCAGATATCACTCTCACCATAGGAATGGGTAGGAATTTTAATCCCTTGGTGATTTCTGGCGAGCCATACATAACTTAGTTGTCCCTTTGAACTTAGTTCTTGGGATCTCCAGTCATATAAGTAGGGTTACCATTATGACGACTCTTATGTAATAGGCTTTAATCCCATTCCCTTCGATGAACTATACACTAGCTCTTTTATCAAACATTTTGTTAACGGATCCGCAATATTCTCTTTAGATTTTATATAATCTATTGAGATTATTCCGTTTGACAACAATTGCCTTACGGTATTATGTCGATGACGAATGTGTCGTGACTTACCGTTATACATATGATTCTGTGCCCTGCCTATTGCAGATTGATTATCACAGTGAATGCAAATAGCTGGCATAGGTTTTGGCCACATTGGAATGTCTTCTAAGAAGTGACGAAGCCATTCTGCTTCTTCACCTGCTTTGTCTAAAGCAATGAACTCGAATTCCATTGTGGATCGTGCGATGCATGTTTGTTTTGTGGATTTCCAACAAACAGCAGCGCCTCCCAGAGTGAAGACATATCCACTTGTGAATTTTGAATCTTTAGTATCCGATATCCAATTTGCATCACAATAACCTTCAAGTACTGCTGGATATCGAGTAAAGTTCAAACCATGATCACGGGTGAATCTTAGATATCTAAGAACCCGAATGATCGCTTTCCAATGGTCTTCTCCGGGTTACTAGTGTACCTACTCAATTTACTGATAGCGTAAGCTATATCAGGACGAGTACAATTCATTAGGTACATTAGGCTTCCAATGATTTAGGAGTATTTTAACTGAGACACTGCATCACCTTTATTTTTTGACAAATAAAGACTGATAGCTACAGGTGTTCTAGCTAAATTCAAATCATCCTTGATAAATTTATCAAGAATTTTCTCAATATAATGAGATTGAGATAATGCATATCCGTCAGATGTTTTAGTAATTTTCATTCCTAATATAACATCTGCGACTCCCATATCTTTCATATCAAATCTTTTGTTAAGCATTTGCTTAGTTGATTTGATCATGTTTTGACTACTTCCAATGATAAGCATGTCATCCACATAAAGACAAACTATGACATATCCTTGGTCAGTGTTTTTAACATAGACGCATTTGTCACATTCGTTTATCTTAAACCCATTAGTAAGCATTGCATGATCAAATTTTTCATGCCATTACTTAGGTGCTTGTTTTAATCCATAAAGGGATTTTACAAGTCGACAAACTTTCTTCTCTTGCCCTGATACAACAAACCCTTCGGGTTGCTCCATATAGATCTCTTCATTTAGATCACCGTTTAAGAAAGCTGTTTTAACATCCATTTGATGTATTTCTAAATTAAACAACGCTGCTATAGCAATAAGCATGCGAATGGATGTTATTCTTGTCACAGGGGAATATGTGTCAAAATAGTCCAGACCTTCCTTTTGTCTGTAACCTTTAACTACAAGTCTTGATTTATACTTGTCAATTGAACAATCTGCTTTCATTTTTCCCTTGAATATCCATTTATATCCAAGAGGTTTAGAACCTAGTGGAAGATCTACCAATTCTCAAGTATGATTTTGCATAATGGATTCAATTTCATTATTAACAGCCTCTTTCCACAAAGGTGCTTCAAGACCTGTCATTCCTGCCTTAAAGCTTTGAGGTTCAATTTCTAACAGGTATGTCAGAAAATCTAGACCAAAGGATTTTGATGTTCTCGCTCTCTTACTTCTTCTTGGTTCATCATCAGTTAAATCCTGTTGGTCGAGACCATTACTAGTCTTTTGTGTTTGATTGTCATTAGTCTCTTGACTTTGTGTACAATCATAAGTTCTTTTCTGTGAACTTAATTCCTGTCATTTCTTATAAGGAAAGACATGTTCAAAAACACAGCATTCCTTGACTCTATAATAGTGTTCACATTTATATAAGGTATTTCTGATTTATAAGTCAGAAACCGATATGCACTACTATTCTGAGCATAACCAATAAACACACAACCTACTGTTTTTGGTCCAATCTTAGTCTTTTTAGGAACAGGAACTTCAACTTTTGCCAAACACCCCCACACTTTTAAGTATTTGTAGGAAGGTGGTTGACCTTTCCACAATTCATAAGGAATGCTTTCGGTTTTCTTGTGGGGTATTCTATTAAGAACATAATTAGCAGACAATATTGCTTTCCCCCACAAGTTCTGTGGTAAGCCTGAATTTAGTAACATGCCATTCATCATTTGTTGTCTATGATGTGCTTGATTCATAAATTTCAAATCCAAAAATCCAAAACAATTATGACTACACAAAACAGAATTAATGTTTTGACAAAATCATATCCTCATAAAAAATTTGCCTAAGAAACGAACAATTTCAAAAACCCAATTGATTGTATACATTCTTGCAACTCATTTATAAATAAATGTCACTGTCATAAAATATTTGTGACAGAAGAAAATTAAATTATCTCAACTAATGCAAGAGATACACCCCGTATTAATAAAATGGTTTATGGTTTAACAATTTCTACTACGCAAGTAAAATAATTATTAATGACATCTCATTCAAAATAAACCAATAATCAACATAAAAGATTTCTTAAATTACTTCCCAATTAAACGGAACGATATAATTACATACATCTTCATGTTTAAATTTCTCTGGTGTTTAAACACCCATTCAAAATTGATTAGAAATATTCAAATTAACCTGCTTATGTCCAAAGTCGACATAACAATTTATCATTCCAAATCACTTGAAATTATTGTTAAGAAATAACTTGACATGCATATCAAACGCATCAAATAATGAATTAACAAAATAAATTAATCATGCATGATCCTATCACTTGCATCATGAAATAAAAGAATTCTCAACTCATAAATAAAATCCAACGCATTTAAACTTTAAACTTCAAAAATGACAAAACATACCTTCATTTAATAAGTTTGATTTGTACATAAATAAACAATTTAAATATGCATTAAAATGTTCTTGTGAATATATATATATATATATTTTCCGACTCAAGTGCAGAAACAATTCATGACTATGAATCTACATTGTAATAAAAATAAAATTAGTTTGTAAAACTAATATTTTACTCTAGAAACAAATTCTTCTATGTATACTCACGATGAACTATGATAAAGTCAAAAGAATTAACACCTTTTCACAAAGGGTTCAAAAATAAGTGGTCTACCAAACGAAACCATAAGTCACTTACAAAATTAACAGATTGTGACCAAGTCACAAAGTTACATGATTGATTAACAAAATTAATTTTCTAGTTACTAAAACCAGAAAATAAATTACAATACAAAATAATTTTATTTTCCTTGTTACTAAAACTAGTAAAATAAAATACCGAAATAATATCTGATTACAAAAATCAGAAAACCAAACCACAAATTAATTTTCTAGTTACTTAAACCAGAAAATAAATTATAACACAAAATAATTTTATTTTTCTTGTTACTAAAACTAGAAAATAATATAATTTTATTTTCCTTGTTACTAAAACTAGAATATAAAATACCACAAAAATATTTGATTACAAAAATCAGAAAAACACAAAATAATTTTCTAGTTACCAAAACCAGAAAATAAATTCTAGTTACTAAAACCAAAATAAATGATAACAACAAAATAATTTTATTTTCCTTGTTACTAAAACTAAAAAAATAAAATACCAAAATAATTTTCTGTAACACCAAATAATATTATGCAATTGTTAATGACACCAGTATATTACTACTAGTTGTCAAAGAAAAGAGACAGTATATTACTACTATCTGTCAAATAGCATAAACCACTACTTGTTTTTCCAACCAGAATATTACTTTGGAAACACAGAAAATTAAATACAATGAAGATACCAAAAATAATCTGTCTTAAGATTGTTGGACAATCTTCACTGTATTTAAATAAATTAAATTCTGTTGTGTACTAAACAACATCCAGAATATAAAGAAATAAAGAAAATAAGAGAATATGTTTGATTACAAAAATCAAACTTGAAATAAAAATAAATAAATAAAAACAGATTTTATTTTGTTACAAAAAATAAAATTCAAATCTGATTTAAACAAATAATAATAACACTGAAAATAAATTAAATAACTTACTTGATTTAATTTGTTCGGATTATAAACTGATCAAGTCTAGTGTTTGACACTGTGTCCTTAAGACAGATTCGTCATCTCCACGGTGCTTTCAGAATTTGGACGTCTATCTCCCAGGATAAAATGATCTACTACAAACAATAGCAGCACTACAAATTGTTTGCCTAACGAACACACTAAGTGTTTATACTCTCTCTGACAAGAAAATAATGCAGCAACATGAAGAAGATGTTTTCAGAATTATGAATGACGAAAATTAGAGTTTCAAAATCCAAATGAGGGCTGTCCTATTTATAGATGTAAAGGTGGCTCTTGGTTTTGAATTGAACAGGTTTGAAACCTGTTGGTTTTGAATTCAAACAGATTTGAATCTGTTTATAATTCAAACAGATAACAAAAAACGGGAAGGGCCCTGTTTGGGTGTGCAATAATACCAGACTGGTTTATTTCCGGGAAGGGCCCTGTTTGGATGTACAATAAAACCAAACCAGTTTAATTTGAATTAATAAAATTAAATTCAAATATTTTTGGCCCAAAAAGATTAGTATTGGGCCGAACAAGCCCAACCCAACCTCCACCACCCCCAAGCCCAAGCCAGGTCAGCCAGCCCGACCGAGGACGGCGCGGGGCGCGCGCGTGTGTGGTGGTTTTTGAGTCCAATGGGTCTAGCCCATTTTGCCCATAACCTCTCCCTCTAAACACTTGGGTACCCTTGGGCACACCCCAAGTACCAAACCCATGCCTATAAACCCATTCAAAACTTCCCACCAAATCAATGTGGGACAAGCCTTATTCAATAACTTTAAGGATTTTCCACCAAAACTCCATTTCCATAGAGCACACTTGGCTTCAATTTCCATTCACTTGGTAATGGTTTTGAACAACCAAATATACAACGTGAATCAAACGCGGCATAAACGAACACATTACACTTTGACCCGTGTAAATCGAATGGCACGGACCTAAAAAATTAGACCAAACTTAGGAAAAAATTCTGGTTTTAACTAGAATTTTATAACCATTTCCAACAGCTTGTTCACGAACGGTTCTATTCATTTGTAACCTTAGTTGAGAGCATCTCTAATGGAGAAGTTAAAATTGTGTGGGTTAACGTGTCATATGACAAAAAGTAAAAAAAGTAATAAAAGTGATATTCAATTTTGTGTTAAGATTTATTATGTGTGAATATAACAATGGATATGTTAGGATGTGAGTTAGAGTATGTGCTAAGAATAAAAAATAAAAAATAAATGAAAAGATGTCCGTCCCCACCAATCAATACTTTCTCACTCTCTCTTCTATTAAACACTCTTGCATAATGTGTCAAAGAAGCAAATCGACCCCTTCCTTTTTTCCTCCTCTTATGTCTCTCCCTTCTTCTCATGCTCATTAGCTCAGTCTCTATCTTTAGAGATTGAATTAGCATCTAACATTGAATTTGTCAATCAACTCATACACAAACATGTCTATCGCAACAACAAAAAGCCTTCATCTTCTATTTTTGTTAATAGTTGACACTAACCCACCCGTTAACACTATCACTGTAGATGCTAGTCGGGGAAAGTGAAATAGGGAAAATGTATTTTGTATTAAAAAAAAAGGGGCAAACTTTACTTTACCCCCCTATGGTTTAGGCCATGTGCGGATTACCCCCTTGACTTTCAAATATCATCACATAACCCTCTGTGGTTGATGGAGTAATGTGCACCGTTAGCTTTTCTATGTATTCTAACCGGCTGTGCAGTGCACGCGCAGTGTGTGGTGCAAGTGGGCATGAACTGATGATGTTCCTTCGCAATGAAAAGACCAAAATGCCCCTATGGTTAACATAAAAGCTTACCTTGCTTTTTATATTGCCTCCTTTCTTTGTGTTGAGTTGTAGGCTAGTCTACCCAGCAAAAATGTCATCTTCAAGCATTGGAGGTGGAGAAAGACAAATGTTAAGGTTCATGACTAAGAAATGTCGTTGTGGGAGAAAAGCAGCCATTAGAATCGTGGAGTCCGAGAAGCCTTCAAAAGGTAGGTTGTACTATGTTTGTGAAAATGCGGGTTTGGGGGGTTGTGATTCTGGGTTTGGTGTAACCCAGTTGGATATGCTCCCATCTATGGAAGATGAGATTGATAATGAGAAGCCAAGAGTTGAGGAAGGTGTGCAGTTTAATAGAAGACTGATGAAGCTGGAGATGAAGATAGAGGCACTGACCATGATGATGAAGACATCTATGGTGGTTTTGCTTGTGTATTTCATTTCCAGCATGTTAATGTTCAGTATGAAATGAATTTGTAAGAATTTGTAAGGTGCTTTATGTACTTGATGTATGTTTGCAAGAAATGAAATTATGTTTATGAAACTTGTGATTTTTTGTATTTTTTTTTATTGCAACATGAAAATAAATTCAAAATTTTTTTTTACTGCAACATTGAAAATTATTCCAACAAATTCATAATTTCTTTTATTGGAAAAAAATTCTTACAAATTCTTAATTGGAAAAAAATCAACCCTGTTGAATTTAATTGGAAAAAAAATAACCCTGCTTAGTTTAATTGGGAAAAATCAACAAAATTCTTAATTTCTTTACTGCATTCCAATGCAAAATATAACAACCAACATTTCCAACACAAACAAACTGACTGAGTTGATTTGCAAAACAACAGGCCTCATTCCAAATCAATACACTTGAGGCAATGGAACAAAAATGACAAAAAAAAAAAAAAACTGAGATTCACAATGCTATTCAATACCAATCCATTTACAGAAGTATGCTGCATTTGAAAACCATTCTCAAAAACCATAACTCTAAATACAAAACATAGCTTAAATACAAAACCATAACTCTACATACAAAACACAACTCTATATACAAAAACATAACTATAAGTGTGTATCTATCCTTTCTTAGCTCAAATACAAACACAACACATCCACAGTATTGTTTCATTACAAAAACATATATAATAATAGGTAATTCTATAGCCTACTTTGACCCAGTTGCTAGTTTTTGTCTAGTCTCCTTGTTTTGATTGTCTCTAGTACAAAAGTTACTGAAATAGCATGCCCTCTGACATTAGCATTTACTCCAGCATTCACTCCAGTTCTTCCAACATTGACTACAGATGCAAATGCATTAATTGGTTCTCTACCCCTCCCATTAAATGTGATTTCAGGTCCTTTGCCAGGACCACTTGATGCATTTCCACCATAGGTTGGTAGTTTTGTGGGCTGCAACAACATTTTCAATTAACAAAGTGAAAAGTTACAAAATTAAAAGTTGGTTATATAGACAAGTGAGTTACCTGAGTGGATAACCTAGTACTCCTCCTCTTCAGTTCAATAGAAGCAGTACTCATTGGTGGCAGAGATGCTACTTGGCCTCCTCTTCTAGTTTGGATGTTACTGGACATCTGAGGCAAAAAAATTTCCAATTAGGAACAAATTGGGCAAACTACTGTTAGTTTCTTACTTGAAGTTATAAGTCAACATTAAAAGTTGGTTACCTCATTTGATGGGATGTTTGTTGTTAGAGTAAGAGTAGGAGTAGGAGTAGAAGTAAGAATAAGAGTTGATGCAGGTTGAGATGATTGCCCACTAGTACATCTCTGCTGCAACAAACAAATTAAGTATACAACAAACAAATAACAACATGTGTACAATAAATGAATGCATAAGTATGCACTAACCTTTACCATTTTGGACTTAGGATACAGTTTGTTCTTGCATGACCTCTAATTGTGCCCTTTTGCAAACACTTAGCACATGTAACATTGATGTTCTTCATTGATGCCGTGTGGATTTCTTGCTCATCTGCTTGTCTGTTTCTTAACTTATTTGGTTTGCCTGCTAATTTCTTTGCTTCTGGTGGATTCAATTTCTGGCCACCTTCCTCATACTTATGCATGTCTGGAACTGGGTGTATCATGAATGCATAAGTATCCAAGTACCTAGACTTGCTGTAATACTCATACACATAGGCTTCTGGCTGCTCATGATTGATTTGAATGGCACTGATGGCATGACTACAAGGCAAACCAGACAAATCCCATCTCTTGCAACTGCATGTCCTAGTACTTAGGTCCACTACGTACCTCCTCTGAAAATGATCAACCTCAAATTCCAATTGTCTACACCAGGTTGCAAAGCAGTTCCTTGATTCCACCTTTAACTTGTCAAGTTTGTCATGAATATTGGGACAAATTTCACCACTGTATTTTGCCATTCCAGCCTTTTTAACTTGAATCCTTTGCATCAATTTCATTCTGATCCATTCAAACATGGAGATTATTGGTAGCTCTCTAGCTTCTAGAATGTAAGAATTGAATGACTCACTCAAATTGTTCACAAGGATGTCACACTTGCTCCTTGGAGAAAAATGTGACCTTGCTCACAAAGCAGGGTCAATCTCCCTCAACCACTCCACAACTGTCTTCCTATTTCCAGTCTTAGGATTAGCTTCTTCAATCTTCTTCATCGAATAATTGAATTCACGTACGTTTCCAGTTGATGTAGCTTTCCAGAACAGGTCTTTTAACACATAACCACTATATTTTGTCTTGAAGTTACTATACATATGTCTCAAGCAGTATCTGTGATCTACAGTAGGGTATAACTCTGCAAATGTTTCAACCAACCCCTTCTGTCTATCTGATATAAATGTCCACCCCATCTCCTCAACACTCCCAATATCACTCAGAGGCTTTACATTCTATCTCAACCAAAGCCATTGCAATGGGATACATGTTGTCATTTCCATCTCTCCCAATAACACTGAGTAGTTGCCCTCAAAAAATCCCTTTCAAATGACAACCATCTAGTCCTATTATTGGTCTACACCCTGCTAGAAATCCATCTTTCTGTGCACCAAGTCTGAAATACATTCTTTCAAATGTAGGCTCTGTCTTTTCAGGATTAGTTGTTATTGAAATGTGTGAGGTTGGATTTTTCCTAACAACTGTAGCTGCATAATCCCTAATCCTGTGATATTGCTCTGCCAAATCCCCTGCAATTATCTCCCTTGCCTTTCTCTTTACCCTATATATTTGAAACCTACTTGCATCCACCATTATCTCTCTTCTAATTTTTTTCTTGAAAGAGGCTATGTTAATAGAGGGGTCATCTTTCACCTTATCTACAAACTTCTTCCTCAAGTACTTAGAGTTGGCTTGTTTGTTGCTGTAATTCCTCCCACATGTATGTTTCCCCTCTAGAGTTTTGATCTGAAAGGTTGGGGTTCCCCCAAATGGAGAGGCATGTATCCTCCAAGTATAGCCATGCCTACAAACAGCAATGATCCTAGAACTCTCATTTCTGATGTACCTTATATCATAATCATGCACCACATTAAACTCCCCCAAATACTCTCTGAAAACTTGGGGATTGGGAAATTTCATTCCAACTACAAGTTTGGGATCCTTCATCATCTCTTCTCTGTATTCTGGGTATCCAGCATCATCTGTCTCATCTGATGACCCTTTCAGACTAATCAATTCATCATCATCATCAACATCTGAATACCAACCAACATCACCTGGTAGATTAACTTTGGGTGGTGTCCTTTAGTTTTTTTGTGTGAGGTTTCATAAAAAATGTGTCATCATTTGGACCCTCTAGGTCTTTATACAACCAACTTTGGTCATCACTTTCCTCTATTACTATCCTCAGAAGTCTCAGTATCACTATATTCTTCACTAACTATATATAGTCCAAGTCCTCAGAATCATCACTATCAATTTTCTCATCAACCAAAAATTCAGTCTCACTCTATGCACTGTCACTCTCATCAGCCTCATTAGCTTCTACAGACTCAGTGTCAGTAGTATGCTGCAACCCCTCCTCATGTTGTGTATCATTACCCTCATGTTGTGTATCTACCCTCACATCCCTTACCCACATCCTCACCCTCAGCTACCTCTGCACTATCATCTGAATCATTCCCAATGTCATCAACTATGACTAATATCAAACAAGTATCAATAATGTCTGTGTCAGTACCACCCTGTTCTGTGTCACCACCACCTATGGCATTACCACCCTATTTTGCACCATTGGGATCTGACAACAACTCACCATTGGATGACAAAACCATAATAGGATCTACACCTTTCTCTACATAAACTACTACATAATCCAAACCCTTATAAGCCTCAAGCATTTTCATCACATCAACATTACCGTAAATTGTTTTCAACCCAACATCTAAACTATAACCAGGCCATGTATAGTACATATCTATGTTTGCTCCTTTTACACCAACCAGGTCATAATAAAGATCTCTTAACTCAAACATAGACATTTTTCAAGGTCACAGTTAATTATTTCATTCACCCTACCACCTCATAAACACATGTGGATGAAAGACAAAATGGCTCCCATAGTGCTTTGAACAATTATGAATTTGTTTGACATTTTCAGCATTCACTTCTAAAGTAGAAAAGACTTTCATCAATACATTTTGGGACCACAACCCACAATCCACAACCCTAAACCCTAAACAAAGATATAGTCATGCATGTAACCAACATAAACTAAAATAATAAATAATCCCTAATCCTCAAACAGATCACACAAAACAGAAACAGAATATAAAAGCATAAAGTAATAGAATTAAAAAACCTATTTTTCAGGCATAAAGTTAAAAATTAATTGAAGAAGGAAACAAACAAAGTAATACACTGATGATTAGGGATAAAAAGTTAATTGGAGAAGGAAACAAACAAAGTAATACACTAAGGATTAGGGATAAACTTCACATTTTCAATGCATACCCCACACAAATACAATGACAATAAACAAATAAGTAATACACTGACATCATTCACTATAAATAAATAAACGACCATAAGGGACCACGTAAATGAACAACTTTATATATACAAAAAACTACCATAGCAACAAGATATGAACAACTGCATTGCACACAGTGCCATGACAAAAACTTAACCACTAATGGTACGAAAAAGGGAGGCACACAAACCCTAATATACAAAACATACGGGACCACAGTATACAGCAACAAAAGTACATCAACTAACATTTTATATATATATATATATATATATATTATCAGCAAATCAAACCGAATAAAACACAAAATAAAAAAGCAATGATCGAAAAAATACCTTACAACTTATTCTTCGTGAACTTTTGGGCTTCATTTGCTTCGTAAATCTCCAAATCAGTGACAATCGAACAACCCTAGTTCTCTTCACTTTCCTCTTTCAGATGCACGACTTTTGGAAGTGAAACTGGTAAGCAAGCTTTGATATATATATATACAAGGGCAAATTGGTCTTTTTACGTCTGCCATTCGCGGTGTTAATGGTGCACATTACTCCGTCAACCAGGGGGTTATGTGGTGATTTTGAAAGTCAAGGAGATAATCCGCACATGGCCTAAACCATAGGGTGGTAAAGTGAAGTTTGCCCCAAAAAAAAAGGTTAGACTTTTCTTATGTTTACATTTCAATTGAGATAATTTGAGGGTTTATGGGATCTAATACGAGTCTCGTTTGATGATCTGAACCGTTTATTTTGTAGGGATCCTCAATGTATAAAAATATTAATTTGATCTAATAGTCGTACCATTTCATGTTATCACATTTGTTTTAAAAAACATGAATGGCAAATATATTTTTGAAAACAGACTATTCATTTTTTTTAGATACAAAACACGATAAAATAAAAAAAATTACGATTATTAGATCAATTTAATTTTTTTCATGAATGATATAATTAAAAGTCTTACAAAATAAATTATTCAAATCATCGAAATGAGACTTGTGATAGGCCTTACAAACCTCTCAAGTTTTTACATATCTATATATATATATATATATATATATTAAAAAGCAGTATCTTTTTCATGCTTAGGTGATACATTATAAGGCCTTACTTTTTTCTAAGAGAACTAATCATTATGCCTTTTCCATTTACATATAAAGTTTTACCCAAACTCAATTTTAATTATACATATAAAGTTCTACACAAACTCAATTTCAATTATAATAACCAATTTTTACATGCACTCTATTTGAGAAATATTATTTTTTCATATATATATATACATTCTAAAGTCCTTCCCCTCCCCCCCCCCCCCTAAAAAAGCCACATGTCATGTCTTTTTCATTTACATATAAAGTTCTACGCAAACTTAATTTCAATTATAATAACAAATTTTTATATGAATTTATTTGAGAAATACTTATATTTTCATATATATAATTTAAACTACACTTTCCTAATAAATATTTTTAAAAGATAGATATTAAAAAAAATACTCAACATATTAATCTATCTATTTTTTCTTAATATAACCACAACATACTTATATTTAATTTTTTTTAATATTTTTTTTATAAAATAAATAATAATTCGAATCACTTTTAATTGTAGGCTACTATTTTTTTTTTCTAATTTTACTATTATTAATGTCAAATTGAGTGTTTATTTATATATATAATTTTAATATCATATAAAACTATTATATTATTTTTTAGTGACTCATTTATAGCACGATAGGACTAAGATTATTAAAATACATATAAATAATTGAAATAAAATTATTAATATATTTGTTTAAATAACACTTTTATATAATGATAAGGTTAAGATTATCAATATAAATAATTAGAATCATTCTTTAATTTCAAATGGCTTTTTTTTCTCCAATTTAATCATTATTTTTAATATTAAAATGAATGTTTAAAAATAATTTAATCATTATTACATAGATATATATATTATTCTTTTGTAATACATACATTGCAAAATATTTTTAAAAATAATTTATATATAACCATATACAAATAATTTTATTTTATTTTATAAAATATTATTTAAAAATTAATCCGTGACGGATTAACTACTAGTTGTGATATGAATATGAGAAAAATTCTAATCCCAAAAAATATAATGGTGGTAAGCATGATAGTTTGGACTCTTTAGCAGTTTAAGTCCAAGGTGAACTCAAAAAATGGTATTTATCTATTTGGGAATGGATAAATAAGACAATTTTAGTAAGCCAAACATTAGATTATTTCCTGGGAATCCTATTTATTTATAAATTACCACAATTTTGATGTTTGGAAGAACTGTTCACATACAAACAAACTCCTAAAAAATTTAAATCGTCTGGTTTTTATTTTTCAATCTTTCACCTCACAATTATGTTAGACTTGAATAAGTATTTGCCGATGGAATTAATCACGATGGAAATCTTGGGAAGACTACCACTCAAAACACTCGGTCAATGCAGGTGCGTTTGCGAATCATGGCGATCTTTAATAGCCGAACCTTTCTTCATCACCAAGCATCTTCATTTTACTCACAAATCAGAGTATTCAATCAATGATGATAATAAGACCCCCAACTCATCATCCAATCTGATACTATTTTTTTTTTCTTGTTCATTTTGTTGTTGCGAAACATTGTTGGAGTTCAATAGAGAGTTTTTTCCCAAATGCTTAGAAAATTATGTTTTTGTTGCTGGTTGTTCTAATGGGTTAGTGTGCCTCCTAGATATTGGAAAAAAAAATTCATTTAATATAATTCTATGGAACCCTTTGATCCGAAAATTAAAGATCCTCCCAAAATTGAAGTTCAGAGTTTACCAATATGGAATGTTTTTCGGGTTTGGCTTTGTTCCTCAAATCAGTGATTATAAGTTGGTGCAAATTGCATATGGAAAATTTGAAAATCCAAGTGCTAAGGTTTATACCATGAGCACAAATTCTTGGAGGAGGAAGAGGATTGGTGACATGTTTCCGGGTAAGATATGTTGGAATGTGTCCCACATCGCTTGGAGTTGCCCCATCTATGCTAGTTATGAGGCTCCAGTTTCCCTCTCCTTAATACTTGGGTTTTCAGGAGAAGTGTGGACTGAGCTTTTCAACTTGGTATCAGAGTTTGGTTGGGCCTATGACTGGTGGGCTATTTATAGCGACCCCGGTCTTTTCCCATTTGGTTGTTGTACCCGGACTCATGTTCCGGATATTTGGTTGTACTATATTGTAGTTGTTGTCCTTTAATTCCTTTTTTTTTTGAGTTATAGGATGTGTTGGGCAGGTTTGTGACAGGTCGGTTGAGTTTAGATGCCTAAACTAGTTGCCCAGATTTTGACCTGTCCGCTCGAGCGGGGAGTTTGACGCTCGAGCGAGGATCCTGTTGTTGCTTGTCCGCTCGAGCGGCGGTTTTGGCGCTCGAGCGGGAATATCACCCATCCAATATTTCCTGTGTAGTGTTGGACGCTCGAGCGGGGGATTTGCCGCTCGAGAGGGGAGTTGGGAGCTCGAGCGGGGGAGCCTGTATGCGAAAATGCTGAGAGTGTGCATCCGCCACTCGAGCGGGAGTTTGGCCGCTCGAGCGGAGAGTCTGTGAGTGGCGCTCGAGCGGGGGTTTCCACGCTCGAGCGGGGCGACTGTTATAAAAGGGCGAGATCCGACTTTCTGGAAGGTTGTGAGTGACGCTCGAGCGGGGAGTTGGGAGCTCGAGCGGGGAGCCTGTATGCGAAAATGCTGAGAGTGTGCATCCGCCACTCGAGCGGGAGTTTGGCCGCTCGAGCGGGAGTCTGTGAGTGGCGCTCGAGCGGGGTTTCCACGCTCGAGCGGGGCGACTGTTATAAAAGGGCGAGATCCGACTTTCTGGACCATTTTTCATCTCCCTCTTGATTCTAAAACCCTAAAACCGTTTTTCTCTCTCTCCCTACACACCTTCTCTCTTAGGTTTGATCTACTTAGAGTGAGTTTCTAACCTAGATCCTTTATTAAAAAGATAGAGTGAGTCGAGGGCTTCGTTTTAATCTGAACAATTCTTGTTTGGAGCACTTTGGATTTTGGATCATCATCTATATATTCTCCATTCGAGTTCTTTGCTTCGAGGTAGGGATTTCCTACTCCATCTTATAGGTTTTAATCCTAAGTTTTGGTATTTCTGATATGTTGGGTTGTTTGGTAATATTGAGAAAAGCTAGGGTTTGTTTTATAATTAAAAAGCCCTAATTGTTATAAAAAATTAATTTGTATAATTAATTTTGGGAAAAGTGTGGAAATTGATTTAATTCATAATATTGAGAAGTTATGAGATTAATTGATGTTGGTTGGATAGTTTAACCACTCATCTTTGAAACTGAGATTATATGTTTTTGATACATTTATTTCCTGCTTAGAAATAATTGTTTTGGGCTATCGGTGGAGAATAGTCATGATTGCTGTAGACATTGCATGTGGATTAGGGAAAACTGAAACTAATCAATTGGCCATGTCGTTGTGTATAAAGGTTGGAATAATACATTAAATTTATGTATTTATTGATTGTGTATATGACTTTGTGTTTATATGCATTACTTGTGTATGGGAGGAGATAGGGGATGTACTCCACGGTTTAGGGAAGATAGGGGATGTACCTCTAAACCGGTTAATGATTATGGGAAGATAGGGGATGAACCCAGGGTTGCAGCTCATATGCGCGCCTATTGCAGAGATATAGCTCATATGCTTATCTATTGAAGTGTGACACAGCTCATATGCTTGTCCACTGAAGTGTTTGGTTATTTGATTTGATATAGCACTAAAATGTATATCATTATTTTTTTGTGAAGTACGGAAGTGGTTTATGTGATCTTGATACAACACCAACATGTGTATCCGTTATGATATAAGAAAGGTTTAACTTGAATTGTTATCCCTGTTGAGTTATTTGGCCAGGCTCTGAGCCATATTTGTATAAATGGAAAGTGAAAGTGTCATAGACATTAGTGTCATGAAATTGTATAAGGATGTAATTGACTATCTTGTGTTAACCATCTATCGAATGCTACTGCTTTAGTTAATGCTTATATGTGGTTTAGTATATTTCTACTGGGCTGTGGCTCACCCTATATGGGAACATTATTTTCAGGTTCGGGTGGTTCACTACCTCCAAGGGCTTAGCTTGTGAGGATTTGGACTCGAAGACTTGTTTTACTTATTTGTTTTATTTGGATTATATGTCAACATTCAAGCCTAGGGCTTTATTTGTATTTGAGTTAGAACTCATAGAATTGTGTCCAAGTGTTGGCTTGGCAAGATGTAAGCCCATAGGGCATTTATTATGATGTTTTATTTCGTAATACTCTGATGATTGAAATAATACAATGTTTTCTTTTAATAATGCATGTCAATGTTTTATATCTATTGGGTTTAATTTTGAGGGCGTTACACTATTTGTCCAACTAGTGTGTGTTGTGGTCCAGGAGGGTGTCACTACTAAAATTTCAGCTTTTTGCGACGGTAAAATGCCGTTGCTAATACTCTTAATGTCGTTGCAAATAACTTTTTGCAACGGCAAATAACTTTTTGCGACGGCAAGAGAGGGGTTGCAACTAGGGGCGTTGCAAAAGAGTTTTTGCGACGGCACAGTGCCGTCGCTAATGTTTTGCGACAGCATTTTTGCCTTTTGCGACAACACTTTGCAGTCGCTAATAATATTTGAAATTTCGTGGATTTTTGTGACGGCACTATTTTATCGTCGCTAAAAATGTTATTTAAGACGGTAAAAAATACCGTCGCTAATAGTCTTTTTTTTGGCAATGGCAAGAACACTATTTTTGCGACGATGTGGTGCCGTCGCAAAAAGTATTAAAAATATGAAAATTTCTTTTTTTGCAACAGTGTACTACCGTTGCAAAAAGTATTAAAAAAATAATAAAATTTCTATTTTAAATAATAAAATTTCTATTTTTTGCGACAGTTTAGTACCGTCGCAAAAAGTAAAACCTATAACACAATCAATAAAAATATTAAAATTTTCTGTTTTTTGTGACGGTGTAGTGCCGTCACACAAAAAAAAAAAAAAAAAAAAAATCATGCAATAAAATTATTAAAAATATTAAAATTTCTCCATAATAATTACATAATAATATAAAAATTCCTGTATAAAAATAACAATTTCTCCATAATAAAATATTCTTCCATTCATAATTACACATCAACAAAATTATTCCACTACATAATGTTCCATAATACATATATAATGTTTAAATACATGATTTTGTCCATAATTCAAAATAACATAAACCAAAATTAAATGTTTTTCTCATCATTCTTCGTAGATAACAAATACAAAAGTTCATCATGCTAATCCTTCTCTATTTGCTCTAACATCATCTTTAATCTTGCATTTTCTTGTCTCACTTCTGTCATCTCAGCTTTTGCTGATTCAAGTTCATCATGCTAGAGGAACAAAAAAATGTTATATATAAGTTAATCAATTATGGTAAATTCAAATGTATATTCCAAGTTTCCAACATACAATCTCACAAACCAGAAAAGAACTAGAGTATATATAAGAAGAACAGATTTAATTTATGAAAAGTTAAAGAATTCAACACACAAAAAAAAAAAAAAAAATGTAATGAAAGACATCATTTACCTTTTTTGACTTCGGCTAAATAAAGAATTTAGTCCACAACTTATCTAATTTGTGTTTAAATGTTCCAAACACCTCCTTCCTTTCAAATTTTATAACCGAAAAGAGGTACTTTGGTTGAAATTTAGATAAAATTTGGATAGAAACAGAGTTGGAACCATTTAGATCAATTAAATTGACATAATTGAAATATTATAAACCAAAATGAAACATAAGGCATATTTTAAGGACATACAATATATTTAACCATTTTTACTTTTGTGGTCTGCAATAAAATTTGAGGTATCAATCACTTGGGAAAGATAACCCTTCAATTTAATGCTTCAATTACTTATATCAATTTATCTAAAACTTGCCTAATGATTCAAACATCTATATAGAGTTGATGGGCTCTGAAGACCTAGGGATCCTAAGATCGCAAGAATTCAAATCAAACAAATTTTTAATACATAAATTCAATATTCTTTTGGTGAAAAAAATGGGCACAAAAATTTGAAGTCATCACATGGCAAGATTAATTAGTATATTCAAATTCCTAGAGCATTCAACAATGAGATACCAAGAAAAAGGGTAATCAATGGCTTTGGTCAATTATAACCTGCTGATAAATGAAATATGAGACAATTCATAAATGTTAAGGTTTTTTTATTGCAATTGAATCGGACTTTATCCATTTTGTCTAACTATTTTTTACATATTATATTATCACAATGTTAAAACAAGTTCTTAATTAAGGCCCTTCTTGTCTTTTTTTTTTACCGCACATAACTAATTACAAAATGGATTACAGAATACTATAGTCATATACATCAGACACACGCCACGGAAAAGGTTCACTTCACCATTATGTTCCGTGATTCTGTGTCCATAGAATTATTGTTCCTCTTTCTTTTCTATCAATCTACTTGCTACCTAAATTATGAAAACATGTAAATTTATTGTCTGATTTCAATAATTTGTTTAGGGTCTGTTTGAATAGAGTGAAAAATATGATGAAGAATGAAAGAAAATTTAGTTTCACACGTGCATTTGGTTAAGATGAATTGTTTGTGAGAAAATAGTAAGAAAATTGAGACGATAAGAACAAGCTAGAGAAGAAAAAATATATATGTTGCAGGAAACTAAAAGCCAAGTTACAAAGGCCAAACTTCAAGTACATTTTGAGGTTTAGTGAAGATGGTTTCGTGTCATTGTAATAGCAAATTCTGTGTTTAATTACCTCTTTCCTAGTGCCTGAGCTCTTGAGGTTTGATGAAGATGACTTTGAAGTGCTTTCTTCACAGAATTGTCCTCTTGTTCCACCCTGAAAACACGTAAATGAAAATTTTATGCCATTGATCTTCAAAACATTGATATACAAAGCACTTTCTTTTTTTCTTTTTTCTTTTTTTCTATTACAATTAGTAGAAAGGGAATAGGAAAAGAGAAAATTGCATCACTTCAAACGCACTTCAAATATACAGCCTTTAAATAAGATGACAATTAAAAAAAATGAAATAAAAGACCTAGGAACAAGCAAGGAAGATTTTTAACCCCTAACAACACGTTTGATGGGATCAATTTGTAATGTCTCTAATGAACGCAATGATAATTTCAAATTTAAATGGCCTTAAACTCAATCAGTGAGTCCAGATCAAGTTTAAATGAAAATTTAAATTGAAGAAACAAAACCACTTACAAATTTCAGAAGGCTATATCATATTTTTTTAGATAACAACAGCAAAAAAAAAAAGAGGAAATACCATGGAAACAGATATCTCTCCACCAAAAAAAAGAGTATGGATAGCATTTCATGGAAGCTGAAATAAAGTACCATATGGATAGCATTTCACAAGTATCTATCTTACTTTCAATGTGAAATATAAATTTGACTTTTCTAAGACAAAATGAGCAACAAAGGAAGAGAAAAATACAAACTACCTCTTTGAGGTGCCATTCCCAAATGTGATTGAAAGAGATGATATAATAAAGCAAATATATTGTCTTTATCAAACAAATAATAAGAATCATAATAATGAAAAGACACATGCAGATAGTTGGAGTAAATGGAACACCCAAGTGTGAATATCATTGATACCCCTAGTATCATAAAGTTCACGGATATTAGTACATGGAGAATTTGAACAAAAGAAGGGTACTTTGCAACTACCTAGAGTCCAGAAAATTTGAAGCTTTTTTATGGCATGTTTTGAGAGATAAGATTTAAAGATATAAAAAGGTTATCCATACATGACTCCACACTTGACGTCAATATTAGGGGATAAAGTGATTGCAATGTGAGTAAGAACTACCAAAACGGTGAAGAGTAACAAGCCAAAATATGAAGATGTAACCAGAAAATAGAGGAAAAGGAGATAATATTAACCAGAAAATAGAGGAAAAGGAGATAATATTAGTAATAAATACTTATCTTTCAAGCTATTCAAGTTTAAATTAACGATTTTGTTTTTTTCAGTAGCAGGTATCCTATCTTTGATGGATTTCAATGTGACTCCAACATGACAAAAGAAAGTAACCGACCAAATAATGACTAGTAAGAGACTCCCTATGGGGGCTTGCAAGTTGCAGCAAAAAAACAAAGGTTACATTTTACAAAGATTTTAATGCAGACTAAAAACAATCTCACACTTGAAACAACATGCTGATCTCACTCTTTCCCAATAAGAACAACAGGACAAACCAATGCAGTTCACACAAACTAAACTAGTCCAATAACACCTGCATCATAAAAAATATCCATTAACCAATTGCAGAGTTTACTATTAGCATAATGAAGGATCGTGCCCACTACTATACCCAATTCTAACAATATTAAGCTTCATCGACTGGAACTCATTCATCCAGTTTGCAATAGACTGAACATTTTCTCAAAATTTTCCACCTGTAAAAGGCACTTTCATCTGAATTGAGCAAATCAAGTTTACTTTGTTACAAATCCCTTGGTTGATAATATTATCACATTGTGTCTATGGGGTTGCCATAGTCAAAGATGAGCGAAGATGAAAACAAGCAATAGGCCAAATAATTACCAGACCTCATCCTCAAACCATTTGAGTTGTAACAGTCACAAATTAGTATTCTAAGAAAAAACCAAATTTCCCCCTTTCTTGTTATCAAGTTAGTCTCAAATGTAATGCATATCAAAATGTACTTATATTAATGCCAACCTATTCAAAACCTCTTAAAATCAACAGTACACCCACTTCTTGAAATGATTTCCTAAACCCCAAATTGGACTAATTTTATTCTATTTTGATTCATTCCTTCTTCCCCTATAGAATTCAGAGAGCCCATTAGACCATTTTCACAAACACACTCAATTCCAATCCAGAAGTAATCAAACGAAATAAAATCAAACAGTTTCAGAATACAAATCGCATCCAATCCAATTTGTTTCACAGAGAGAGCGAGAGAGAGAGACCTTCTGAAAGAAGGATGTTTGAGACGCTTTTCACCGGACCCATTGCCCTCCGAACTACCCTTGGAGTCCTCTTGCTGCCGCTTTTATGACATTACCGATGCTCGCAGAAAACAACCACCACCACTAATAAGCTGCTATGGCTATGGCGGTGAGGGCAACATAGAGATATAGAGGAACCATTTCAACCCAGTCGATAGAGGAACCGACTGGAATGAGAGAGTCGAAAAAAGAGTCAAAAGAAGCGTATCGTCCGCCGCCGAACTAGTCTCACCACTGCTGAACCTGTCTCACCGCCAATTGAAACCCTTCCCCTTCAACCCCAGTCTATCTTCAAACCCTCTATCTTCTCTGAAAAATCTAGAAACCTCCTAGATGTTGATTTGTGATTATGTATCAATTTTAAGCAGAATATAACAATCCCAATCAAACAATCAAGAGAAAGAGACACAACGATTTTTACGTGGAAAAACCACAATTGGACACCTTCCAATTGTGATCAAAAAACCACGGGCAACTGCCACAAGAACAATCTACTAAGAAGATTTAAAGGAATTACACAGGTATCACTCTCAATTATCTAGCGAATCCACAACGCCTAATTGAACCAACCTCTATGTGCCTCTTCCAACCCCATATTCAGCACGGAATTGTCTTTCTGATGAGCCACTCCGGATTCCACCAAAGCTTCAGGCTCGAATTCTTCAAAATTCACAACTGAAGAACAACTCTCTCTTTTGTGTATAACAAACAAACCTTTGATGTACTCTCTTTAAACCATGAGTTGAATACTCAATAAAACATCAAAGAAAAACATAACAAAATATCCCCAGATATAACCCTTAAGAACCAAAAAGAAGATCTGGAGAGATTCAATGAATGAATCAATGAATCCAATTGTGATAAAAAAATCACGGGCAACTGCCACAAGACAATCCACTAAGAAGATTTAAAGGAATTATTCAGGTATCACTCTCAATTATCTAGCGAATCCACAACGCCTAATTGAACCAACCTCTATGTGCCTCTTCTAACCCCATCTTCACCACGGAATTGTCTTTCTGATGAGCCACTCCGGATTCCACCAAAGCTTCAGGCTCGAATTCTTCAGAATCCACAACTGAAGAACAACTCTCTCTTTTGTGTATAACAAACAAACCTTTGATGTACTCTCTTTAAACCATGAGTTGAATACTCAATAAAACATCAAAGAAAAACATAACAAAATATCCCCAGATATAACCCTTAAGAACCAAAAAGAAGATCTGGAGAGATTCAATGAATGAATCAATGAATAGCCTAGATTTGGGAGAAACCCAACTATTTATAGAAAACCAAAGCAATCCTAGTTGGGAAAGAAAACCAACTTCTTGTAGAAAACCAACTTCTTGCAGAACTCCAAAGTAATCCTGTTTTTGAAGGAAACCAACTTCTTAAAGAACTCTTGTTACAACCTTGGTTTTGATCCATGGAATTTGACAACAAAAGGTCCTAACAATCTCCCCCTTTGTCAAATCCTGGATAAAACAAATCTAAAACAAATTTCCTAACAAAATCTCTCAAGCAACACCACCAACTATGAACCAACACTCAAATCCATGCTCTTGAACAATTATCCTGAAATAAAATAACCACACACAAGCCAACCAAAATATGTGGAACTGGATTAAATAAACAAAATATAAATCAATCCATAAACAAAATACTAACAATCCAACTGTACCAAAGAAGGATATAAGCAAAAGTAAAAACACTGTACCATCAACCAAACTACTGTACCATCAATATACATCAAACATTGGTAATGATGAACCAAACTCTCCCTCATTAAAAAACAACCACAAACACTGAAAACAGTGAATAAGAAGAAAATAACAAAAATAATATGGTGGAGCAAGCAAGGAATTTCATATTAGTACCTTAAAACACACAAGATTATCCAAGAAGCACAATTACAAGTAAACACAATGTGCACAGTCTGTAGAAGATTCCTCATGAAAGAAAGTGATGCATTATGTGAAAAGCATAGATCCCATGATAAAAGTGTGTGTGTGACTCTTGGAGTTCGACAAACACTAGATTCAAATCCTGGTAGTGATATGAAAGCTGAACCTCTGACAAGAGAATCTAAGCACAACTAAGGAAAGTCAAACCACTAGGAATCAAGGGGTATTTGGTGAGTAAAGGCGGAGGCTCCCCCTCAATCAATGAATCCTTTATTTTTCCTTTTTTTTCACATCTTTTTCTTTTCTTTCTTTTACACATTTTTTTTTTCTTTTTCACATTTTTTTTCTTTCTTTTGCACATTTTTTTCTTTTCTTTCTTTTGCACACTCATTGGCGGCTGACACGCTCAAGAGTATGGAAACCGAACCAGAGAAGCATGGATATAATAATGATGGCCTGGTTGGTGACTCTGAGGTAGCCTTTTCCTCATGGCTGGACTACAAAGAACAGAGGGGAAAGCCGTGGAGGTGCAAAAAGATGGAAGGTGGTTAAGAGACTCAACATCACCCATGATATGCTAGTATAGGTCAATTCCTTTAGAAAAGCAAAAGATACAATGCCAGAAGTCCATAGAGAAAAATAATCACTAAGGCGGAAGACTCCGATATTTGCTAATCCAAGAGTGTGTACAGAATGAGACATACTAATCAAAAAACACACACTCCAAAATGAGTAATGACCAGAGAAAGCACACACATGTTAACATGTAATGGATATTCTCATCAATTCCAATATGCACCAAGGACATCTCAAAAAAAAATTTCAAGCTTGCAAAACCATACTAAGAAAATCTTTTTGGGATTTTTTTTTTCTTTAAACAAAGCAAGACAAAAAAACGAACATGCACACAAATCAAACAAGATCTCGTTCTAAAAGAAATTTTTTTTTTTAAAAAAAAAAATAGAACGACCCGCTCTGATACCAATTGAAAAATCTAGAAACCTCCTAGATGTTGATTTGTGATTATGTATCAATTTTAAGCAGAATATAACAATCCCAATCAAACAATCAAGAGAAAGAGACACAACGATTTTTACGTGGAAAAACCACAATTGGACACCTTCCAATTGTGATCAAAAAACCACGGGCAACTGCCACAAGAACAATCCACTAAGAAGATTTAAAGGAATTACACAGGTATCACTCTCAATTATCTAGCGAATCCACAACGCCTAATTGAACCAACCTCTATGTGCCTCTTCAACCCATCTTCAGCACGGAATTGTCTTTCTGATGAGCCACTCCGGATTCCACCAAAGCTTCAGGCTCGAATTCTTCAGAATTCACAACTGAAGAACAACTCTCTCTTTTGTGTATAACAAACAAACCTTTGATGTACTCTCTTTAAACCATGAGTTGAATACTCAATAAAACATCAAAGAAAAACATAACAAAATATCCCAGATATAACCCTTAAGAAAAAAAGAAGATCTGGAGAGATTCAATGAATGAATCAATGAATAGCCTAGATTTGGGAGAAACCCAACTATTTATAGAAAACCAAAGCAATCCTAGTTGGGAAAGAAAACCAACTTCTTGTAGAAAACCAACTTCTTGCAGAACTCCAAAGTAATCCTGTTTTTGAAGGAAACCAACTTCTTAAAGAACTCTTGTTACAACCTTGGTTTTGATCCATGGAATTTGACAACAAAAGGTCCTAACATTCTCTCTCTCAGATTAAGGTTTGCTCACTGTTTTGAAAGTGTTGTGAAATTAAGGGCTCTACAAACCTGAAAGGAAATGAAAAAAAAAAAGGGGGAAAAGGCAGAGGGAAAAAAAAGGGGGGGAAATTAAGTTTGGGCGGGCCGTCGGATGAGTCAGTGAAAAAATATAGAAATTTGTTTTATTTTTATTTTAATGATTTTTTTTTTATTTGGTAGAAGTAGGGGTAATATTTTAATGAAAAATATTTTCTGTTAAAATAAAGTTAATTTTTTATGGTCAATGAAAAATATTTTTTTGTGACCCATTTTTTTTTTGTTATTAACAATCAAGAGCTAATTTTTTGTGGTAGAGAAGAGGGAGCGGCAATAGTAGTGAAAGTGGTGGATAAGAGGTGGTGGTGGTGGTGGCGGCGGCAAAGAAGATTAGTGGTGAAGTTGTAGTAGTGGTAGAGGAGATGGAGTGGCGGTGGTGGAGAAGAGGTAATAGTAGTAGTAGTAGTAGTAGTAGTAGTAGTGGTGGTGGTGGTGGTGTTAGCAATGGTGGTAGTGGTGGTGGAGTGGTAGCGATGGTGGTAGTAATGGTAATCATAGAGGTGGAGTGCCAACAGTGGTAATAATAGTGGTAGTGGAATGACATTTGCAGTAGTGGTGAAGGTGGTAGAGGAGATGGGTGGTGAGAGACAGATGAGTGAGAGACAGATAGAGAAGAGAGATAGAGAGAGAGAGAGAGAGAGAGAGAGAGAGAGAGAGAGAGTGATGAGCGAGAGAGAGACAAAATGGTCGCTAAAAGTGCATTTTCTTGTAGTGGAGAGCTCGGTAAATAGAGAAGAGGGAAGAGAGAGAGTGATCAAGGTGAAGAGAAAGAAGAGAGATGAGAGAGATAGAGAGAAGAGAGATGAAAGAGATAGAGAGATGAGAGATAAGCGAGAGACAAAGAGAGAGAGAGACGGAGACAAAGACTGACAGACAAAGAAAAGTGATGAGTGAGAGAGAGAAGAGAGAGAGAGACAAAGAGAGAAAGAGATAGATAGTAAGAGACAGAAAAGAGACAAAGAAAGAAGACAGACGAATGAGAGAGACAAAGAGAGATAGAGAGAATAGAGATGAGCGAGAGAGACATATAGAGAAAAGAGATGAGAGAGATAGAAAGAAGAGAGATGAACGAGAGAGATAGAGAGAAGAGAGATGAGGGAAAGAGATAGAGAGAGAAAAGAGATGAGAGAAAAGATAGATGAGTGAGAGACACATAGAGAGAAAAAGAGACAGATAGACAGAGAGAGAGAGAGAAGAGTGATGAGTGAGAGAGAGGAAGATGAAAAAATGGGTGAAAAGAGGTAGACATAGAAAGAGAGAAAAAGAGCGAAAAGAGATAAACAAGAGAGAGATAGAGAGAGATGAGCGAGAGAACGAAAGAGATAAAGAGAAAAGAGAGAGAGAAGAGAGATGGGCGAGAGACACAGAGAGAAAGAGACAGAGACAGACAGACAGACAGACAGAGAAGAATGATGAGTGAGAGAGAGAAAGAGAAGAGAGACAGAGACACAGAGAGAAAGAGAGAGATAGACAGACAGAGAAGAGTAATGAGTGAGAGAAAGAAAGAGAAGAGAGACAGAGACAGAGACAGAGACACAGAGAGAAAGAGAGAGACAAACAGACAGAGAAGAGTGATGAGTGAGAGAGAGAAAGAGAAGAGAGACAGAGACAGAGATAGAGAGACAGGAAGATGAAAAAATGGGTGAAAAGAGAAATATTATATCAAAAGAGTAAGACGATGTCGTTTTTTTTTTTTTTTTTTTTTGTGACAAAAAAATACCGTTGCATTTATTTAAACCATTTTATGACTATATATATAAGAAGGCATCTCAAAGCCATAACATATATATATATATATTTTACTTTTTTTTTTTTTTTTTACAACGGTACCTATTACAGTCGCAAAAAACTCTTCTTTTTTTTTTTTTTTTTTTTTTTTTGCGACTGTAGCTGGTGCCGTCGCAAAAACTCTATTTTTTTGTGACAGCAATCTTTGCCATCGCAAATACTCTATTTTTTTTTTGCGACAGCATTTTCTGCCGTCGCAAATACTCTATTTTTTTTGCGACGGCAAGTTGTGCCGTCGCAAAAAGTCATATTTTTCGCAATGGCAAGTTGTGCCGTCTCAAAAAGTCACATTTTTTTTGTGACGGCAAGTTGTCCCGTCTCAAAAAGTCATATTTTTTTTTGTGACGGCAGGTTGTGTCGTCTCAAAAAGTCACATTTTTTGCTACAGCAAATGTACCATCGCAAAAAGTTCCGTCTCTTATGCCCACTTTTCTTGTAGTGTGTGTTGGAATGTGTCCCACATCGCTTAGAGTTGCCCCATCTATGCTAGTTATAAGGCTCTAGTTTCCCTCTCCTTAATACCTAGGTTTTAAGGAGAAGTGTGGTCTGAGCTTTTCAACTGGATACTGCATTATTATTCCCATAAGAGACCAAGTCCCTTTGTTAATGGGGTTCTCTATTGGATGGCATGTAGAGGCAAGGAGATGGAAGAATTGGTGATTGTGTCGTTCCAGTTGGTGGATGAGATATTTGGAGAAATTATCGTGTCTTCTTTTGATGGACATTGTGCTGCCATTTTGGTATTCCAACACACGATTGCCTTGGTTGTCCAGGATCCAGCTACAACAAAATGGGACATATGGATTATGAAGGAATATGGTGTTGTGAACTCTTGGGCTAAACAGTATAGTTTAAGGAACACAATTGGATTTCCTTTTGGATCCATGAAGAATGGTGAAATTCTTGTTGAAAGAAGTACAGGCAATTTGGTTTCCTATGAACCTAAAACCCAATTTCATAGGGACCTTAAATTGCCACGATCGCCTTATAAAATATTCTTTTACACGGAGAGCCTTGCTTTACTTGACTATGAAGGTGAAGAATGTGTTTATTGATTTTCAAAAGTTGCTACTTTCTTGGTATATGCTGCATTTCATTCTTAAATCTGCAATTCTATAATTTACTTTCCAATGATGTTTGATTTGTTTAGTCACAATTATTTATAGAAATTTTTCACTAGATTTGATTAGTGGACAATGAATTTTTTCTAGTTATAAAAATTCCCTGAATTTTTTTCTTTTGGCAATACTATGTAGTAAATTATTGTAAACAATTGTGCAAAGGTGAAATATTATCTTTGGAGGGACATATATCTTTATTCTTGAGCAGTGTTCAAATTTTCAACTCATGAATTTGGAAAAAGAACAATAATAATATATATTGAAGTATAAAAATAATTAATGACAATAATATCTTATGTGTTTCCTTTGATTTAGTAGTCTTATTGATCAATTGATTATGGGAATTGTTTATTCTTTTTTTTTTTTTTTTTTATAATCTTTTTCACTTTTATAAACACAGTTTTGAGACTTGTTTAACTGTTGATTTTAGAGGCTTAAAGAGAAATTTATTTATTTTTGTGATATGCAACAGAAGTCCTTATATCAACATGGTTTGCCCTAGTTGTAACGAGGAATTGTTGGGAATTCTCTTTCTTAATTGAACCAGATGCTCTAGAATGACTTAAAAATGATTTTAATAAGTTTAAAGAATAATGTTTCATACACATATTTTTCTTCCCCACAATCCCCACAAATGAGGTGGCAAGACATAATATAGAACTTGTATTATGTCTTGCCACATTATTTGTGGGATTGTGGGGGAAGAAATTGTGTAAATGCAACCCTGCTGAAGTTTCAAACATGTTTTTACTATTGTAGATGAACCATTCACTTAGTACAAAGGATATTTGTATTAACAGTACAACGTTTAGGTTTAGATATTTATTTGAACCGAGAAGCACCAATATATCCAATAACAAAAAAAAGGCTTCAAAAATAGAGGAGTTGTATTTATTTCTATAGCTAGGGATGTGTGTTGAACTGTATATTTGGCTAAGGTATTTGCAATAAAATTAGCATCTCAGTATACAAAATGAAGCCATGACGCTTTGAATCCTTGTGCTAGAACTAGGTTGTCCAGAAGAAGCTGCTCCGACTTGCAATGATGAACTTACTTCCTATGAAAAGCATTAAAACCATAATATAATCAGTTTCTACAATGAGTTGATGTTGTTGGACAATCTTCACTATATTACAAATAAATAATATTTGTGTACTTAACAACAAATAGAAGAAATAAAAAGAATGAGGGAGATTGTTTGATTACAAAAATCAAACCAGTAAATAAAAATAAATAAATAAAAACAGAAAATAAATTAACAACTTACTTTATTAATTTCTCGAACAAAGTTTTGATCAAGTCCAGTGTTTAACACTGTATCCTTAAGACAGATTCGTCCTCTCCACGATGCTTTCAGATTGTGGACGTCTATCTCCCAAGATAAAATGATCAACAGTGAATAGTAGCAGCACTACACACTATTCACACAACGAATACACTAAGTGTTTACACTCTTTCTCACAAGGAAAATTATGCAGCAAAATACAGAGAGAGCAGACAGAATTTGGGACGAAAAACTGGAGTAAAAAAACAAATGAGAGACTGCCTATTTATAGATGGAGTGGTGGCTATTAGATTTGAATTAAACAAGTACAGTTCAGTTTAAATTAAACAGATACAAATCTATTTAAACAGGTAAGGCACTGTTTGGTTTGAATTTTAAACAGATATTGAATCTATTCGGTTCAAATTCAAAATCTATTCGGGTAGAGGGAAAACTGGACAGATTTTCGAAATTAATTTCAAATTCTGGACAAATTTTATTTTACCAAAAAATAAAATAAAATTTAAATGTTTTTGGCCAAAAAAGATAGGTATTGGGCCAGACAAGCCCAACCCAACCTCACACCACGCAACTGCACCTAGCCTGCTTGGACGGATGGACGGCGCGCGCGTGTGTTTCTTTTTGGGTCCAATGGGTCTAGCCCAATTTGCCCATAACCTCTCCCTTCTACAAACTTGGGATGCCCCTTGGGGCCCTCCCCAAGTTACAAACCCATGCCTTATAAACCCATATAAGTTTGCCCACCAAACCAATGTAGGACAAGCCTTAAACCAAACCTTAAGGAATTTCCATCAAAAACTCCATTTCCATGGAGCTCACTTTGGCTTCAATTTCCCATTCACCCGATAATAGTTTTGAGCAACCAAATATACTACGTGAATCACAACGCGGCATAGAACACGTTACCACTTAGACCCGCCAACTTTGGCGTATGGGTCCCACCTAAAAAATAGACCAAAGTTAAGAAAAAATCCTATTTTCCAAAACCATTTCTTACAATCCCCCACATGAATGGAATTTGATGACAACGGAAAATACAACAATATGCAGAATTTGTCGAAAGAGCATAAATCAAAAATATCTTGCATCAGGATAGGTAGCTTTCGGCCTTGAACCTTTTCTAGTGATAACCTATCGGACTTACTAGCTAACCAATGGAACGCGATGCCTTGAATTGTTCAGCCATTTGTGTAAGCCAAGACAATAGATTTCACACAAAATATCTTCTGACATGTCATGGTTCTCATGGTTGTATTCATTTTGGCCTTGAATGCTCTTGGTTATTCATGAGTGCTTCTAGAGAATTTAGCATTTTCATTCTCATAGAATCGGCCCCAGTTTGACACTCATATAGGTGATTCTTATTGTGAGTATCTCGTATACTCGTCTTGATTTTTACACCTAAATCAAGATATAAGTAATCATTAAAAGCAAAACTTATCCTTAAAATCTTTGCATATAACACATGTGCAGATATCACTCTTACCATAGAAATGTGTAAGGAATTTTAATCCCTTGGTAATTTTTGGCGAGCCACACATAACTTAGTTGTCCCTTTAAACTTAGTTCTTGGGATCTCCAGTCATATAAGTAGGGTTACTATTATGATGACTCTTATGTTATAGGTTCTAATCCCATCCCATTCGATGAACCATACACTTGATCTTTTGTCAAACCTTTTGTTAACGGATCTGCAATATTCTCTTTAGATTTTATATAATCTATTGAGATTATTCCATTTGAGAGTAATTGCCTTACGGTATTATGTCGACGACGAATATGTCATGACTTGCCATTATACATATGATTATGTGCCTTGCCTATTGCAGATTGACTATCATAATGAATGCAGATAGCTGGTACAGGTTTTGGCCACATTGGAATGTCTTCTAAGAAGTGGCGAAACCATTCTGCTTCTTCTCCTGCTTTGTCTAAAGCAATGAACTCAGATTCCATTGTGGATCGTGCGATGCATGTTTGTTTCGTGGACTTCCAAGAAATAGCAGTGCCTCCCATAATAAAGACATATCCACTAATGGATTTTGAATCTTTGATATCCGATATCCAATTGGCATCACAATAACCTTCTAGTATTGCAGGATATTGTGTGAAGTTCAAACCATGATCACGGGTAAATCTTAGATATCTAAGAACCCAAATGATCGCTTTCCAATGGTCTTCTCCGGGATTACTAGTATACCTACTCAATTTACTGACAGCATAAGCTATATCAGGACGAGTGCAATTCATTAGGTACATTAGGCTTCCAATGATTTGGGAGTATTTTAACTAAGACACCGCATCACCTTTATTTTTTGATAAATAAAGACTGATGTCTACAGGTGTTCTAGCTACATTCATATCATCCATGATAAACTTACCAAGAATTTTCTCAATATAATGAGATTGAGATAATGCATACCCATCAGATGATTTAGTAATTTTCATTTCTAATATAACATCTGCGACCCCCATATCTTTCATATCAAATCTTTTGTTAAGCATTTGCTTAGTTGATTTGATCATGTTTTGACTGCTTCCAAGGATAAGCATGTCATCCACATAAAGACAAACGATGACATAACCTTTGTCAATGTTTTTAACATAGATGCATTTGTCACATTCGTTTATCTTAAACCCATTAGTAAGCGTAGCATGATCAAATTTTTCATGCCATTGCTTAGGAGCTTGTTTTAATTCATAAAGAGATTTTACAAGCCGACAAACTTTCTTTTCTTGCCCTGGTACTACAACCCCTTCGGGTTGCTCCGTATAGATCTCCTCATTTAGATCTCAGTTTAAGAAAGTTGTCTTAACATCCATTTGATGTATTCCTAAATTATACAATGCTGCTATAGCAATAAGCATGCGAATGGATGTTATTCTTGTCACAGGAGAATATATGTCAAAATAGTCCAAACCTTCTTTTTGTCTGTAACTTTTTACCACAAGTCTTGCTTTATACTTGTCTATTGAACCATCTGCTTTCATTTTTCTCTTGAATATCCACTTATATCCAAGAGGTTTAGAACCAAGTGGAAGATCCACCAATTCCCAAGTATGATTTTGCATAATAGATTCAATTTCATTATTAATAACCTCTTTCCACAAAGGTGCTTTAGGACCTATCATTGTTTCCTTAAAGCTTTGAGGTTCATTTTCTAACAGGTGTATTAGAAAATTTGGACCAAAGGATTTTGATGTTCTCGCTCTCTTACTATGTCTTGGTTCATCATCAGTTAAATCATATTGGTTGAGACCATTACTAGTCTCTTGTATTTGATTGTCATTAGTCTCTTGACTTTGTATACAATCATAAGTTATTTTATGTAAACTTAATTCTTGTCATTTCTTGTAAGGAAAGACATGTTCAAAAAACACAGCATTCCTTGACTCTATAATAGTGTTCACATTTATATCTCGTATTTCTGATTTATAAGTCAAAAACTGATATGCACTACTATTTTGAGCATAACCAATAAACACATAATCCACTGTTTTTTATCCTATCTTAGTCTTTTTTGGAACAAGAACTTCTACCTTTGCTAAGCACCCTCATACTTTTAAGTATTTGTAGGAAGGTGGTCTACATTTCCACAATTCATAAGGAGTGCTGTTGGTTTTCTTGTGGGGTATTCTGTTAAGAACACAATTAGCAGACAATATTGCTTCCCCCCACAAGTTCGGCGGTAAGCCTGAACTTAGTAACATGGCATTCATCATTTCTTTAAGGGTTCTATTATTTCTTTCAGCAATTCCATTTTGCTGTGGAGAATAGGGTGCTATAGTTTGGTGAATAATGCCATGTTGTGCACAAAATTCATTTAATGGTGCATCATATTCACCACCCCTATCACTTCTAACCATTTTAATGGCTTTACCTAGTTGATTTTCAACTTCAGCTTTGTAGAGTTTAAACATTTCCAAGGCTTCATCTTTACTTCTAAGTAAATATACATAACAATATCTTGTGCAATCATCGATAAATGTTATGAAATATTTTTTTGCTTCCTCTAGTTTGAACAATCACATACATCAGTATGAATTAATTCTAGAGGTTCAGTTTTTCTTTCAACTGATTTAAATGGAGCCTTAGTTAATTTCGCTTCTACACAAATTTCACATTTGTGATTAGGATCAATTTCAAACCAATTAATCTACGCAAAACATCAAAATTCACATGTCCCAATCTACCATACCATAAATTTGACTCAAGAATATAAGCAAAAGATGTGTTATTCTTATTAATAGCAATTTTTGGTAGAACCGTCATTACATTTAACTTGAAGAGACCATCATCATGTATCCCTTACCAACATACATACACCCTTTGTTAATACAAATTTATCATACTCAAATACAAGCCTAAAACTATTTTTACTTAACAAAGAACCAGAAACTAAATTCTTCCGAATGTCTAGTACATGCAGCACATTGTTAAGTGTAAGTTCATTTCCTGATGTCATCTTCAAGATCACCTTTCCTTGTCCAGCCACAGTAGAAGTAAAAGAATTTCCATGAAAAGTTGTTCACCATTTGCAGCCTCATTGTAAGTAGTGAACATCTTCTTATCCCCACAAATGTGACAACTTGCCCCAGTGTTAACCCACCATTCCTTGGGATTTCCAACCAAATTAGCCTTAGACACCACAGCAGAGAGATTGATGTCATTTACCCCGTCAGAGAAGTAATCTAATTCTATCACATTTGCTTGATTAGTGGTCTTCTTTCTTGTACTTTCGCGATCCTTCTTAGGGTGGCGATAATCAGAAGCTCGATGTCCGGTCTTGCCATAATTATAGCATCTACCTTTGAAATTTTTATTGTCATTGTTGTCGCCTTGTTTAAGACCATCTCCAGTGAACTTCCTATTTTTGTTATGTGGTTTGTGCACTTGTTCAACCACATTAGCCTTGGACTCAATGGGATTTTTACCATTCCTCTTTTCAGCCTTTCTGTTATCTTCCTCAATTCTTTCCTCAATTCTTAGTCTTACAATCAATTTATCCATGGTCATTTCCTTGCGTTTAGGTTTTAAATAATTTTTGAAATCTTTCCAAGCCGGTGGTAACTTTTCCACTAAAGCAGTGACTTGGAAAGACTCACTAAGAGACATACCTTCAGAATGAATATCATGCAAAATTAATTGAAAATTTTGAACTTGAGAAATTACCGTTTGTGAGTCTACTATAACGAAGTTCAGAAATTTACCGACAACAAATTTCTTTGTATCGGCATCCTCTGTCTTGTATTTTTTCTCCAAAGAATCCCATTATTCTTTTGCTATTTTCAAAGGGCTAAACATTATACAGCATGTTATCAAGGCCATTGAGGATGTAGTTTCTGCACAGAAAATCAGAATGTTTCCAACCGTCTACAGCGGCAACAACTTGCTGATCACTTTCATCCTCTCTAAGTACTGGAGCCTCTTAATGAAGAAACCGGGCTAGATTTAGAGTTGTAAGATAAAACAACATTTTCTGCTGCCATCTCTTAAACTCAGTATCGTTAATTTTTTTCGGTTTTTCTCCATGATTTATTGGAACTTGAACATGGTTCTGGATAGGGATAAGAGTCGGTGTAACGATCAGATTTGGAGTACTACTTTCAGCGGCCATAATATTTGATTACAAAAAATCAGAAAAAACCAAAACCAAATTAATTTCCTAGTTACTAAAACCAGAAAATAAATTATAACACAAAATAATTTTATTTTTCTTGTTATTAAAACTAAAAAGATAAAATACCACAATAATTTTCTGTAACAAATTAATATTCTGCAATTGTTAATGATACTAGTATATTACTACTAGTTGTCAAAGAAAATAAACAATATATTACTACTATTTGTCAAACAGTATATTACTACTATTTGTATTTTCTAATCAGAATATCACTTTGTGAAAAGAACAGAAAAATAAATACAATGAAGACACCAAAAAATAATCTGTCTTAAGATTGTTGGACAATCTTCACTATATTACGAATAAATAATGTTTGTATACTTAACAACAAATAGAAGAAATAAAGAAAATGAGAGAGATTGTTTGATTACAAAAATCAAACCAGTAAATAAAAATAAATAAATAAAAATAGAAAATAAATTAACAACTTACTTTATTAATTTCTCGAACAAAATTTTGATCAAATCAGTGTTTAACACTGTGTCCTTAAGACAGATTCGTCATCTCCACGGTGCTTTCAGATTGTAGACGTCTGTCTCCCAAGATAAAATGATCAACAGTGAATAGTAGTAGTACTACACACTATTCACACAACAAACATACTAAGTGTTTACACTCTTTCTCACAAGGAAAATTATGCAGCAAAATGCAGAGAGAGCAGGCAGAATTTGGGACCAAAAAATTGGAGTAAAAAACCAAATGAGAGACTGCCTATTTATAGATGGAGTGGTGGCTGTTAGATTTGAATTAAACAGGTACAGTTCAGTTTAAATTAAACAGATACAAATCTATTTAAACAGGTAAGGCACTGTTTGGTTTGAATTTTAAACAGATATTGAATTTGTTCGGTTCGAATTCAAAACCTGTTCGGGTAAAAGGAAAACTGGACAGATTTTCAAAATTAATTTCGAATTTTGGACAGATTGTATTTTACCAAAAAATAAAATTAAATTCAAATATTTTTGGCCAAAAAAGATAGGTATTGGGCCGGAAAAGCCTAACCCAACCTCACCACCACGCCCCCAGAACGTCCCAACGAATGGCGGCGCGCGCGTGTGTTTATTTTTGGATCCAATGGGTCTAGCCAAATTTGCCCATAACCTCTCCCTTCTACAAACTTGGGGTGCCCCTTGGGGCCCTCCCCAAATTACAAACCCATGCCTTATAAACCCACATAAGTTTACCCGCCAAACCAATATGGGACAAGCCTTAAACCAAACCTTAAGGAATTTCCACCAAAAACTCAATTTCCATGGAGCTCACTTTGGCTTCAATTTTCCATTCACCCGATAATGGTTTTGAGCAACCAAATATACTACGTGAATCACAACGCGGCATAGAATGCGTTACCACTTAGACCGGCCAACTTTGGCTTATGGGTTTTACCTAAAAAATAGATCAAAGTTAAGGAAAAATCATATTTTCTAAAATCATTTCTTACAAAAGTATCCCCCTGGCCCTAGCGCACAAAAGACCCTCATGAACCATCCATCTAATAGACTATTAGTGAGCAAGTGATCATGTTGGGGTAGCGAAAATTTTGATTTGAAGTGACGCTTCAAGTTTCCAAATACTATTCCAAACAATTATAAGTCGACTTAAAAGAAAAACTAATCAGTGTGTTTGGTTTGAGTTTTTTGAATTAAGTTTTTTAAAAACTCAGTTTTTTGGTTTTCATGTTTTTTTTGATTTTAGTAAATATTTTTAAAATTTTAAACATTTTTTTTTACTTTTTTAGATGCACCTTACTTAGATGTATCTAAAAAGTAAAAAATTTGTGAAAAAATATTTTAAAATTTTAATAAATACATAAAAATACAAAAATGTATTGAATCCTCGTATTTTTTTTTTGTATTTTTGGTATTTAGTAAATTTTTAAAAGGTTTTTTTTTACAAATTTTTTACTTTTTAGGTATATTTATGTTAGGTATGTCTAAAAACTAAAAAAAAATTGCTTAAAATATTTAAAAAATTCAGTAAAAATAAAAAAATACGGAAAACAAGAAAGTAGAATTTTCTGAAAAGTATTTTTGAAAAAACACAACCAAGCAAGATAATATGACTTGAAATAAGCCATTTTATACATATATCTATATAATAAGGGAGAAGGGTTTTTGAAAATGTATAATTTGTCTTAGAGATACATTTTGATCCAGTGGTCTGTATCAACCCTGGTATATATCAATGGCTTAGATCTATGTATTTCCCGCCCAAATATTTCTCTCCCTCAGCCTTTCACCTACCCACGTCTTCTCCCTATTCCCTCTTTATCTCTCTCCCTCTCTGTTCTCACCCACTCTCATCCCCATTCCCTCTTTATCTCTCTCTCCCTCTCTGTTCTTCTTCTTTCCTACCCTCCCTCTTCCGCTGCTCTCCAGTCTTCTACCTCTCGAACTCGGCTGTATCTCTCCCGATGCTGCTCGCAAGGTAAGATTTCTACCTCTCCCTTCTGTCTCTGTTTGTGTTTGCCTCTCAAGTCCTCGAAAACTTATTCTGCCTCTCCAGTCCTCTCTGTCGAGCTGTGAACAGGTTATTTTATGGTTTTGTTTTAGGGCTATTTTCTGTTATTTTAGGGCTATTTTCCATTGTTTATTCTGGGTTTGTAATCCTCTCTGTCAGGTGAACAGGTTATTTTAGGGTTTTGTTTTATGGCTATTTTCTGTTATTTTAGGGTTTTGTTTTAGAGCTATTTTCCATTGTTTATTCTGGGTTTGTAATCCTCACATTCAGGCTGTGAACATGTTATTTTCAATTGTTGTTTTAATTGTTGTTTTGATTTTGAAATCAGAAATTACGAAGAGGTGTTTTTCAGATGATTTATTGTTTAGTAATGTTAGGTAAATTATTGTGTTTTGATTGCATTGATTATATACAATTACACCATTTTTGGAAATCCATTGATATAGATGGGATTAATCTTGGTTTATGCTTATAAGGTGTAAATAATGAGAGAGACTAAGGTGTTTTAGTGTGAAAAATTTCTAAATTATTATTCGCACCATTTCGCTCCGTTTCGTTTAATAAGCTAAAGCTTACTTATTAATTGGTCCATTCAAAATTGTTCAAAATCCCTCGGATGTTGGAAACTTAAACTTGGGATTCAAAAGTGTTTTAGTGTCATGGATTTTCAATCTAAAGTTGCTCAAAATTCTAATGTTAACAAGCTTTCTAACTATTTGATTGTAATTTGTCAGTTCATTACATCTAGAAAAGGAAAAATCAGCTGTTGTTGTTGTTGTTGTGGCCAAAGATGATTTAGAGCATTTATGCCGACTTGTGGATGAGAAAGATGGTGGCCCTTCTTGGATTCAGATGATGGATAGGTCTACACCCAGTTTGAGCTATCAAGCTTGGTGGAGAGATCCCGAGGTAATGCTTTTCTTTATCAATGTTGTTTTCCTTTGATTCACTAAATTAATACTAGAATGAAACCAGTGGCACTTTGTTTGTGGGAGTGAAGCGGTAGTCACTACTCCATTCTGTACTACCCCTACTTAGCTATATTGTTGCAGGTCATGTAATGTAACTCACTTGTTTATTTATGTTGGTTTCTTCATACTACTTGTGGTTGATTACATCAAAATCTTCATGGCTTTTTTTCCCTCTTCTAGAATGGGCCCCCGCAATACCGTAGCAGGATAGTCTTTGAGGATGCCACTCCTGAGATGGTAAGGGATTTATTTTGGGATGATGATTTTTGATTGAAGTAGGATGACATGCTTATACATGCTGAAACTTTGGAAGAGTGCCCCAACACGGGAACCATGGTAGTTCGGTGGGTACGCAAGGTAGGGCGAGAACTCTCTTTTTTATCCTCTTTAATTCTAATGCTTTGTTTATATTGATCCCACGGACTTATGTTTTGTAATGTTTTCTTTTTTATTTTTCCTTCTTTCTTTTTTGGCACAGTTTCCCTTCTTCTGTAGTGATAGGGAATACATTATAGGCCGTCGAATTGGGGAATTTGGACGAGCATATTACTGTGTTACAAAGGTATTAAGAACAATGTACTATCCTTCTCTTTAGATCATACTCATATCCGTTTTGTACATTTTTCTAAAAATTTTGCGATGAGGCTAGAAAATTACCAGACCATTATTTTATTTTGTCTCTCCTCTCGATGGGAATTAGCAATCTTCCATATGGTGGTTGTTTTTTTGATCTGTTTTTAAGATAAGAATTATTTGATATTTTAATTTTTTTGGTGTATATGTTTTTGAATAAAATGTAGTATGGCTGTGAAAGAAATTGTTCTTGAATAATTTCAGTTGTGTCTTAGTGTTGAAATTTGAAAATAACATAATTAGTGTCAAATCATGCACCCATAAAAATTTAATTTTGTTGGGGATATGAGATATAACAGTAAATTTTAATACCCTTGTAGTTACCTTTCCCCACTCCAAGTGCTATTATTTTACAAATGCAAGGAAGATTGCTTCCAGTGGCAGCTTGAGAAACACATTCAAAAACTACATTCAAAAACTTAAGTTTTACAAACTATATATATAGAATTCTCCTTTTTATTATTGTGATAAGTTTTCTTCCTAACAGCATATAGTCCCAGGAATTAACTATTTTATTCTATATATATTTTTTTTGTATGTTTCAGGGAGTACCCTGCCCCTCTAACCTGCGGCGCAACAAGCCAAGACGTGTTGATTTGTATTATTCAAGTTGGTACATACGTGCAGGTACTTACAGCCTCTTGCTATACTTATTTCACTAAATTTTGCATTTTAATTAAAGGACTTAATCGTTTGACATATGCCTTTTTCAGTATTTATGCTACTACCTAAAGTATAGCCCTTTAGAAATCGAGTTTTTCTGAAATGAGAAATTACAATTGTACTACCTCAAATATAAACACTTAATATTTCTGGTCACTGAACCTCTCAATAGGATCTATATTTTTGGATGTTACTCAGTTAAATCAAAGAGAGGGGATGGTCAGCTGACTGCATGTGAGGTGTTACTGTTCCATCACGAAGAGATGGGTATACCTTGGGAAATTGCAAAGCTCGGAGTCCAAAAGATTGACCCTGGCTTGCGCGCGTACCAGAGAGAGAGAGAGAATCTGGTGCTTCACTCTCACGGTGCGCTTTCATGGCTTAGATCAACACCAAAGTTAGTGCAGACTTCCTGAGATCCTTGGAAAGCACAAGTGGTTCATTAGAGGTTGAAACCCCGAATTCATCTGAGAAGCCCTCAAGGAGGAACATGCCTAAGTTTCTATTCGTTGGTGGGGCTATAGTGCTTGCTTGCAGTCTTGACCGAGGGCTTTTAACAAAGGCAGTTATATTTGGAGTGGCCAGAAGGTTCACAAAGATTGGTAAGAGGTGGTGATTGGGATGTTTTGACATATGTGTACCAAGATGTTATGGAAGACATGTTTTTTGCAGCGAGTGAGGAACTATTTTTATTTATTTATAAGATCTCCTTCCATGTCTTAAATATGTGGAAGGTGTTGTATTCTTTTTTTTGAGCCATGAAGCAGCTACAGTTCAGGAGAAGAGATAAGATTGAAAAGTTGTATTAGATGAAAATGAAAATCTCATTGAAGGATCTTATGCTGCAGAAATAACAGGCAGATTCAGTTGCTTTTCTTTCATTGATTTTTCTCCCATGTTTTCTTTCATTGGCAGGTTCACTGATTAGAAAGAAAAGAAAAAGCAGGGGGATTAGAAAGGAATTTTGCAACTCACATGTGAGTTAAATCTCTCAGTAATGTAGCATCACTCTGCTAAATTTTAATCCAAATCAAGAAAAAACTAAAGAAAACAAATTGGTAGCAATCTACAAATCTGACCTATTAGAGGTGTTTTAAATTATTTGTTTTCTTGAGCTACATTCACCAAGGATTAGTAAAACAATGGAGTCACGAATGAAGTGTTTAGGTATATAGACAATTACTTAAAGTGATTATGGGCACTGTATAGTCGATTAGGCTACTGGGTTTTATTTACATGGACTATTCGATTTGAATTGATTAGATTCACTGCTTAATTTAGAAAGGCCAGCTTTTTATAGTTTCAATACATGTTTCTGTTTAGAACACATTATGATGTACTGAAGACTAATATGGAAACATAGCTTCATCGATTGCTTCCCTGCAAGTACTAGACTATAGCATATTATTTTGGATGCTAAACTATGAGCCAATTTTTGCAGAGCAAGCTCTCATTTATCAAGGTGGATATGGAGGAGATTATGGTGGAATGTCTAATGAATTTCAGAGGTGAGGTTCAATAATGACTTACAGAATATTGATTTTTTAAGGACCTATTCAATAATTAATTGGGATGATAACTTCATATTTTTTTAATAATTGTGGGTTCTGTTAGGTTTTTATTGTTGGCAACCCCGTTTGACAAAACTCTTTTCAAATGTATTTATTTTCGCACTTTTATTTCAGTGAGGCTATGAGCTTATTAGATGCAAATCCAAACCCGAATCGAGCCTTGCAGAGAAGTTTGTGATGTCAATGCTTTCAAGATTGCCACTTCGCTGATTATTACGGGGGTCGAGCTGCCCGGTCAGCTCGCGGCCGAAGCAAAATTCAAAATTGCATTCAAAATTGCATATCAGCCGTTGCTCGCTCGAGCTAATACTTTCTCGCTCGAGCCAAGGAATGCTCGCTCGAGCCAAGGATTGCGTCCATACAAAAACCTGAAGAAGTGTATTCCTCGCTCGAGCCAAGGATCCGTCGCTCGAGCCAAGGCACTAGTAGAAATCATGAAAATTACTCTCCTCGCTCGAGCCAGGAAAGCTTCGCTCGAGCGAGCCTCAGAATCCGGATTTCTCAAGGAGTTTGTTTTCTTCCCAATCTTGGATTACTTTTGGTTCTCTATAAATACTTGGTTTTCTCCCAAAACTAAGTAAATTGATTGAAGTCCTCCAGATCTTCTTTTTGGTTCTTAAAGGTTTATATCTGGGGATATTTTGTTATTTTTTTCTTTGATGTTTTATTGAGTATGCAACTCATGGTTTAAAGAGAGTACATCAAAGGTTTGTTTGTTATACACAAAAGAGAGAGTTGTTCTTCAGTTGTGAATTCTGAAGAATTCGAGCCTGAAGCTTTGGTGGAATCCGGAGTGGCTCATCAGAAAGACAATTCCGTGCTGAAGATGGGGTTGGAAGAGGCACATAGAGGTTGGTTCAATTAGGCGTTGTGAATTCGCTAGATAATTGAGAGTATACATGTGTAATTCCTTTAAATCTTCTTAGTGGATTGTTCTTGTGGCTGTTGCCCGTGGTTTTTTGATCACAATTGGAAGGTGTCCAATTGTGGTTTTTCCACGTAAAATCTTTGTGTCTCTTTCTTTTGATTGTTTGATTGGGATTGTTATATTCTGCTTAAAATTGATACATAATCACAAATCAACATCTAGGAGGTTTCTAGATTTTTCAGGTTCAATTGCCCTTGCATTGGGGCTTTATTGTTTTAGCTAAGAATGAAAGAAAAAAGGCTGATTGGGATGCCATGGGAGGAGGATATGTTACTATGCTTCTTTTTTTTCAATACTATTTATTGAGTGTTAACATAACATACATTATTGGGCTCATCTATTGACAATTTAAGCTTTTGGGATAACTGGTGTTCTATCTGTTAATGAATGAGAGCATGGTCACATGTGAGTGGGAGTGTTAAGGATACAAATAATGAAGTTACCCATACATCTTGATGAAGTTACTCCTTTCTCTAACAGCATAAGCTTTCAATGTGATGGTAGTGAAACTTGCTTGGTTGTAGCAAACAAGGAGACTGGTTGAGGATTTTTTCTGTGTCTTTACTTACGGTAGACGGTTTAATAGGATTAGGTAGTTCTTTTGATTTGCTACATCGTGTTTTAGTTGAGAGTGAAGTGGCCTTTGATATGACAATAAATAAATGCTTTCCTAAGCTTTTATGCTTGAAATTCCTTTACTGAATACTGATTGTGAGCATATTTTCTTGCTGTAGGTGCAAACAATTTGATTCCTATGGAAATTGCACTTAAAATTGCTGAGAAAATCAGAGCACGTGAGATGTTTGCAACTTATATTGTTATTCCGATGTGGCCAGAAGGCAATCCAACAGGTGCTGCTACACAAAGGATTTTATTTTGGCAGGTAGGAACCAATTATGACTTCAACGCATAGCATTGTACTTCTGCATTTTAAAGGCAGCTTCAGAGATGGATAACTTTGTTGCTTTTCTTTTTCATTGGATTAATTTATTTCCAATGGGAAATCAAAAAATTCTATTAATCTGCCCATCAGTGTATATACTTCAGAAGGATCAATTTTTGATTTTGAAATTATCTCTCATTTATTGTACAGAACAAAACAATGCAAATGATGTATGAGACCATTTACAAGGCTTTAGTGGAGGTTGGGCTTCAGAATGAATACACCCCACAAGACTATTTGAACTTACGTTCACATTTGGAAAGCACTGGTGTGCATTGTTTGTTGTTTGTTGTTTGGTCTTAAATTACAGATGATTGGTTGGTGTGCATTGTTTGTTGTTTTGTTTTAATTAAATTATTTTAGAATTGCAGAGCACTGGCGTGCATTGTTTGGTATCCAATTTTAATTTTTTAGAATTGTAGAATATTAGCTGGTGTACATTGTTTGGTTAATTTTATTTTATTATAATTGCATAACATTAGGCACGGGCATTGTTTGGTTAATTTTATTTTATTATAATTTTAATTTTAATGAACATTATAAATTTTACATGTTTATTCCTTAATTTGCATTAAGACTAGGGAGAGTTGTTAATTTGCATTTGAATTCTGTAGAGGGTATGGTACAAGCAAAATTATTAAAAGTTCTTTAAGAAGAAAAAATGTTACAGACTCCACATGTTTTAACATGATACGTATATAAATTACAAATATATTTCGATCTCAATATTATTTATACCGTGCCTTTAGGCACGGGCATACACTAGTACAATAACAAAATAAATAAATAAACAAAATTGTAGATGAACTGATAACCCACTTCCAAAAATTGAATTGAAATTAAAGAACAAAATATTTTTTCACTATTTTGAAAGTAAATAAGAGGTTTATGTGCAATTCTAGATGGTTCACTTCTTTTAATTGGATCATTTTTACTTTAAATTTAAATTTATGTTCAATTTTTAAACTAATATTTTGAGTATGTTTGTTATTATAAGTATAAAGTTAATAATTAAAAAGTAAAAATCAATAGTATTTATTCCTAACTTTTAAATACTCAATTTTTAATTTTTTTTTCTTGTGGCGTATTTAAGTTGATTTCTATCTAATAACAAGAGGTAGACATTGACCAGACTAGGCTAAGTTCGCACTATCTATTAAGAGACTTTGTATTTACTCAAGCCGCTTGATCCAAACATCAGATTTATATAAGAGGAACTTACTGATAAGTCTTATACACAGTTCAAAATCTATCTAATCTCAAAACAAAACACTTGCATCAATTAGTTCTATCTATTTTTAATTGTTACCAAAAAATCTTATATTTTAAAAAAAAATAAATTTAAAGGCGTTGCTATATTCCACCACCGTCGGACTTCTATCAGACGGTTATCAGAGACTTGCTGGAATGTTCAATATCACCGGAAAGTCACAGAGATATCACTGAAAATTTGTCGAAGTATCGCTGGAATATTCTGAACGTCATCGGAATGTTTAGAATGTTTACTGGATGTCAAAAATATTGTCGGAGACTCACTGGAATGCTCAAAATATTGCCCAAAAAAAGAAGAAGAAGAATCAATTGAGAAATTAAAGTGAACAAATATAGCAAAATATGTTAAATATTGATAATTAAAAAAAAAAACTAAGAACAACAAAGAGTAACAATAAATATATATATATATATATATATGAAATTATAATTTTGTGTGAAATAATTAAAAAATATTAGAGGAATAAAGGTTTGTATTTTGCCTGAAATATGGCTACGTGATCCTCAGAACCCGGCCGATAATTTTTCGTTTTTCTAACGCTAACAGAGGTTTGTGCCATTTTCCTTTGCCTAAAACCCTAAAAACTGCACAAAAGAAGAAGCAATGTCGGACTACATACCTCCAGAATTGTTGATCGATATCCTCACGAGGCTACTCGCAGAGACTCTCGTCCGATTCACACTGGTTTGCAAGTCATGGTACTCTTTCATTACAGAGCAAGGATCCTCTAGAGTTTTTTTCCCTTAAAGTTTCCTAGAGTACTGCATTGTGTGGTTGAGATTTAATGATAAGTCATATCAATTTTTCAACATTAAATCTCAACCACATAATACACCACTTAAGGAAACTTTAGAAAAAAAATACTCTAGAGGATCCTTGGTGCTCATTACAAGCCCTAGTTTCATCTCTCAGCACCTCAATCGAACCATTTCAAACCCTAACAACACTCACCTCCTACTTCGCTACTGCACTGAAGATCCCATCGAAGAAGAACACTACTCGTTACGCTTCGACGATCCTATCACCAACACATTCAATGAGTACGCAAAGCTCAAATTTCCATTCACTTTCATAGACCCTCCTTTTGGGATTATTGGTAGCTGTAATGGGTTGATTTGCATTTCTGATGATCAGGCCTGTTATAACCATGAAATGTTTTTGTGGAATCCATTGATTAGGAAGTCTGTGTTGATTCCATACCCTAATGTCAGGTTTAGGTCACACGGCCCTTTTATGCATTCTTTAGGGTTTGGCTTTGATGCAGTATCTAATGACTTCAAAGTTGTTAAAATTGTGCATATCGGATTGGATTATGATAGAGTTCCACCTGAGGTTGAGCTTTACACTCTAAAAACTGGAATTTGGAGAAACATTAGTGATAAAGCTCTTCCGTATATTGTTGTAGCGCGATCGCAACAAGCTTATATCAATGGGGTTTCACATTGGGTTGCTCACACTCCAAGGTATGGTCATGGTGGGATTTTTCGAAATTTGATTGTCATTCGACATGAACGATGAGGTGTTTCGGGAGATTTCATTTCCGGAGGGTATAGCTGGTGAGGACAAATTGATGCAAAAGATGAGCCTTGTTGTGTTTGGTGAAACCCTTTGTCTGATCCAGCAGTGTAGATCTTACGGTGAACTCCCCCATTGTTCGATATGGATGATGAAACAGTATGGTGTGGCAAATTCTTGGGTTAGGCAAATTAGAATTGATCTTTCCGGAGGATTATTGAGGAAGCCAATTGGGATGAGAAAGAACGGTGAAGTTCTTCTGGGGACGAGTGAGGGATATTCGGTTTCTTATGACCCTGAGAGCAAACGAATTAAATATCTTGGTGTCCAAGGCACTATAGATAGCTATTGTTGGTATTCATTTGATGTGGATACTTACATGGAGAGCCTAGTCTTGCTTGATAAAGGGGCAGATTGTTGTGATGAGGTTATAAGAGATCGGTTCTGTGCGAAGGGAGTGAAGCGGACTGATAGAACCAAGGATCTGATATAAAAATCAAGAAGAATAAGTGCAGGCAAGATGTACCTTTTGCACCTTATTAAAGTATTCATTATTGCGTAGGTTTATGCTTGTTAAATGCATTATATTGATAGCGCTAAGCTACTTCTATTTCAATCCTAGTATGTATGTCTTTTGAGAATGCCTTGAATACTGAAAAGTTCAGCTTATGCCATTATCTCTTTCTGGAGTTAATATTAGTTGTATTGTCTAAGAGTATCTTGGTTTGTATATTTGAAAATTAGTTATGTGAGCATGATATTTGCCAAATATCTTCTTTAATCCTTAGTTTGGAGATTTCTTTATCACCATTTGTGTTATTATTATTTTTTAAAATATATATGTTATGTATTTGCCATGTAGATTAATTTTATATTACTAAACAATCAAAATTAATAAAAACTAATATTAATTTAATGTGTATATAAAGACCATTACATTTAAACATTATAAACATATGTTCTATATATTGTAAACATTATATAAAAAAAATTAAATATATAATAAAAATAAATTTACAATATATAAATTTATAAAGAAAAAATTAAATTAAAATATACAATATATATATATATATATAAATATCTAATCATAAAATAAATAAAAAAATAAAGAAGAAAGAAGACAAAGAGAAGAGATATAATATATATATATAAATAAAAATATCTGGTCAATAGAGAAGAGAGAGAAATGAGATAGACCAGAGAGAGAAGACAAAGAGATGAGAGAGAGATGAGAGGTGAAAAGAGAGGAGAGCAGAGAGAGACGAGACAAAGAGAGAGACGAGAGAGATGGAGATCGACTGAGAGATGAGAGATAGACGAGAGGAAGAGAGACAGAGACGAGAGCTTTACTACTTACCAGGTCATTCGGTGATGGAGATCGACTGAGAATCGATGAAGAAAAACGATGAAGAAGAAGACGACGATGAAGAATCGAAAGGACACTCACCGGAGAGACTATTCATCGCCTCACGTCACCAGAGGACTTTGTCTCATTGCGTCGCCAGAGGGCTTCGAAGGCAGTCGAATCAGCGCCGTTTGAGTTTGCTGTAGTGAAGAGATTCAAGCACAACAACAAACAAAACCTAGGTTGTGTATATTTTGTATTATTACAAAATAACCCTCTCATTTTTTGTTTCTTAATATTACACTTTGACCCCAAATAAATATAACAGAATTAAAAATGAGTCCCGCCGTGTCCCATGCCGTATCCCGATATGGACAAGAGTGTCCCCTCCGTGTCCCCTACAAAAAAATTATTAAATTAAAGGGATACGCCAAATCCATTAGGATCTGGAGCCTTATTTTGATGAACGCATCTCCACCATCTCTAAACCCCTTTGTTTTCTTCTTCACCTCTACCATTTCTAACCCCCTGCCCCACCTTCTCTGTCTATCCCCACCTTTCTCTATAGTTTCTGGCTAGGCACAAACCACAACCTCCTCATAGCCTCACCTTAAATTATAGGGTGTAAGTATGTCAACTAGCGGCTTAACTGTATTTATTTCAATTGTCAAAGGAAGTCGGTATAATTTACCCAAAAGCTATTGTTGAAAAATGCAACAAATAGACATCTTTAGACTTACTTCAGTTATTTTGGCTTATGTACAATCTGGATGTTACTTGACCAAAGACAAGGGTGTATTTTGTTGAACTCATGGGTTGTTTTTTTTTTTTGCTTTTTTCCGGTTCTTCACTGCTAACAGTTAATTTAACATTCAATTTCACTCTTCACCCTTCCCTGCCTTTCCACAAGATATGATTAGTGAAGAATGAATTTTGCAGTTATAAGAATCCCCTGAAATTTCGTGAATACTATGTAGTAAAGTGTTCTAAACAATTGTGCAAAGGTGAAATATATCTTTGGAGGGACAAGTTCAGATTTTTCAGGTCCTGAATTTGGAAATGAATAATAATGCTATATATTGAAGTTTTATTACCTACCACATTAATTATAATAAGAATAAGAAAATAGCGAATTTATATGACAGTAATATCTTATGTGTATCGTTTGATTTAGTAATCAGCTGGCAGAAGACGAGCCTTGTGACTTTTGTTCTGCTTCTCTCTTTGTTTACTCTTTATATATACATATTCTGTTTTTGAGACTTATCTAACTGTTGATTTTAGAGGCTGAAAAAGAAGTTCATTTATTTTTGTGATATGCAATACAATAGAAGGAAGTTCCTTATACCAACATGGTTTGTCCTAGTTGCAATAGGTGGCACAACTTTCGGATGAGGAATTGTTAGGGAATTCACTTTCTTAACTCAATCAGATGCTCTTGAATGACTTAAAAAAATGATTTTAATAAGTTTAAGAAATGTTTTTACTATTGCAGATGAACCATTCACTATCTTCCCTCTTTTCTTTTTTTGAAAAAGTTTCAACTGTGTTGGGCAGCTGCTTGCTCTTGCAGAATATGTGTTTATTCAGTTAGCTTGGATGTGAGTAACAATTTTCTGTTAAAAATGGATCAATTGTTAACGATTGGACCAGACACAAGATCAAAAATTAAAGGACAAATGTATTGCATTTGAAATAATAAGGATCAAATTGAAATCAAGGGGAAGTTAGGTTAAATTTGCCCACTTGCTTTTTATGGTTTTTGTGTGAGGACTAATTAGGGATGGATTTATTGGAAACCCTATGGTCACACCCTCCAAGGGTATGCACCATTTGTACCCTACCACAATTGAGGTAATTTTACTACAAAATTTCATAACATCAAATATAAAATACGTAATTTCGTTACAAATTAGTGTTAGAAATTGTACAAAATTTTGTGGTTCATGTAAAGAAAATTTGTGGCTTAATTATGACCTTTTTGTATTACGTCAATTTGTGATAAAATTATGTATTTTGTGGTTGATATGAAATTTTGTGATAAAATTATGACAATTTATGGTCAGTTGCATATGGTGGTACACACCGTTGGAGGAGTGTGTACCATAAGATTTATTTGGATTTAATATTTATAACCTTGTGTGATTGTTTCCTTTCACAACTCCTTTGATAACTTGACTCTTTTTAGTGGTAGAAAGGGTTAGTGTGTTTGGAATGAATTTTTTAGTTGAATAAATAGTTGCGAGGAAAAAAAGTGATAGATTGATGTGTATGGTGTGATATTTTAATTTTTTTAAATAAAAAGTTGAATGCCAAACAGGATGTGTTGAGCTTTCGTTTGGAAAGAACCTTATTTTAGTATGGCTAGAAAAGTTTTACTTCAAAATGAATTTTTGGTTTTTTTTATTATAATTTTATAAGAGAAAAATTGAAATGATTATGATTTAAATGTGACATTGTATCTTATTAATTTTTTAATTTATTTTATTTTTTAATTAACTAAAGTAGTCCCAACCATCTTGTGAAATGTAGCCTCACTAGCTTTCTTGGGAGGAATTTGTAATTTTTTATTTCTATTCTCAAAAGATAATAAAATTGTAAGTAACTTTTTTTAAATTTTTTTACCAAAATAAATTTTAGTTTAACCCAATAAAAAAACCAAACCAAACAGAATTTCAATCTGCAAATGAATACACTTCCTCCACTGCCACCATCTTTTAAAACTTAAGACGATCGAATAGTCCAAGAAGATCAGTAGCTTTAATTTTTTGGCAACTTTGTATTTTATTATTGGGTAAATTACAATTACACCTGTTGAGATTTGTTTAAAATACAGATTGTCCCTTGTGGTTTGAAAAATTATAAATACCCCTTGTTAGAATTTTTTATTTAACAGAATTAATTAAAAAAATAAAATTCATAATTGCTTTCCTATACAATAATAAAATTACCTAAATTATTAATTGAAACATATTTCTAACATCATTAAAAATTATAGCGACCTCGGTCTTTTCCTTTTGGGTTGTTGTATCCGGACTTATGTTCCGTAGATCCTGTTGTTATCAAATTGTTGTTATCATCCTTTAATTTCTTATTTTGAGTTATAGGATGTATTGGGCAGGTTTGTTACAGGTGGGTTGGGTTTAGAAACCAAGTGTTGCTGTCCAGATTTCTGGACCGTCGCTCGAGCGAGGAGTTGATCGCTCGAGCGAGCTCTTGTTTTGGTCCTTCGCTCGAGCCAAGGTTTGTTCGCTCGAGCGAGCGACTGCGTCTAGTATAGACCTGAGAGCTGTATTTGTTGGCTCGAGCGAGATTTTCTTCGCTCGAGCGAGTTTCGAGTTCTTCGCTCGAGCGAGCATCCTGTCGCTCGAGCGTGCTTCTGGGTTGCAGACCTGAAGCATCGTATTGTTGGCTCGAGCGAGCTTTCCTTCGCTCGAGCGAGTATTCTTTGCGTCTGGTCGCTCGAGCGACCACTTCTTCGCTCGAGCGAGCCTGTTTTATTTAAATAGGCAGCAGCAGTTTTTAAAACATTTTTTCAGCACCTTTTTGATTTTAGAACCCTAGGGACGTTTTCTCTCTCCTTCCACTCACCTTCTCTCTTAGGTTTGATCTATTTAGAGTGTGTTTCTACCCAGGTTCTTTATTAAAAAGGTAGTGTGAGTCAAGGGCTCCGTTTTAATCTGAACATTACGCGGTTTGGAGCACTTTGGATTTTGGGTGGTCATCTCAATCTTCTCCATTAGAGTTGTTTTCTTCGAGGTAGGGATTTCCTACTCCATCTTATAAGTTTTGTTCTAAGTTTTGGTATTTTGATATGTTGGGGGTATTTTGGAAATTTTGGGAAAAACCCTAGTTGTTTTTAATGAATTAATTTGTATAATTAATTTAAGGGGAATTGAGGAATTTATTGATTTAATGGTGTAGTTGGATAATTTAAATCACTCGCCTATTGAATTGTTGTTATACTTATTTCCAGTCTAGAAATAACTGTTTTGGGCTATCGGTAGAGGATAGTCGTGATTGTTGTAGACATTGCATGTGGATTAGGGATAATTGAAACTAATCACATTGGTTAAGTTATTAATTTTGACTATTGAATTAATACAGAAAATACGTATATTGATTGAGCATTGCATTTGCATATTGTGTGGGAGGAGATAGGGGATGTACTCCACGGTTTAGGGGAAGATAGGGAATGGACCTCTAAACCAGATTTTGTTTGGGAGGAGATAGGGGATGGACTCCATTAGCATCACTATTATGTGTGCTTATTGATATTGAAGTGTTTTTACATGTTATTGATACAACACTAAAATGTGTATCAAATGGGAAGTATGAAGTGTTTTGATATGAGCCTGAGTCTCATTTGTTTGGTTGACATTGGAAGTAATGTGAATATGCTATATATAGTTCATTGTTGTAATTTTGGCCAGGTTCTGAGCCATATTGATAATAATGGAAAATGAAATGTGTCATAGACATTAGTGTCATGAGACTATATAATGATATAATTGATTATTTTGGTTAACCATCTATTGAATGCTATTGCTTTATTCAATGCTTATATTTGGTTTAGTACATTTCTACTGGGCTGTGGCTGACCCTATATAGGAACATCATTTTCAGGTCCAGGTGATAAGCTACCTCCAAGGACTTAGCTTGGAAGGATTTGGATTTTGAAGACTATCTTTAGTTATTTGTTTTTATTTGATAGTACATGTAAACATTCAAGCCTAGGGCTTTATTTGTATTTGAGTTAGAACTCATATCCTTGTGTCCAAGTGTTGGCTTGGAAAGATGTAAGCCCGTAGGGCATTTAATTTGATGTTACATGTAATGTTTTTATTTAGTAATACTCTGATGAATGAGATAACGAATTGTTTTCTTTTAATATTGCATGTCAATGATATATATAATAATGGGTTTATTTTGAGGGCGTGACAAAAATTGTTAATTGGACTTAATGATTTATTAATAAAATGGGTGCTTTATTATGAAATTAAAAACCTCAGGGGGTGAAATGTAATTTCCAGAATCATAGGGTGCAATTCGTATTTTAATCAAAGCTCAAGGGGTGTATTTGTAATTTACCCTTTATTATTTGTTGTTTTGTAGTTCTCATTTAGTTGTTTGTTTAGTCCTTTAAAAAAAATTTATTTTTCTTGATTCGTATGTTGTTTGTTTTTATTTTAATATAATTGCTTTATATGTTCTAAAAAAACAAAAAAAAAATAATTAAATAAAATTGTAACTAAATTGATAAAAAAAATGATAAAAATTGAACTGAAATAAATGAAAAAAATAATTTATTCACTCCCTGAAAATGTTTGAGAGATTGAGGTTCAATTCAAAATGATTCATTGCTTTCTCATTTTTTATTTTTTTGGTAACCAACAAACCCCCAAGGTTGGGCCTTTTGGATCAGACCCTATAAGCCAACCCGGGGAGGATGCTAGGACCTACCCCTCACCCCTCAATTTCAATCAAAAGCTATAAAGAGGTTGGTAGATATTTCAAACTCCAGACCAATCGTCATATTGGGAGTTACTTCATTAACTCATCCAATCCTTGAAGATATGATTCATTCCTTTTGATTAGAGCATGTTACAAGTTTTTATTCATTTTTTTAACTGTTATTATCATGTAACTAAATTGCCACAAAATAAAAATAATAATAAACAAAATTAATACAATTGAAACTATGAAGATTATATGGACACAAGAATCAAATTGTGATCCCTCTCGCTTTTCTCTTTTTGAATTTCCTATTATGGAAGAGGAAAATGGCGGTGGTTTCCTACTTATCTGATTTCACTTTTATCTCCCTTCCACTCTCTTTGATCTTCCTCTGAACGTTCTGCAGATCTGGTCCTTTACCTAAATTTGATGTTTGTCTTACCAGTCCGACTATCACCATCTTATTTTTTCTACTCTCGAGCACAAAACTTTAACATCTTCTCACAGTTCGAAAGCTGACGCTGGATAATGCATTTATTATATATTAGTTTACCACTGGATAACGCATTTATTTCATATTAGTTGACCACCTCAACTTCAATGTTCTATCTTAACCAGCAGAGATAGGGTTTTCAAATTCCAAGTTGAAGGCTACGGAGCATTGAAGTTTTGAATGGGTTTGGTGGCAACTTGGATTTGGTATTTTTTTTTCTATTTGATTTTCTTAATTTTTAGTTTGTTGATGCAATAATCTTTCCTGTATGGAAGCTTGTTTCTCTCATTTATGGCGGCATTTATCTTCTCTTTTTTTTTTGATACCTAGAACACTCCCAAGGCAGGACCCTTAGGATCCACCCTTACAAGCCAAACTGGGGGAAGCTAGCCGATCTACTTAAACCGTCGAACTTCCACTTGAGTAGTAAGGGATTCGAACCCTGGTTAGTAAGGAGAGGAGCATACTCCCTTACCAACTAGGATGACCCCTCTCTTCTATGAAAGTTTGGATTCTTTATTTCATGAAGGTTATTTATCTTCTTTTTTTTTGAAATCTTATAATACCGTTGTAGTGGATTAATCCATTTCTTTTACAATAAATATTTTCTCTTCAATAAATAAAATAAAAAATAATCAAATTGTGGGACTGGAGTGTAATTTTCCATACTTTTTAATCTTTGGGGTTTTTCTAAGAGAAATTTAGCCAAAACCTCTCCATTGGACTTTTATTTAGTGAAAATGACCGCCTAATTTATTTTGTTTCATAAACCTCATAAGAAAAAAATTCATAATTGAGTAAGGATAGAGTAAAATTTATTTTTTTTTTTTTTGGTGGACAATATTATCCATGCATATATATATATATATATATATATCACATTTGAAATTTGTATGAACGAAGTCCGACGCCATTCAAGCCTTAAGTTGCTATTGTCCCTCTCGTATCTCGATCTATGATGATCATCGACGTCGCGGTCTTAATGATTTTCATGCTTGGAGCGGTGCTTATCGGCGGAGGAGTGGTGGTGGTGATGATCGTCATCGGCGTCTTGGGATTTTAGTTGTTGCTTCGTTGCTTGTGGTTTCAATTTCTGTAACTTTTGCTTTAATCTCTATATTTATTAGTTGAATCTCTATCTCTCTCTAAAACTCACCATTCTACAGAATGTTTTTTTGCAAAATTATTGGGAGAGTGAAGAATAATCAACCATGAATAACTACAACAATCTAAACTTTTTTCTGACGATAAACAGTTTTATTTTATTCTATGCAAGTTTATAAATGTTATGTATGTGTATTTTTGGTTAATTCATCAAGTATTTACTAGTATGTTTTTTATAACAGTAAAATGTTATTGTGAATCAGAATAATATATTTACTGTTCACATCAATTTCAACAATAAATTTTTTGTTTTTACTTTTTAATAATTTCATAATCCACATGAATTTTATTTGATAGTTAAGAGTCTAAAAATACTAATTTGATTAAAAGTTAACATTTAAATCAAAAATATATTATTTTAAAATTAAAAATATTAAATTAATCATTACGTATATTTTGATAATAATAATATGTATTAAATTTTTTAATTTTTTTTAATATTTGTGTTTAATACATTAAAATTTTATTATGAATGGAGTTTTGCGCAAATACCTTTTTTTCGTAAAGCTAACAGCGCTTGTGTTATCGGCATTAATCTTGCTCTGTTTTTGTTGTCAAATTCCATGGATCAAAACCAAGGTTGTAACAAGAGTTCTTTAAGAAGTTGGTTTCCTTCAAAAACAAGATTACTTTGGAGTTCTGCAAGAAGTTGGTTTTCTACAAGAAGTTGGTTTTCTTTCCCAACTAGGATTGCTTTGGTTTTCTATAAATAGTTGGGTTTCTCTCAAATTTAGGCTATTCATTGATTCATTCATTGAATCTCTCCAGATCTTCTTTTTGGTTCTTAAGGGTTATATCTGGAGATATTTTTTTAAGTTTTCTTTGATGTTTTTATTGAGTATTCAACTCAAGGTTTAAAGAGAGTACATCAAAGATTTGTTTGTTATACACAAAAGAGAGAGTTGTTCTTCAGTTGTGGATTCTGAAGAATTCGAGCCTGAAGCTTTGGTGGAATCCGGAGTGGCTCATCAGAAAGACAATTACGTGGTGAAGATGGGGTTGGAAGAGGCACATAGAGGTTGGTTCAATTAGGCGTTGTGGATTCGCTAGATAATTGAGAGTGATACCTGTGTAATTCCTTTAAATCTTCTTAGTGGATTGTCTTGTGGCAGTTGCCCGTGGTTTTTTTTATCACAATTGGAAGGTGTCCAATTGTGGTTTTTCCACGTAAAATCTTTGTGTCTCTTTCTCTTGATTGTTTGATTGGGATTGTTATATTTTGCTTAAAATTGGTACATAATCACAAATCAACATCTAGGGTTTCTAGATTTTTCAATTGGTATCAAAGCGGGTCGTTCTATTTTTTTTTAAAAAAATTCTTTTGGATCGCTTTATTTATTTATTTATTTTTTAAAATATCATTTAGAACGAGATCTTGTTTGATTTGTGATAATGGATACAATTCGTGAGGGAAATTCCTATGAAAAAAATAAAAACCCAAAAAGATTTTCTTAGTATGGTTTTGCAAGCTTAAATTTTTTGAGTGGTCCTTGGTGCATATTGGAATTGATGAGAATATCCATTACATGTTAATATATGTGTGCTTTCTGTGGTCATTACTCATTTTGGAGTGTGTGTTCTTTGATTAGTATGTCTCATTCTGTACACACTTTTGGATTAGCAAATTTTGGAGTCTTCCACCTTAGTGATTATTTTTCTCTATGGACTTCTGGCATTGTATCTTTTGCTTTTCTAGAGGAATTGACCTATACTAGCATATCATGGGTGATGTTGAGTCTCTCAACCACCTTCCATCTTTTTGCATCTCCACGGCTTTCCCCTCTGTTCTTTGTAGTCCAAGCATGAGGAAAAGGCTACCTCAGAGTCACCAACCAGGCCATCCTTATTATATCCATGCTTCTCTGGTTCGGTTTCCATACTCTTGAGCGTGTCAGCCGCCGATGAGTGTGCAAAAGAAAAGAAAAAAAAAAAGAAAAACTATGCAAAAGAAAGAAAAAAATGTGCAAAAGAAAGAAAAGAAAAAAATGTGCAAAGACAGAAAAGAAAAAAATGTGAAAAAGAAAAGAAAAAAAAGGGATTCATTGATTGATGGGGAGCCTCCGTCTTTACTCACCAAATACCCCTTGATTCCTAGTGGTTTGACTTTCCTTAGTTGTGCTTAGATTCTCTTGTCGGAGGTCCAGCTTTCATATTACTACTAGGATTTGAATCTAGTGTTTTTCGAATTCCAAGAGTCACACACACACTTTTCTCATGGGATCTATGCTTTTCACATAATGCATCACTTTCTTTCATGAGGAATCTTCTACAGACTGTGCACATTGTGTTTTCAAGTAATTGTGCTTCTTGGATAGTCTTGTGTGTTTTATGGTACAAATATGAAATTCCTTGCTTGCTCCACCATATTATTTGTTCACTGTTTTCAGTGTTTGTGGTTGTTTTTAATGAGGGGGAGTTTGGTTCATCATTACCAGTGTTTGATGTATATTGATGGTACAGTGTTTTTACTTTTGCTTATATCCTTCTTTGGTACAGTTGGATTGTTAGTATTTTGTTTATAGATTGATTTATATTTTGTTATTTAATCCAGTTCCACATATTTTGGTTGGCCTGTGTGTGGTTATTTTATAGAGGATAATTGTTCAAGAGCATGGATTTGAGTGTTGGTTCATAGTTGGTGGTGCTGCTTGAGAGATTTTGTTAGGAAATTTGTTTTAGATTGGTTTTATCCAGAATTTGACAAAGGGGGAGATTGTTAGGACCTTTTTGTTGTCAAATTCCATGGATCAAAACCAAGGTTGTAACAAGAGTTCTTTAAGAAGTTGGTTTCCTTCAAAAACAAGATTACTTTGGAGTTCTGCAAGAAGTTGGTTTTCTACAAGAAGTTGGTTTTCTTTCCCAACTAGGATTGCTTTGGTTTTCTATAAATAGTTGGGTTTCTCTCAAATTTAGGCTATTCATTGATTCATTCATTGAATCTCTCCAGATCTTCTTTTTGGTTCTTAAGGGTTATATCTGGAGATATTTTTTTAAGTTTTCTTTGATGTTTTTATTGAGTATTCAACTCATGGTTTAAAGAGAGTACATCAAAGATTTGTTTGTTATACACAAAAGAGAGAGTTGTTCTTCAGTTGTGGATTCTGAAGAATTCGAGCCTGAAGCTTTGGTGGAATCCGGAGTGGCTCATCAGAAAGACAATTCCGTGGTGAAGATGGGGTTGGAAGAGGCACATAGAGGTTGGTTCAATTAGGCGTTGTGGATTCGCTAGATAATTGAGAGTGATACCTGTGTAATTCCTTTAAATCTTCTTAGTGGATTGTCTTGTGGCAGTTGCCCGTGGTTTTTTTTATCACAATTGGAAGGTGTCCAATTGTGGTTTTTCCACGTAAAATCTTTGTGTCTCTTTCTCTTGATTGTTTGATTGGGATTGTTATATTTTGCTTAAAATTGGTACATAATCACAAATCAACATCTAGGGTTTCTAGATTTTTCAATGCAAAACCCTAAAAATTGTCAAATCGAAGAAGAAATGTCGGACTATATACCTGGAGAATTGTTGATTGATATCCTCACGAGACTACCCGCAGAGACTCTCGTACGATTCACACTGGTTTGCAAGTCATGGTACGCTCTCATAAAAAGCCCTAGTTTCATCTCTCACCACCTCAATCGAACCATTTCAAACCCCAACAGCAACGCACACACACTAGTTAGGTACTGCATTGACGAAGAAGAGCACTACTCGCTGCACTGCGACAATCCTAACAACAACACATTCAATGAGTACGCGAAACTCAAATTTCCTTTCAATTGCATAGAATCTTATTTTGGGATTGTTGGTAGTTGTAATGGATTGATTTGCATTTCTGATGATCAGTTCTGTTATAACCCTGAAGCCTTTCTGTGGAATCCATTGATTAGGAAGTTTGTTCCGATTCCAAACCCTAATATTACATTTACCTTGCGTGGCCCCTTTGTCCATTCTTTAGGGTTTGGGTTTGATTCAGCGTCTAATGACTTCAAAGTTGTTAGAATTGTGCATCTTGGATTAGAATGTGACATAGTTCCACCTGAGGTTGAAATTTACACTCTCAAGACTGGGTTTTGGAGAATCATTAGCGATAAAGCTCTTCCATATATTGTTGAAGAGCGATCGCAACAAGCTTATATCAATGGGGTTGCACATTGGGTTGCTCGCACTCCAATGGATGTTGGGAGTTTTCGAATGATTGTATCATTCAATATGAACGATGAGGTGTTTAGGGAGATATCATGTCCAGATGGTATAGTTGGCGAGGAGAAATTGATGGAAAGGATGAGCCTTGTTGTGTTTGAGGAAACCCTTTGTCTGATCCAACATTGTCAATATCACGATGACCCACATTGTTTGATATGGATGATGAAAGAGAATGGTGTGGTAGCATTGTGGGTTAAACAATTCAGAATTGACCTTTGCGGAGGATTGAGGAAGCCAATTGGGATGAGAAAGAATGGTGAAGTTCTTGTGGTGATGAAGGATGGATATTTGGTTTCTTATGATCCTAAGAGCAAACAAATTATGAATCTTGGGATCGTAGGCTTTACAGACTTATATTGTTACCATTCATTTGTTGTGGATACTTACACTGCAAGCCTTGTTTTGCTAGATAAAGGGGTGGATTTTTTGTGATACGGTTATAAGTGATATGTTCTGTGTAAAGAAAGTGTAGGGGGCTGATGGAACCGAGGAACTGAAGTAAAAATCAAACAAGAACAAGTGCAGGCAAGATACAGTGTCTCACCCACTCTGTATTTTTTGCAATTATTAGAGTATTCATCATTGCTTAGATTTATTCTTGTAAAAAATGCATATATTCATAGCACTAAGTAACTTCTATTCCAATCCTTTTTCTTTTTTTTATCGGCACATCTATACCAATTCAAATCCTAGTATGCTGTTGGATCAGATCAATCACTTTTTCTATGGAATTAATGTCTTTTGAGAGTGCCTTGAAAACTGAAAAGTTTGGCTTATGCCATTATCTCTCTCTGGAGTTCCTTTTACTGAAAAGTTCATCATTGGCAAAGAGCATATTGGTTTGTATTTTCTAACATTAGTTATGTGAGCATGATTTTTGCCAAAATCCCACTTCAAAAAGGAGGATGGTGATCCTTGGTGTGTTTTTTTGGATTTGGCTTTGTTCCAATTGGCAGATAGATACTTGGGGAAATAACGATTACTGCTTATGCAAGACAATCCATTGCCATTTCGGCCTTTCAAGACTCGCTTGCCCTTGTTGTCAGAGGTCCAACATTATTGTTAACAACCTGGAACTTATGGGTTATATGAAGGATTATGGTGTTTGTGGACTCTTGGACTAAACAATATAGTTTAAGGGACACAAATTGGATTTCCTTTTGGGTTCATAAAGGACTAGCATATCACCCGTGCTATGCACGTATTGTGTTTACAATTATCTATATATGTGAATTGCGATTTTTAAATATTTTTTTTTTAAATGTCTTCTTTTTTTTCTTTTTTATATTATATTAAAGTTTAATATTTTGATAATAATCATGTGTTAGACTTTTCAAGGAATTAAATGTCTTTTTTTTTAATTATATTATATTAAAGTTTAATATTTTGATAATAATCATATGTGTTAGATTTTTCAAGAAATTTTTTTTATGCTTGTTCTTAATGCATTAAAGTGTTATTATGAGGGATAATAATCATATGTGTTGAAACTTTTCAAAGAATTAATATGTGTTGGATTTCAAAGAATTTTTTTTATACTTGTTCTTAATGCATTAAAGTGTTATTATGAGGGATAATAATCATATGTGTTGGGACTTTTCAAGGAATTCATATGTGTTGGATTTCAAAGAATTTTTTTTATACTTGTTCTTAATGCATTAAAGTGTTATTATAAGGGTAAGACTTACGGGTTGGAGAAGTTAATAAATGCTAAGTTTTTTTTTTTTTTTAAATCAAAAAATCAGGAAATTTAGATTGAGAGATTGGAGCTCCCATAAGGCTTGAGGTTAAAAACCCCCTTTTGCCTAATATATAGTATAGATAGATGGTGAAATTCTTGCTGAAAAGCCGAAGGGCAATTTGGTTTCCTATGCCCGTTAGACCCAAAATCATAGGGACCGTAAAGGGCAACCAGTTGCTTATAAAATGGTTATTTATAAAGATAGTGCTTATTGATTTTCAGTAGTTGCTATTTTCTTGGTATATGTTGTTTTTCACTCTTAAATCGGCGATTATACAATTTACTTTCCAATAATGTTTGATTTGTTTAATTTATTTATAGAAAAATTTCACGAGATATGATTAGTGAAGAATGAATTTCGAGGTATATATGAATCCCCTGAAATTTCTCCTTTTGTGAATGTTATGTAGTAAATTGTTCTTGACATGTATCTTGATTCTTGAGAGCAGTTTTCAAAATCTTTGCTCTTGAATTTGGATATCAGCAACCAAAACCCTGATCTTTACCAAGCCAAATTAGCTATAAGCCATCTCAACCAAGCAGAGGAGTCAATTAGAAGTTTGATGAATTTGCCAAATACATCTAGCCATAGCTCTGCTTTATTCCGAACTGATTCTTCTAATACCCAAACCCAAAAGGCAAGGCTCTAATTTTCAGTAACATAACAAGTGCAAAAATGATGCACACAATAAAAATATGGGTAAATTATGTTGATCTCCCCTTTGGAGAAAATACAACAACTTTCACAATTTTAATATAATTACATTGGGTTCCTTTAAAATTTTAATTCATATGATAGTTTCTTTTTTATCAATAATTTGTTAGTATAGATAAAAAAAAAAAACATAATTAATGTTGTCATATCTTTTACATTGAAATGTAGGATTTTTTTTTTTTTAATTCTTGTGTATTTGCATCATTTATATTAATTTTGATAATTTTAGATTTACCACAAGAGAAGTTTGTGTAATTATGTCAAAATTGTAAGATTTCTTGTATTTTTTTTTCAAATCTTAAAGAAAGTAAATGTAATTTACCTCAAAAAAATTGTACATAATATCTCATTCTCATTGCCGTTTGAATTAGATTGAGGTTTGAGAAGGATGGTTTAGTTTGGTTTGGTTTGGTTTGATCAGATTCTTTTGAGTTTGATTTGGTGAATCAGATCGTAATCAATAGCTTTTAAATTATTTAAAATTGAAACCTAATTGTTCTTTCAAAAAATCAAATCAAACCATACAATTTGTATTGATCTTGTATCGATTTTGATCGTGTTACCATTTCTATTGATTTATCTAAACGCTCATAATTTTCAATGAATACCTTACACGTGCTTTCTAAGATACATAACATCAAAACTTTTGAAAAAAATGAAAGTTACACGAAAGTGAATTTTTATTTAGGTAAATTATACTTCTCTCTCAAACCTTCATTTGAATGTTATTTTGGTCTTGTATAATTTAATTGTAATAATTAAAATATTAGATTTTAATTCGTGTTTCATTATGGTCCTTTCGCCGCTTATCATTGGAAAAAAAAATGCTCACATATGGGCAATTTAGGGGTATTGGAGAAAAAAAAAATTTATGTAACAAATTATTTTAGTGTTTTATATCTCAACTTTCACTTAATTTCAAATAGTGGAGTAAGAGGTGAATCACATTGAAATATAAGTTCATGGAATTAATGGTTGAATTAAAAAATGAAGGATGAAATTGTAATCAACCCCGTTTTGTAGCTCGAAATGCCGCGGCTCGAAATGCCCGAATTTAGACATTTCTTTGTACACCCACCCCTATTCTTTGTACACAGGTCATCCCTTACAACAAAACTCAAACATTTCATTTCCACAAAAAAAAGAAAAAAAAAAAAGAAAAACAAGAACAGAGTAGAGAGAGTGAGAGAGAGGACGCCGACGAGGCTATGTGCGCGAAAGGGTGCCGCCGACGAGGTTGCTGCCGCTTCTACTAGTACCGACAGGTGCTGCCGCTGCCGCTGTGAAAGGTACCGACGAGGCTGTTTGATTCATGCTTCTTATGATAATTTTCTGTTGCTTATGATTGATGCTGCTTATGATTCATGGTCCTTGACCTATTAGTTGGTTTTGTTTTTAATTTAGGGTTTCACATTGAACTCTACAAAAATCTCTTCCTTGAAATATTTGATAAAATGTAGACGAAAAATCTGTTGATGAAATCTGTTGCTGTTAAGGAACATTGCTGTTGATGAAAAAATGCTTTGTGAAAAATTAATCCATGAAAAATGTTCTGTGAAAAATTTAGACATTGTTGTTTTGTGAAAAATCCATGATTAATCCATGAACATTGTTGTTTTGTGAAAAAACCATGATTAATTTTGACCCTATGTTTTTAAAATCTCATAACTCATTGAATAATCCATGACAATTATGTGAAAAATTATGTAGTGAACTTCATGATTAAATAATTTGCACTGAGAAATGTTCCTTAATTCAATGTTCTGTGAAAAATTGATGAAATGTTCTTGAACTTCATGAAATGTTCCTATGTTAAATAATTTCAAAATTAATTCAATGAATAATTCAATGTTCTGTGTGTGAAAAATTATGTAGTGAACTTCATGATTAAATAATTTGCACTGAGAAATGTTCCTTAATTCAATGTTCTGTGAAAAATTGATGAAATGTTCCTGAACTTCATGAAATATTCCTATGTTAAATAATTTCAAAATTGATTCAATGAATAATTTAATGTTCTGTGAAAAATTATGTAATGAACCTGCCAATGTTTTTTTTATTTGCTCTGTTAGACCTCACTGAAATTTTTTTTTTTCATGCTGCCTATGATAATTTGTGCTCTCTTAATGTCTATTCTATTCTATTCTATTTCACTTTGAATCTACAATGGATATTGATTCAATGAATAATTCATTCAATGTGAGTGAGGAAGTTGAAGAACAAGATAACACTGTTGGATTTAACGAGAGTGGTGAAGTTGAAGAACCGAAGAAGGGGATGTATTTTATCTCAAAGCAAGAAGTATACACATTTTACGTAAAATATGCGAAACAACTTGGATTTGCTATAGCTTATAGAACACAAAATGTAACAAGGGATAGGGAAGTAAAGTACTTTGGAATTGAATGTACTCGGGCGTGGAATAAAACAAAAAGATCAAAAGTAAATCCCCTCGAACCATCTTTGTCGTCAAAAATAGATTGTAAAGCAAGGGTTAGAGCCACTATACAAAAAGATGGAAGATATAAGTTAACCACAGTTGTGCTTGAGCATACTCATGATTTGATTCCGACTGACTCACGACATTTTCCAATGAATAAGAGGATTCTTACTCCGGTGAAGAGGAGACTAGAAGTTAACGATGCAGGAGGGATTGGGGTGGCTAGGAATTTTCATTCCATAGTTGTTGAAGTGGGGGGATATGAGGCATTAACGTTTGATGAACAAGATGCAAGGAATTATATTCAGAATGCTAGAAAATTGAGACTTGGGGTAGGAGACACCGAATCAGTTACATTTTATTTTCATAAAATGCAACAACAAAATTCGAACTTCTATTCGATAATTGACCTTGATGAAGATGGTCACATGCGAAACTTGTTTTGGGCGGATGCAAGGAGTAGGACGGCTTATAAAGCATTTGGGGATGTTGTCTCTTTTGACACAACCTATTTGACAAACAAATATGATATGCCGTTTGCTCCGTTTGTAGGAGTTAATCACCATGGACAGTCAATTTTGTTTGGTTGTGGGTTGTTAAGTAATGAGAACACAGAGACATTTGTTTGGCTATTCAAAGAATGGTTAAGTTGCATGTCAGATGCTCCCCCAAGAGCGATAATAACTAACCAATGCAGAGCTATGCAAAATGCCATAGAAATTATTTTCCCACAGGCTCGGCATCGTTGGTGTTTATGGCATATTATGAAGAAAGTTCCGGAGAAATTGAGAGGATATTCGCAATATGAGTCCATAAAGGTTGCATTGAGTAATGCAATTTATGATTCATTCACAAAAGATGAATTTAAGGAATACTGGGAAGTAATGATTGAAAATTTTAATTTGAATGATAACGAGTGGTTGGGGGTATTATACCGTGAGCGACATAGGTGGATTCCTGTCTATGTTAAAGACATATTTTAGGCTGGCATGCCAACTACACAACGAAGTGAGAGTATGAATGCATTCTTTGATGGATATGTGAACTCCAAGACAACCTTAAAGCAATTTGTTGAGCAGTATGACAATACGTTGCGAAGTAAGGTAGAGAAGGAGACAAAAGCAGATTTTAAGTCTCATAACAAATTGTATGATTGCTTAACGGTGTATCGTTTTGAGAAGAAATTTCGTGCAGCTTACACTAATTCAAAATTTAAAGAAGTTCAACAAGAAATGAAGCGTCTAGTGTATTGTCGTGCAAATCTTATCAAAGAGGATGGAGCAATTTGTACCTATCATGTGAGGGAGGCTATTGTTGTAGGTGAGGAGATGAAGAAAGTGGAATTTGTTGTGTACTTTAATTCAACTGAATTTGAGCTCCAATGTATGTGTCTGTTGTTTGAGTTTAGAGGTATTATGTATGCCCATTCACTTTGTGTGCTCATTGAGAGATCCATATATGAGGTGCCAAATAAATACATTGTTTCGAGATGGAGAAAAGACTTGGAAAGAGGCTACATATGCATTCCAACCACATATACAAACTTTGGCTCTTCTCTACATCCAAAGTTGCATGATAACTATCACAACACGTTGGATGAGATCCTAGAACTTGCTACCAATGATGATGGTAAACGCAAAGTGATTCAACTTAGGTTGATGAAAATCAAGGATGAAGTGAGAACAGTTCAATCAAGTAGTGCAAGTAATGTGTCATGTACTAGTACTTTACCACCTTCAAGTAGTACTTTACCACCTTCCCACACTTCACCAAAAAGTCCGCCTCGTATCAATACTACAAAAGAAAGCATGACTCGCAAGGTTGATGCAATAGTGTATGTCCTATGTGTATGTAGGTTGAATTGAATTACAGGTTCTGTGTGTATGTCCTGTGTGTATGTAGGTCCTGTGTGTATGTCTTTGTTGAATTTGTTGAGTGAATTGTAGGTCCTGTGTGTATGTCTTTGTTGAATTGAAAATTGGTGGAATTGGTGGAAGTTGTTGAAATAAACTTGTTGACTTTATGTCTGTGTGAATTACAGGTTGCACACAATGTTTGTGTGAATTATTCATGTCTGTGTGAATTGGTGGAAGTTGGTGGAAGCTGTTGTTCCCTTTTATTTATATCTGTGTGAATTACAGGTTCATTCAAGGTCCTTCAACAGATTTCTTGAAACAGATTTTAGGTTCAATAGATTCAACAGATTTCTTGAAAGGAATTACAAGTTCAACAGATTTCTTGAAAGAAACAGGTTCATTCAAGGTCCTTCAACCTGTGTGTATGCTTCTCATTGAACCCAACAGATTGTTGAAATACTTATCTCAATAACAAATATTCATCTCAATAACAACCATCACATTATACACATTATTCATCTCAAAGAAACCATCACATTATACACACTATTAAGCAACCATCACATGTTGAAAAATCTAGAAACCCTAGATGTTGATTTGTGATTATGTATCAATAAAAAGCAGTAAAAAACAATCCCAATCAAACAATCAAGAGAAAGAGACACAACGATTTTTACGTGGAAAACCACAATTGGACACCTCCAACTGTGATCAAAAAAACCACGGGCAACTGCCACAAGACAATCCACTAAGAAGAATTAAAGGAATTACACAGGTATACTCTCAATTATCTAGCAAATCCACAATGCCTAATTAAACCAACCTCTATG
>JAPPVO010000032.1:64887494-65200174 GCA_030407325.1 Camellia japonica
AAAAATTAATTAATTAATTTATTATTTTATATGTTTTTTTGTAAAAAATAAATAAATCATTATTATGATTTTTTTATATTATTTTTATAGTTAATTAAATATAAAAATAAATATTTAATAAAATAATCATTCCATTCGAATGTTGGGAGCAAAGACAAAAACTACTAGAGGCAATGTACATTTTCCACATCTTGACTGACCAAACATATGGTGAATATCATTGTTGGGAGACAAACTACTGGAGCCAAAATGCATTTTCCACGTCTTTACTGACCAAGCGTATGGTAGTTTTCCACATCTTGACTGACCAACCATATGGTGGATGTTATTCCAAAAGCACACAAGTTTACGAACATAAAATCGAATACAATTTATCATATGAAAATGAGTGGAGCAATTGGGAAAAAATTATATATTTTATAATGAGTTAAATAATGTGATATGTATGATCAAAATTATTTTATGTGATTAATTTTGTGTTTGAATATATATTTTTTTGGCATATTTTTTTGTAAATATATATATATATTATTGGGAGGGACTTCTCTCAAGTCCACATAGTTATGTAGACTGAAGCGTACTGTTGGATCCGTAGTGTCCACCACGGGTCCTATTTCGATAATCCAAACCGTTTGATGTGTAGAGCTTGCCGAGTACTTTATATTTGCAAAAAATCACGTTGATTGGATATTAGTAGCCCCTTGATCGAAACCCATTTTTGTTAACAATTTATTTTTAAAATCATATTTACCATGAACAAAAATGTGTTTCGTTCAAGGGGCTACCGATATCCGATTAATGTGATTTTTTGCAGGCATAAAGTACTCAATGAGTTTTACACATTGAACGGTTTGGATTATCAAAACTAGGCTCATGGTGGGCCTTACGGACCCAACAGTATGCTCCAGAAGCCATCTCTTATACTATTATATAAAAGAAAAGACTATAGTACACACCCCTCAAATGTATGCACCTTATAACTAAAGAAAAAAATGGCATAGTTTCATACTTTCTGAATCATAACTAAAAAATAAAGTCATAACCAAACAACACATGAGATATAACCAAAAATTTCACGAGTCATAACTAAAATAAGATCATAGGTAAAGAAGAAAATTGATCATAACTAAAAAAGAAAATAACATAATTTAAGAGTGCATATGGTAGGAACACTACAAGAAAAAGCACAAACGGCGACCAAAAAACAAAAAATCGTCGCTGAAAGTCACAGAAATGGCGACTAAAAGAGTTTTGGTCGCCGAACATAACAGTTTTAGCAACTAAAAGAGTTTAGTCGCCAAACATAAAGGTTTTAGCGACTAAAAGGCGATTTAGTCGCCGAATATAGGGTTTTTAGCGACTAAAAATTGTTTAGTAGCCAAAAGTCACAGTTTTTGGCGACTAAATTAATTTAGTAGCCAAAAGTTATGGTTTTGGCGACTGAAAAACATTTTAGTCGCCGATTATAGGTCTTTTGCCGACTAAAAACATTTTTGTCGCTGCAAGTGCAGATTTTTGGCTACAAAAAAAAAATTAGTAGCTAACAACTGTCAATTGCCGACTAAAACTCAGTTTAGTAGCCAAAAGGGGACCTTTTTGGCGACTAAAACCACATTTAGTCGCCAAAACTGCTTTATTTGTACACCGAACTTCATTTTTAGTGACAAACAAATAATTAGTAGCCGAAAATTAGTAAATTGGCAACTAAAAATTTATTTTAGTCGGCAAAAGTGTCCTAAAATTTTTTTTAGTAAATCATTTATTTTATACATATATTATATTTAATATATATAATTATATTTATATATGTAGTTTTCTATTAATACCGGTGAAAATAATATATAAATAATATAAGTTGCAATTATATTCGCGTGAGGATTCAGTGGCATAGTGGGAGGGACTGTGCTGTGAAGGTTTGGAAGTTGGATGTCCAAGGTTCAAACCGCGGGAGGTGCTCAGGCAGAGGGAAATTTTTTTTTTTTCAAAAATGCTTTTGGCGACTAAAGAGTTTAGTCGCCGAATGGTTTTCGTTTTGGCGACGATCAGTTTAGTCGGGGAAACTCAAAAAAAAAACAAAAAAAAAAACACTATTGGCGACTAAAAGTTTAGTCGCTAAATGTAAAGTTTCCAAAAATGGAATTGCATTTGGCGACAAATTGTTTCGTCGCTGAAGACATATATATTGGCGACTGTTGCATAAATAGATATATCATGCCAAATTTTTGGGACGTTACAATATATTTGTTTTGATGTCATGTGCATTTGTCCACTACAACATGTAAGAGTTTTAGAGACAAATTTTTTGATCTCTAAAAGTAAAAATTTTGTTACAAAAGATATTTAGGAACCAATTTCTATTGTCGTGAGGATAGTCGCTAAAAGGCCGTTCCGGAAAGTCAAAAACAAGACTTTATGCGACAAATTTTTAAAATATCACTAATAAATAGACTTTTAGGGACAAAATAATTTAGTCTCAAAATGATTTATTTTTTGAGACAAAAAATTTAGTCCCAAAATAATAATAATTCATCACTAATGTCCAATTTTTGTTGCTAAAAATATAGGGTAAATTACACTTTGCATCCTAAACATTGAACCAAATCTCACTTTGTTCCATGCACATGAAATTATGATAGTCAATCCCCTATACTTTTAGTCAAATCTCACTTTAATCCCTACACAAGTGTTAATATCCCCTTTTTGTGACTCAGTTGTTTAAATGTTTAACAAAATCTAATTATATGATAAGAATGTGACTATGACATGAGGGAAAGAAAGGAAATCATCTACATTTTCCACCAATACACACTTTATCCTAAAATTTACATCAAAATATAACTATATTAGATTATCTTGACATTGGATAATCTAATTCGCCGTGGCCATATATTGGTTAATTGGTGCTGCATGTGTTGTGGTGATGCGGAGTTGGTGGCCCATTTGCTAGTTCATTGTCCAGTTACTCATCGCCGTTGGATGCTTGTGGTCGCGACTTTTGGTTTGGCCTGGGTGCAGCCGGTTTCAGTTACGGTAGTTTTGCAAAGTTTGATGGGGGGCCGTGTTGGTAGGGGGCGTTGGAAAGTGTGGTTGCTTGCTTCTCATTGTCTTATCTGGTTGGTTTGGTTGGAACGTAATAGGCGTGTTTTCCAGGGGGTGTCTCATTCGGTTCCTTGGTTGGTACGCCGATTGCTCATGGTTTTGCATAGTTGGCTGACCTGTTCGGTTGATCCTGCTGTTTTGGCATTTATAGATTTTGTGGAGGATTTGACTTGTTAATATGTTGAGCCTTTGTGGCTACTAGTTTGTATTCTTTGCATCATCTTGATACTTTTCTAATAAAGTTTGGTTATTTATCCAAAAAAAAAAAATAAAATTAAGAAGATAAACTAACATTTTGCATAAATTGAAATCATGAAACTCTATTTTTTACAGTAACACAGTCTTTCTGTCTATTCATATTTCTTTCTTTTTGATTTCTTTGTCGCATTTTTTTATTTTATTTCAAAAGATCTACTTTCTTACCTTTTTGTCCTAATTTTTACTATACGATATATTATATAACTCTTATGTGCTTATCACGTAGGACAATGTGTATTGGTGGAAAATATTGATGATTTTTCTCTTTTATTCTCATTTTGTAGTCACATTTTTGTCACATGTCTGAATTTTTTTAAAGATTTAAAAATGAAGTAACAGAAGAGGGACATTGACACTTGTGTAGGGACCAAAGTGCGATTTGAGTAAAAGTACAGGGGGTGACTGTCATGATTTCATGTGTAGGGACCAAAGTGAGATTTGACCAGAAGTGCAGGGGGTTAACTACCATGATTTCATGTGTAGGGGCCAAGGTGAGAATTGGTGCGAAGTGCATGGGTGCAACGTGTAATTTATCCAAAAATATAATAACAACACTTTTCGCAACAAAATTATTTAGTCCCTAAAAATAATTTTATTCCTAAATTTTGGTATCTGAAACTTTAATTTTTTTATAGTGGTCATATATGAGAAATCTACCCTACCATCTTATCTTGTGAGAATAAGGTAGCCAGGGTTTGAGTATGAGAAACTGCAAGCAGCTTGGCTACATCATTAATTGTATTATAGGGAAATGAGATCCTAATAAATAAATAAAAAATAGTAAATGCAAATAAAGAGTTGGAAATGTTCCCCAGCTAAGTATGAGCTAATATGTCATGAATGAGTGCGATTTTAAAATTTCGACACTTGCTGCACTATCTTTCTTTCTTCTTCTTCGTCGTCTTTTTTTTTTTTTTTTTTTTGGGGTCCATTTTGGAATCTTTACTTAATTCGATGGTTTTGAATTCAACATTAGTTGGTTGTATTTGAGCAGTTTCCCTTTCACAATTTTAAGATATCTTTGAATGAAGGAGCTGCAAATGAAAGAAATAGGAATAATTCATTTCCAATATTATCATTCATTCCAAATGATTACATTAATTGAATGACTTGATCAGTATGTCGATGAATGGAGATTCCCAATCATAAGTCTCAGTTATAGAGAAAATAATTGCTCATCACAATGATTCCAATTGGTTTAACAACCAGCTTAAAGAGGACTGAATTAGGAGTAATTTTATTTTCAAACATTAATTTCCCTCCGTTCACATACTTAATGAAATTTTTTTTCTTAATACAATTGTCTTAGAATAAAAACACCATAATACTTTTATCTTTTCCACCCAAACCCTAATTCTAAAACACCATAACCATCGTTCATCACTAGTGCCACCTCTCTCCTCTGTCGTCCCTTCCCGTTGCCTCTTTCTCCCTTTACCTGCAACCACCTTCCGCTATGAACTATACACTCCCACAAGCCTTTTGCCGCGGACTACCCACCTTCAAGGTTGACTGTGGAGGTCTAGAATGGAAGGGAATAAGCCGCGAGTGGTGGTGGCAGTAGTGGTGGTGATAGAGGGGCGAGAGTGGTGGCAACTGAAGCGAAGGGGAGTGGGTGGATTGAAGAAAATTAGGGTTTTGAAATTGAGAATAATGATATTATTGGAATAAAGAGATGTGTATTGAGATTTTTTTTTTTTTTTTGGATGTGTGTGGACTAAGGGAAATTGGTGTGTGAAAATAGAATTATCCCTGAATTGGGGGAGCTTCTATTTACACACCATAGTTTACCTCAATACACACCATTTCTAGTTCACACCTCCACACCATCTTCATTTTTTATTATTTTCTCAATTCACATAGCCCAAAATACCCTAACCCTACCTACCCCAACCTAGCCACCACCAGATCCAGCGACCCACCCCCGCCCTAATCCACCCTAAACAACCCATCCAGACTGCTATTGTCTTTCCGCCAGACTCCTTCAACCCTTCATTGCCTCAACTCCGCCCCACTCCGACACCTCCACAACCACACCTTACCATTACCGTAGCCTTAGTGACCTCCACCCGCAACCCTTGCGATAGACTAAGATCGATGAATGATCAATCGAATAGAGAGAGAGAGAGAGCGAGCAAGCGAAGAAGAGAAGAAGAGGTCGCGATGGGATGGGTTCGCCAAAGGGGGTGCTACAAAGTTGTTACAGAGGGAAGATGGTACCAGAGATAGGGGGCATCGGGGGAGACGGTGGAAGTGGGGTAGATGGCAACTGGCGGTGGTGGGGTTGAGGTGGGTGGGGATGTTGCTATTGGAGGTGAGGGGTGGCAATTGGTGCTGGTGGGGTTAGAGGAGCTGGCAGCCGGCGGTCATGGGTTTGGGAGGAGGTGGCAGCCGGCGGTGGTGAGTTGGGAGGGAGGGAGAGGTGTGCAGGTAATTTAATTAAAGGATATAATAGTAATTTAAAAAAAATGGGATAATGGTGTGAATTGAGAGAATAGGTGGTGTGCAAATAGAAACTCCCTTGAATTAGTGATGAACTAAGATCCAATAATTCCACCTATACCCTCATCGAAACCAATTCAAGACTTGAAAATGGGAAATAGTTGCCCAATCCCCAAACCCCCATGCCCAAGTCCATACTAGATTCCTAAACATTAATTAGGAGAGGGACATATTTGCCTGCTTCGTCAAATTTCCCTTGATCATCGCACCAGTCTCTGTCTTTGTGGGGTACTCACCAGGAACATGAGGCAACGACGAAGACTCTGTGCGTGAAGAAAGGGATGTCCAATATAGCAGCAACAGGTGCCATTGGTATTGATCAACTCCAATCAACACACAAGTTGTATTGTATGAGCTTTTATGATCCGTCCACTGAATTTACGGACCATTTGTATATTTTCTACGCGCTTTCCATTCACATTACGTTGACAGAAAGATCAGAAAAAGAAATAATTAAAAAAAAAAAAAACGAAACTTCACGATAACTGCAAGAGCTTAGTTGAGGTTAATCAAGCTAATTAACAGTGCTGACCAGTTGTGGAATATATCATTTTTTTTTTTTTTTTCCAGAGTATCAATTTACACACACATATTACATAACACTAACTTATTATTGATCAATTAGATAGTATGTGTAAATTAGATGCTGTCTTTTTCATCACTAATTAAGAAGGTGGTATGCAAAGGGATGGCAACAGATAGGGTTTTTCGGGTTTTTGCACTCAATTTTTTGCTTTTAAACTCAATTGATACAATTTCATACTTTATTATAAACTTGACAGTTTTGACTTGCCTATAATTATACTTTACCCTACCCAATCAATGCTCTTTCAAACCATTTATATTAAAATTGGGTTGGAACAAATACAATCGGGTCAGGGAATTTTGCTATCCCTTGCAACCATTCAATAATTGTGACCTACCTATCGAATGAAACATCTCCGAGCCTTCTAAATTATTAGCATATATATAGATAAATATTACAATCAACATTGCTTAATGACTTAGATTGATGCATACAATTCCATTCATAGATTAACTAGGTCTGTACCGTGTTAATTGGATGATGAAAAAGAAGAAGAAAGTTTTGGCGGTTGTGTGGACTCAAATGCCATAAGTAGAAGAAAATTGTTTAAATGTGGACTCGATTGTCATAACAAAAATGAGTCTGCGTGATTGATAGAAAGAAAATATCAGTAGGAATCATTCAAACTCGTGAAAAATTCTGAGACAATTTGGAAAAATATTTAGAGCATGGCACACCTAGAAATTTTATCGAGTCAAGGCAAGTGCACCAAGAAGAAGAAAAAAGAAAAGGGGTAAAAAAAAAAAAAGAAGTTACATTAAATTTATTTTTGCTACACTAACTACACTAAAGATGTATGTGTTGGATGAAAAACATATTTTATATGAATAAAAAAATAAATTTATCAGTCATTTCTTATTCTATTTTTTTAATTGGTCCAGCTTGTCTCATGTTTGAGATCAAGACTGGACCATCCAGTCCGGCCCATGGGCTCATATTTGGGCCCCGTTTCAATAATCTGAATCGTTGAATGTGTAGAACTCGTTGAGTACTATATTCTTGTAAAATATTAGTTTGATCAAATATTGATAGCTATTTGATTGATTCAAATTTCTGTCAACTGTTTATTTTTTATTGTCCATTTTTTCTATACAAATCTGATACGATCAAATGGCTATCGATATCCGATCAACATGATTTTCTACAGAGATATAGTACTCAACGAGTTCTACACATTGCATGGTTTAGATTACCCAAAAATGGGACCATGGGCGAGACTGGACGGTCCAGTCTTGGGTGGCAATCCAAAAGAAAGATCATCATGGAGATAGCTAAGGGTCTATCCTATCTCCATGAGGAATGCAAGCAGAAAATATTTCACTTGGATATCAAACCCCAAAACATCCTCTTAGATGAATACTTCAATGCAAAAATTTCTGATTTGAGATTGTCAAAACTAATTGATAAGGACCAAAGCCAAGTTTTAACAACTTTGGGGGGAACACCAGGCAATATGGCTCCTGAATGGTTGGGCTCAATTATCATTGAGAAAGTAGATGTCTATAGCTTTAGTGTTGTGGTATTGGAAATGTTGTGTGGGCCGAAAAATTTGGACAGGTCTCAACCCGAGGAAGATATGCATTTACTAAGTCTATTTAAAAGGAAAGCCGAAGAGGAACGATTGATCGATATCGTTGATAAAGGCAATGATGAAATGCAGTTACATAGTACAGAAGTTGTGGAGATGATGAGGGTTGCTGTGTGGTGTCTACAAAGTGATTTTTCTAATAGGCCTTCCATGTCAGTGGTGGTTAAGGTCTTGGAGGGTTCTGTTGATGTTGATAATAACTTGGATTATAACTTCATAAATCCTGTGATACGAAGAACAATTGCAGATGCTGGTTACCAAGAGGATGCCATTGGCCCTGCTTGTACTCTATTGTCTCCATTAGCTCTATCAGGACCAAGGTAAACAAAGGAGACTTTGACAAACAAATTTTTGCAAATTGAATAATCTTTTAAGGTTTTTATTTTTGTTGTGTGTGTTTTTGTTTTGTTATTTTGGGGATGCTAAGTTTTAGGATTTCAATTTACATTAGAAACATTGCCATACAACGCATAATATTAGGTTGTTGCACTTTTCTTGATTTGTATATATATATATCATCTTGTGAAATTACTGTCATAGATATATATATTTGTCTGATGTCATGTTCATTTGTGATAAATGAGAAATCCACTAGCTATAATCATAACTTATGAGAATAAGTTAGCCAGGATTGAGTACGAGAAACTGCAAGCAGATTAGCTACAGTTTAACTCATTTAATTTTATTATAGGCAAATGAGATCCTAATGAAAAAAATTATTGTATACAAATAAAGAGTTGGAAATGTTCCGAGGTAACTCTGAACTAATATGTCATGAATAAGTGCATTTCTAAATTTTTGGTACCCGCTGCTGTACTATCTTTACTTGTTATTTTACTATTCTAGTGGGATTCTTAGCTTAATCCGTTGGTTTTGGGGCGTATTTGAGTGAAAATTGTTTCCCATTCAACAATTGCGTGTCAAATTTTCCCTCCCATCAGATTCATACCACTACTCACTCTTTGAAATTATCTTTGTGGCCACTAACAACACGAGCAACGACAAAGACTTTGTGCGTGAAGAAAGGGGTTGTCTTCTGAAGTCCAATATAGCACTAGTTGAGTTGCCATTAATCAGTACGCATCATATCTACACACACGTTAATTGACTGACTCTTACTCTGACTCGGGGGTGGCTGACTAAGGCTTAAATTAATTCTTTTAGTGTATTTGGGAATGCTGCTATGCTCTTTTGTGGAGTGTCGTTCTGGGTCTCTTTGCATAATTCGAACAATTTACATTGTAGGGTTCGTTGAGTAAATCATCTATACAAAAAATCAAATTTATTGGATATCTGCAGTCTATAATAAAAGCATATTTGTTTTTTATAAAAATTAACGGTTAATATAACTTTCATAAATTTTTAAAAACAATTAGGATCTAATCATGAGGTTATGAATATTCAATTAACTTGATTTTTTACAGAAATAATATTTTTTTACGAACCCTACAATAAGAACGGTTCAGATTATCGAAAGACACTCGGGACAACCTTCCACAATAGGGCACAGCAGCACTCCCAACTTTTTTTCTTTTTTATTTATTATTTTTTTATAGCTTTCCATTCACGTTATGTTGGAAGAAAGGTTTTTGTTTGGATCATTAATTTGAGCAAGAATTTAAAAAGTGAAAGAAAAAAGAGGCACTGTGGATGCTCCGTCTGTCTTTTCACTAGATTTGGTCATTATGCTATGCAACCTGCCACATACATGGCCAGAGATCGTTCAAGTGTGTGGACCGACTGGAAATGTCATAGCCAGATGGAGCGATGGCGTTCCACTTTCAATGAAAGTGAGAATTGCTTTTACAATGTAAAGAGTTGGTTTGGGAAGTGGGTTGGCTTTTTGATTTTTTGGTTTTTTTGATTTTTTTTGTGAGAGAAGAGTGTAATGATTATGGATTGGATATAATGTTTTATTTTTTGTGGTTAAAATAGCTTATTTTGTCTTTTGTGGCTAAAATAGCTAAAAAAGTCCCATATTCTTCTTCCCAAACGGTGCCAAAAAGTCACTACTAAAAATTAATTAATTAATTTATTATTTTATATGTTTTTTTGTAAAAAATAAATAAATCATTATTATGATTTTTTTATATTATTTTTATAGTTAATTAAATATAAAAATAAATATTTAATAAAATAATCATTCCATTCGAATGTTGGGAGCAAAGACAAAAACTACTAGAGGCAATGTACATTTTCCACATCTTGACTGACCAAACATATGGTGAATATCATTGTTGGGAGACAAACTACTGGAGCCAAAATGCATTTTCCACGTCTTTACTGACCAAGCGTATGGTAGTTTTCCACATCTTGACTGACCAACCATATGGTGGATGTTATTCCAAAAGCACACAAGTTTACGAACATAAAATCGAATACAATTTATCATATGAAAATGAGTGGAGCAATTGGGAAAAATTATATATTTTATAATGAGTTAAATAATGTGATATGTATGATCAAAATTATTTTATGTGATTAATTTTGTGTTTGAATATATATTTTTTTGGCATATTTTTTTGTAAATATATATATATATTATTGGGAGGGACTTCTCTCAAGTCCACATAGTTATGTAGACTGAAGCGTACTGTTGGATCCGTAGTGTCCACCACGGGTCCTATTTCGATAATCCAAACCGTTTGATGTGTAGAGCTTGCCGAGTACTTTATATTTGCAAAAAATCACGTTGATTGGATATTAGTAGCCCCTTGATCGAAACCCATTTTTGTTAACAATTTATTTTTAAAATCATATTTACCATGAACAAAAATGTGTTTCGTTCAAGGGGCTACCGATATCCGATTAATGTGATTTTTTGCAGGCATAAAGTACTCAATGAGTTTTACACATTGAACGGTTTGGATTATCAAAACTAGGCTCATGGTGGGCCTTACGGACCCAACAGTATGCTCCAGAAGCCATCTCTTATACTATTATATAAAAGAAAAGACTATAGTACACACCCCTCAAATGTATGCACCTTATAACTAAAGAAAAAAATGGCATAGTTTCATACTTTCTGAATCATAACTAAAAAATAAAGTCATAACCAAACAACACATGAGATATAACCAAAAATTTCACGAGTCATAACTAAAATAAGATCATAGGTAAAGAAGAAAATTGATCATAACTAAAAAAGAAAATAACATAATTTAAGAGTGCATATGGTAGGAACACTACAAGAAAAAGCACAAACGGCGACCAAAAAACAAAAAATCGTCGCTGAAAGTCACAGAAATGGCGACTAAAAGAGTTTTGGTCGCCGAACATAACAGTTTTAGCAACTAAAAGAGTTTAGTCGCCAAACATAAAGGTTTTAGCGACTAAAAGGCGATTTAGTCGCCGAATATAGGGTTTTTAGCGACTAAAAATTGTTTAGTAGCCAAAAGTCACAGTTTTTGGCGACTAAATTAATTTAGTAGCCAAAAGTTATGGTTTTGGCGACTGAAAAACATTTTAGTCGCCGATTATAGGTCTTTTGCCGACTAAAAACATTTTTGTCGCTGCAAGTGCAGATTTTTGGCTACAAAAAAAAAATTAGTAGCTAACAACTGTCAATTGCCGACTAAAACTCAGTTTAGTAGCCAAAAGGGGACCTTTTTGGCGACTAAAACCACATTTAGTCGCCAAAACTGCTTTATTTGTACACCGAACTTCATTTTTAGTGACAAACAAATAATTAGTAGCCGAAAATTAGTAAATTGGCAACTAAAAATTTATTTTAGTCGGCAAAAGTGTCCTAAAATTTTTTTAGTAAATCATTTATTTTATACATATATTATATTTAATATATATAATTATATTTATATATGTAGTTTTCTATTAATACCGGTGAAAATAATATATAAATAATATAAGTTGCAATTATATTCGCGTGAGGATTCAGTGGCATAGTGGGAGGGACTGTGCTGTGAAGGTTTGGAAGTTGGATGTCCAAGGTTCAAACCGCGGGAGGTGCTCAGGCAGAGGGAAATTTTTTTTTTTTCAAAAATGCTTTTGGCGACTAAAGAGTTTAGTCGCCGAATGGTTTTCGTTTTGGCGACGATCAGTTTAGTCGGGGAAACTCAAAAAAAAAACAAAAAAAAAACACTATTGGCGACTAAAAGTTTAGTCGCTAAATGTAAAGTTTCCAAAAATGGAATTGCATTTGGCGACAAATTGTTTCGTCGCTGAAGACATATATATTGGCGACTGATTTATCTACATGCATGTCCCAAAATGTGTCAAACTCAACACCAACATAACAAACTCGTGCATTCAAGCTCATATCTTCTCAAATTGTACATGCATGTGATGAATTAGCCACATTCTCAACTTAGATAACACAAATGGTGATCAAGACATGAGTTTCCTTTAACATTTCACATGGATTATACACATTTGTGCTCAAACATGCAATATCAAGGTGATTTCCTACATGCATGCACATATTAAGCTTCAATTCAACAATACAACCCAATTTCATTTCAATCTTACTCTTGAACACCAAATTAGCTTGAGCACACAAAATTACAAACTATAATCCAAGAATTACTCACCTAGAAGCTTTGATCTTCTAAGCTCTAGTCAATTCTTGAGCTAAATCTCCAAGATTTCCAAGCTTTAGGCCAAATTAGCACAATTTTCCCCCTTTCTCTCACTATGGCCGGCCCTCTCTCTCTCACAATTGTCTAACTCAGATTTTTGAGTTCCCAAGAGTTAAAGGAGAGTGTAATGCTAACATACAACAAGCCCCACTAGCATATTATTTCAATATAAAATATTTGGGCACTTAATTCATCGATTTAATCAGTTTAATCTGACCAGAATCAATTTCTAATTAAATTTCACCGTAGGCTCTAAAAATTATGCCAATCACAATGGCGCAATCAATTTCGGGTTTTGTGGCCGATAAGGCCCTCAATTTAATTTCCAAAGCATATTATTCAAACAGATATTCCTACAGTGAACAGATAGAATTTCAAAATCACATATTATTCACATAATGGCACACAAAATCATGCTAAACACATAATCATACTCAAATTAAGGACCAATTAGCATACTACGGAACAGGGGTATCACACACTTGATTCTACAACATGCCCCTTTTTTTGTTTGGATAGGGCATGTACTGACACGTTTATTTTTCCGTTCATCTTGTTGCCCTGAATATGGACATTATGCTGTTGTACACATACAGTTCATCCAATGTTGCTGTCAAGGGTGTTCTTGACATTCACACGGTGGATGATTTATGTGGGAGGTGTGCGGATGTGACACTAGTATCCATTTCCATATCTTACAAATTTCCGGGTCATGGAAACCAATTCATGGTAAGTTCTAATGTCGACGTGGAAAATATGTTTTTCCTTGCAAGATCCTTTGGCATTAACCATATCGACGTTCGTGTGGTCAATTTCGTGTGATGTTTCCATTTTTGGGAACATGGAACATGGATCAAAACACCCAACCTAACAGTCGTATTAAATGCCAAATGTTTGCCACATGCCAAGCAGCTCAAATGTGACCTCTTGACCGACATTTAAGATCAAAGTAAATGTGAGACTGATTTCGGGTACTAGTGTGGCATCATAAACACATAACGTAACTGTGACAATTAGTAAGATAGACAATTCTGCAATCGAGTTGTTCATCTTATTTTACAGCACTCATCATAAAGATCAAAGTAATGCCACACACCAAGCATTTTTAATGGGAATGTCTAACCAAATTGAATACGAGTTTGACATGGTTGTTGGATCGCGCCAACTGAACATGGTTTACAATGTGGGAGTACGAATTGGGTACGGGGCGGCACATCGTCAACATGTATTTGACAATTAACAAATAGTTTCTCACATTCACATTTTCATCCAACATTCTTCATTGACAAACACATTGAGATGGCACCAGTCGCATTCGATAACAAAGTTGTGTTATTGTTCACAAACAACCAAACGACATCGTACCAGAGTGTGGACCTCCAAATTCAAACATTCAACCATCATCATTTGTGTGGGCAAGAAAATCGTACCACGTATGACAACCATGTCAGTGGCCCTCCATCCAAACGTGAACATCACGACATAAACCCCATATTAGAAAACACACCAACAAATAACTTACAAAACGCACAAAATCGACAACCACTTTCATAGGATGACATAAACCCCATTCGAAAACACCAACGAATAACTCACAAAACTCACAAAATCGACAATCCACATACAAATACCGATGATTACAAATCAAAACATATCAAAAACTTAGATACTCCTAAAATACACAATATATACATCCCACATTTCAACTTTTGACGATTATCAACCGAAAATATCAAAAATCCTATTTTTCGCAAAAACCCTAGTTACGAGTTTGATACCAAAATCAAACGAATCAACATTGTAAAACAGGGGAAAAGTGATACTTACGTTTCCGTGCCATCAGTTGTCTATTCACCAGAGATGCAACCCACAGCTGACCGTTCCGTCACACCTCGCCATTGAGTCGCACTGGATTTGGTTTTAGGTGGTGGTGTTACAAGTCCTGTGAACTATAGCTTCTCTTTTTCAATAGACTAATGAGACATCAGTACAACAAAAATGACCTTTTACGACACCACATCAACGGCATACAATAAATGCACGCCGTAGTTTCTCACTTTTATAACTTACTTTTTTTGCACATCGTGAATACTTTTCCAACCACGATGTGTCTATTGCGTAGGCCGTGAATGGAAATAACGATAATTTTTTTACGGCTTGCAATGCACGCCGTAAATAATAAAACTTTCTACGACGTGCATATGGCGTGCCGTTAATACATTAATTATACACGACACACATACGCCAACCGTGAAAAGTATTGCACTTTTCACAGCACACAAAACACCCGCCGTTAAAAGTTTTACAATTTTTATGACTCACATAATGTCTGCCGTTAAAAGTATTACCTTTTTACGACGCACCATGCATGTCGTGTATTGTATGTTAAAAAAAATAGGCGCCAAAGTGAAATTTTTTGCTGCCAAATTCAACCCAAAAAAAAAAAAAGATAAAAAAGAAAAAGAAGAATTATACATCAACTGTTTGGCTTCTGACCTATACGGCGACGTGGTGACGTTGCCCTGTTTCAACCACAACAATGGCATCTCTCACCCCTGGCATCCTCTCCAAACTTCTCCAAAATCTCAGCAACACTGTCGCCGGAGGGTATTGAGAAGAAAGTGGGTGTGAAAGAAAAGATTGGGGGTTCGGGGAGTCTTTGATCTTCAGAGCCATTGATTAGCCCCCAATCACATTATGGATCGAATACAAAACCTGATTTGGGGGTTTTTGAGAAGGTCTCTGTAAAAAAAAGAAGATTTTATGGATGGGTTTGATGAGTTTAAGATCGTAAAGAGATAGGTTACGATAGGTTAGAGAGAGAACGTCCTCCTTCGTTGCAGAAGTAGCAATCTTCGAGAGTCACAGCAACAATGGCCGCAATGGTTGCTTTTCAGAGCTCCTTCACTTCTTTTTCTCTCTCCTCAAATTCCTTCTTGGGCCAATGCATCTACGGTTCAATGCCTTCTCTCATTGTCTCTGTTTTGTTCGTGTTATTTGATTTTGGGGCGAAACATCTCGAATCGCCATATACAGTTCAAATTTAAGGTATGCTGTCTATTTTGTTTCTATTTTTTTTTCCAATTAATGCCCAGTTTTGATGTGTGAGGTGTTTTTTGATGCTCTGCTTCATGCTTTTCTGATCTTTCTCCTAATGGTTGTTTAGAGAGAATGTGTGCCTATAGCCTGTAAAAAAGTAGGCAACTACTTTTTGTTATGTCTGAGAGAGTATGGCCATGAGAGAACAATCCACTTGTTATGTCTTGCATTAGCATTGCACACCGAGTGTTTGACGATATGTCTGTGAGAGAAAAATCATAACGATCGTTTGTTAACAGATAAAAATACAGTTTCCACTACTATGCTTTGAAACAAAGAGAGGGTGAAATCATAGTTTATAAATTAAAATTTATTAAAGTAATTAATTCAAAATGAAGTTATTTCTTTTTGCAATCAAACAGACATGTGAAGCTCAAACACTGTCATACATAAGTTGGGTGGTGGTTTAGTTCAAGTTTTATTGTTGTAGTCAATATTTTGAAGTTTTGAATCCTACTAATAATACAGCAACATAGTTCATCATTTTTTGCAATTACCAATTATTAAGAGGCTGTGACCAAAGGCAAAAAAAGGTGACTAAAGATGTCATGTAATAAGATAATTAAGGGGGAAAAATTTATATATGGTATAGATAACTACAATTTCTTTTTTCTTTTTACTAAATGGTAAAATCGTGTCTTTAAAATTAAATTTATGCTCCGTTTGTTTTGAACGAAAATATTTTTTGGAAAATGTTTTTTTATATTTTCTTGTGTTTTGGACTTATTGGTGTTTAGTTCAATTTTTTATTGTTGTAATCAATTTTAAATTTCTAAAGCTCCTGCAAAGGTTTAGTTTCTTTTGTTTGAGTCACATACACAATATGAACTTATGTTTTGAACATTGATAATTGGGTGTTCAATTTGTGGGTTTAATAATAAGATTATGCTGCTTGCAGGGTTAGTTAATAGATGCAGTTTGTGATCCTTCAAATGTCTTCTAGAAGTTTGAAGGCTTATGACTTCCAAATTTTGTGACCTCATTCAAGGGTACAAATTATAATCAACCAAAACCAAGCTTGAAGTAGTATAAACTGTTGTAGACACCCCATTTTGACCGGCCCTAAGACTTGGGCGCTTTCTTTTGATTACCCGATGATGACAATTAGAATGTGTTTCTCACAGAATCCTCAGTAAGAGAGATGGAATTTGAATTTTAAACCCAACTTTCACCACTATGGCCCAATTGTTTCAAACTACTAAATATTTTATTAGTTTAGTATTTTGTAATTTTTCATAATTTTATGTGTTTGTTCATATTTTTGGTGTATTTTATATATATAAAAAAAAATAATAAAACAAATTATATTATGTGTTTAATATTATTATATTATATGTTTAGTATTTTATATAAAATTATATTAAATATTATATGTTTAGTATTTTGGTATAAATTATATATTTTAGATATTTTATATTATATATATATATTATAAAATATATAATAATAAAACAAAAAAAAATTTGATGTCGGCATGCCGACATCTTTGCATCTCAACTTTGCATATATATATATATATATATTATATATTATTATTATTATTATTATTATTATTATATGCCTATATAAGGCAATGGCAATCAAGGCCAGCAGGGAGAGGATTCTAGAGGAGAATCTGAAAAGAATTCTGGGGGAAGAAAAAACAGAGAGAAAAAAAAAAAGAGAGGGAGAAAAAAAAGTCTGAAGAAAAAAAAAGAGATGAGGGAAAATAAAATATTTTCTTTGATATTTTTATTTCCATTTCATCAATACACCATTCAAAAAACAATCACTAAAGCTGTAATTCCAAATTTTGGACTGAGAATGAGAACACATTCACAGACTTGAGAGTAATCAAAAGAAAGTTTGTGACTCAGAAAATTCATCATTTCCCCAAAAGGTGAGTTTTTGCAAATTTTCATTTTATTTAAAAATGTGATATAATTTGTTTAATTAATTAGTTTAGTTCAATTAATTAATTAGTTTTCGTTGAATAGTTAGTTCATTAGAATTTTATAATGAATTAATTAGTGTAATTAAATAGCTAATTAGTTTAGTTAATTAGAATTTAATTAATTAATCGGTGTTAATTAATTAGTATAGTGTTTTCACAAATTTTCATTTAATTTAAAAATGTGATATAATTTGTTTAAATACTTCATTTACTTCTTTTTATAACTGTTTTTTTTTATCGCTTTAATGGGATGGCTGCACCACCCACATATCTGCTGTAATTTAAATATTGTATATAAACTGTTGTAATTTATTACTTTAAATAATCTACTCCACCGGATGAATAGTAACCTTCGGCGGTGAATAGTAACCCCAATGATGAATAATACCTCCGGCGGTGAATAGTACCTTCGGCTATTTAATTTTGCTCACTTTCTATAGCTTAATTTCAGCACTATTGTATGCTATTTAGGAGACTGTTTAATTTATTTCAATGATTTATGTTTTAAATATCAAATTTGTTTGTACTGACCAATTAATCAATTTCACATAATCATCTCTGCAACCTCCCTCCATTCTTTGCTTATTTCAATTAAAAAGTTATGAAAAATTAAGATTGTGGTTCAAGTATAAGAAAGGAACTCTTCCATGCGTAATGGTTTGATCTCTTCAGAGGTTCTACCAAAGGTATAAAACGCTCTATGCTTAATGGTTTAATCTCTTTGGAGATTCACTATCAAAGGCATAAAACGTTTTATGCTTAAGAGGTTCATTACCAAAAGTATACAACGTTCTATGCTTACTGATTTAATCTCTTAGGGGATTTACTACCAAAAGCATAAAACGTTCTATACTTAACGGTTTAAATTCTTCGGAGGTTCACTACCCCAAATGTATACATGTTCTTATACTAAAGCACAATCTTTTATTTTTCATTTCTCTTTATTCATCAGTGTGTTTACTTTTAAGAGACTAATTGACCCTTGAAAATCACCAAGGAAAATGTCATTATCACTTATTATCAAGTTTGGATATCAAGTCATTATCACTCAAGTTTGGGTTTTTCTAAGTCATTATCATTCTTTTGAGTTTGACTAGTCCTTGTTGCACATCTTGAGTTTGACTTTGAATCGCTTATTGCTTGTAAATAAGTTTGACTCTTCCTTTGTAATTTCCCCCGAAGAAAATTTTCTCGGGTTAAGTTGATACTTGTTTCTCTTTATTGCATTTTGGACTTAGTGGACGTAAATATCACTTTTGCACAAACAGGAGAAAAGATAAATAAATGGAAAGGTAATAAAAAAGGCTAATAAAATTGGTTAAAATTGGATTACAACCGACATAAAGAACCAATATGATTAATTGAATTCGGTCGGACATTATACCGAGTTTATTGTGTCAAGGCTTGCCTTACATCAATTCTTGTAATAAATTAGACAGCCCCTTTCAATTATTATTCATTCGGTTTTGTAATAATTATTTATTCGGATATTTGGACATTCGAACCCTCCTTCGCGAGGACAAATATGTAATAAGTTGTATGTCTTCCAACCCCCATTCTTTCTCCCTTTTATTTCACTGCTTGTGATGGTTAGATTAGGGACATCATGTTTAAATTAGCATTTTCCATGATTTGCATCCATTCGTTTACATGCATAAAAGTTCGGCTCATCATATTATTCAAATGTCAAATTCAAACTCTTTACTTGAATACATGCTCTATCACATGCCTTGAATTGACTCGCATGCCATGCTAGTAGCCGAGCTTATTACTTGCACGTTGTATGTGTTGCATTAGCCATATCACATTAATTAGGATTATGCATTTTTTCTAACTATTTACTTTCTTTTGACTCGCCTTCGGACATAAGGTAAGTTTTTATGCTTTAGTATATTGCATAAGTGTGATTGCTGTCATATCAAACATACTACCATGAGGCTAACTGCTTATTTGATATACCTGTTTGAATGCCTGTGGATGAAGGCTAATCACTTGAATTGGGATACTTTGATTCATGTATATATGATATCACCATTTTCAGTGATACATATTCAAAACATTTTTTTCAAAACAAACATGGAATCAAACGTTCCAACTTTTCGTGAAATTAGTCTATACTTGTATGTTACATATAGAACAAGAGCATATATTGTACATAAAAATCACATCATGATTAGTAGAGGCTGATCTTTGATCGGGTGAATGGGGTGTTCAATTATTGACCTTCCCCTCTCATACCTAAGTTCCCGAACCAAGACACTTTGGTAACGACGGACTATGGCCTTTGGCACGAGTCATGGGTTTCCTAAATTTCCCAAAATAAATATTTAGGTGGCGACTATGATATCTGGCAAAGCAGTCCATTTTTTTGGCATTTGATTCAAACATCGATTTTCCAAAAGAAATTGCCGGATTTGGACTTTTTTTGTGTTTCCATTTTTTCACATTGCACTTGTGAAATCAGAATCAGAACCAACACACAAGTGGAGTCTGAACTGTAAGGGCTATTTCATTCTTCCGAAAGGGAGCGTGAAAAGCCGAGCTACAACTGTTATCATTAATGAAGTAGTTTTTCCTGTTTTTGTTATTGATGTCTATAAATAGTATTGATGAATTATTCAATGAAATTAGTCATGGATGAACTGTAAATGGTACACTTTGAACTCTATGATTCAAATAGCTATTATATCATACTGTCCATATTCTTTTTTCATTTTTGATTGCCTAACATGCTGAAAAATAAAGACAAGTTGCTTAGGTAAAATGGTACACAAACATAATATGGTGTCTCAAGAGTATTTTTTGAAACTATGAGCCTAAGTAATGGGTATTTTGTTTGAAAATGAAAGAATAATTTGGCAACCAAATCATTTTGTATAAAAGTACAGATTTCACTGTATTCCTTTTCACAGTGAATACAACCAAGCAATGATTTGGGCCATCAATAAAATTGACCCACGACACTATTTGTCAAATAAAGCAATGATACTACATCTTCCTCACTTTTATTTGATTAGTAAAAGGGGAAAGTCTATAGTCAGAGAGAGATGTATAATGATATTGGGGGTTCAACTCTCCCAAGTTGCTAATATACTAACTAATTACTGACTTTCGCTGATCAAAAAAAAAAAAAAAATTTAGTGTCAAAGTGATCTCATTAATATTTAGCAGATCCTAGCATAAACTTTCTCAACATCAATGCCCCCTGCATCCTGAGCTGCTACATCAAATTTAAGCTGAATTGGACACTGTTTTTTGAACCTCTAAATACTAACATTTTTCATCATGTAATACTACTTTTTTTCCCATAATTTTAATTTTTTAGAATAGAAATTAGCCCCATTTCAGGGATCCTTATCAAAGGCAATGCAGTAAAATGAATCGACAACTTGATTTTTCACTCTGTACAAAATCAAGCAACACTTCTATATACTCCATAAGTTTTCTTTTATTACTTGCTTTATATTTTAAACTTCTTGTAGTGATTTTTTGAGGCACAATTTTCTTTCAGTGCCAAATTTCAAGTCAATAGTGCAGCTTTTGGGTTATTAGTTAAAAGCATAAAATTTCCAAAGGTCTAACAAAATGTAAAAACTTTTAGTTGTCATGACACCCAAACACTAGTCCATGTGAAGTGGATGGAAATGGTACATTTTTAAAGAATTCTGTTTAATCAAGGCTTCCTTATCTTCAACTGAATTCCGATGATCTTCTCCTATTCCTTAATATGTGCAGCTGTTTCATTTCATTATCTCATCTTTGAAGTCTAGAAGATCTTTATATCTGATGGATGTTATTGTGGGTCTACTTCATCCTGTAATTTCTTTGCAAGTATGTGCAATATAACTTTTATTGCTTAAGGTTCCTAATTGTTCCAGAAATTCACCAGTACATCTCATTTTTTTTTTTTTTGAATCTATCAAACCAGCTTTCTTCTATGAACTTTCAATCTATCCTCATTTTTTTTTTTTTTTGAAAAAGGTAATTCATAATCCTGCTTGTAGCATAAATGATCTTTCAATTGGGCTCATGTTGTGAATGGTTTTCACCTTATTGCAGGTACATGATCTCCTCAAATATAGGTGAGGTTGCCTCAATATTTTTAACAGCGGCATTAGAGGTCCCGGAAGGCCTAATCCCTGTCCAACCCTTGTGGGTCAACCTTGTCACAGATGGACCTCCTGCGACAACCCTTGGATTCAATCCATCAGATAGGGACATCATGAAGAAACCCCCTCGCCGAAGGGATGACATGCTTATCAATCCTTGGACTTTATTCCGCTATCTGGTAAAAAGTTTGGAAAAGAGGTAACTTCATTAGAGGCAACTTCATTAGAGGTATGAAAAAAAAGGTTTTGCTTTATGTGGATTTTATTTGCATATACGTTAAGACTATTGAGATCTTGAATTTTTGCTAATTTTTCATTATGACATTGCTTTAATGGGGTCATTGAATTATCTTATTAATTTTAGAAATGTTTTGTTGATGTTTTAAAATTTCTTAATCATTTCTTAATTCCTCAAGAAATATTTTTGTCCCCGAGTCGTTGGTTTTTGTACTTATGTGAAGTTTCCTTTGTCATGCAGACAAGAAATGCAACAGGGTTAGTTGCTCCAGCTATTGCTGCGGGTTTAGGTGCCTTAACACATACATTGGGCACCCTCGTCCCTGTGATTAGGGCAAGTGGATTTGCTACAGCTGCAGCTGCAACTGCTATAAGAACTATTGTCAGTAGTTTTAGATAATCTATTAATAATTGTCGATATGTTTAGAAAGTTAGATATGCATAATGTTGGATGGTTTAAACTTTTTGTACAATTTAGAACTTAAGGATATAGTTTTCGAATGTTTGGAATGTATAGACAATTGTTGAATATTTATAATTTATGGATATACTTTCTTTTTGATGTTTCAAACAATATTTTGGTGGTTGATTGATGTGTTGTGATGCTTGTTTGTAATATTTGTTAAATAGAACCTGATGAATTTAAAAATAAAAATAAAAATGCATATTCTATGGCATGCATAATTAGTCGTTGTATTACATATTTTACGGCACCCAATCAGCGTCATTATTTGTCTCTCCAATTAACGGCGTGCAAAAGTAGTCGTAGAAAAAGTAACAACGACGCACAAAATCTACTGTTAAATAGTTTCTAATAGCGTACTGTAGCATGTTGTAGAAAAAGCAACAATGACGCACAAAATCTATCATTAAATAATTTTTAACGGCGTACGAAGCATGTCGTTGAAAGTGAATGACTTTCCATGACTGGTCATAATATGACGTGCACCTACACGTCGTAGAAGGATTTTTACAGCATGCATTACGTGCTGTGAAAACCCTTTTTTGTTGTAGTGTATAACATATGACCTATATTTTGTTTCCTAAAATGTAACTCCATCAGAGGCGTGATCACCAAACAGAACATGAATTTTGAAAAACAAATACCCAATTTTATAGATATGATCACAATCTTTAGTTACATTGGATTTCCCATATATGATATTGCCACTAATTATGTTATTTGATAATAATATTGAGGGTAAATGTGTCAACACCAAATTGACAGGGCTTATACGAACACAAGTTTTTTTCCAGGACTATGTATGGCATAAGTCTTTCATATAGGACTTATAAATAATTTTCCCATCTATTTATTCTGCTTCGGCTATAAATCATGAGATTTTCCAAACATTTTCCTTATTTTGTTCGATTCTCTTTATCTCAAGTTGAGATCCAAACTATGTTCTAATATTTTCATTTAGATAGTTTTTAGGTTTTTGGCAGTCATGATGTACTACCAATTTTTTGAGATTAGTTAGGTGGATCTCGTCAACAATGGTTTAACATTGTCTATGTTTGGATCACAATGACAGATATTTCAACAAATAAAAGATTAAAATTTGAATAGATATTTGTATAGATAAGGGGAAAAAAAAACCTGTAAAATTTGTTGTTCTGTTGATTAGATGATGATGAAGAGGAGATGGAAAATTTGCAACGATAAAATTTGGACAGATAGAAAATTTACACAGAAAAAAAAATTGAACATATAGATATAAATTTGAACAGTTGGTCAACAAAAAGTCAAACAGATAAAAAAAAAGTCAAGGAATAAAATTGAAAACAAAATGTCTTCCAGGACTTCTCACCAAGCTATTTCATAAAGTATGGACTTTTCATCAACAAAAAAAAAAAAAATTACTAGACCTAATGCCTTAGACAATCGCTAAAGTAGATTTTTCTCTAATTTTCTCTTATATTATGTTTGGTTAAGGGATTTGGAAAAGAATTTAGAAAGAGAAATGAAAAAGATGTGTGAAACTATATGAAATGTATATATATTTTATTCACATTTCACCTACATTTTCTCTTTTCCTTTCCAAATCTCTTCTTAAATCCCCCAACCAAACATAGCGTTAATAAAATGGATAATTTATTATGCGATTAGAAAATTTAAAAGGATAAGATGTAATTTTTAAAACTACAAGAAGTAATTTATATTTTAAATAAATTTCAAAAGATATATTTATAATTTATGTTTTAATTATTGGTCGGTCATGTCTCTTAATCTTGGATTACGGTGCGGGGAATGTGACACACCCATGCACTTGTATTTGTAGCATAGATATTTATTTTGGGTATGTATTCATTTTAGGGAAATTACAGATCTTCGAACTAGGATTGGTCTCCATAAAAAGTCCGAAGCTTTGAGGATCGATGGGGAGTCGTTAATAATGGTCCATGAAGTAGATACAGTGGCAATTGGATAATCCACAGGGTGTTAAAAGATATATTATTTTTCATATCTATACGTAGTTCACCTCTTGTAATAGTTATGTCACGATTCTAATCCGTCTCTAGCTATTAGAGAGGTGATCAACCAGTAACCTACGACCTATGAAGCACGGGTATGGGTACTAGTACGAGTACGAGTATTGGTATGATACAGATACATCAATGCGGTAAAATTCAAAAAAAGTAGGTACAGGTACAACTTGGTAAGCTTGTAAAAAAATATTTATTTCTAATTTAGAGTAATGCAAAAATTAATTAAATGGTTTAATTTGTTAAGAGTCAACCAATAATTAACATATAATGCCAAAAGTAAAGGTATAAATCAAAATTAAATGTCAATATATTAAATAACTTACAAATCATAGTTTAATTTTAAAATCATACTAAGTATAAAACTAAAAATAAAAAAGAAGTCTAGTGAAAGGAGTTTTATCTTTGTAGTAGAAGAAAATATTGTTTCAACTGAGATACAGTATGGCTTGGGTATATACTAGGTACGTCTAGGTATGCCAAAAATTAAGAAGAAAAAATTAGGGTATATGTTTCGTGTACCTGGTATGTGTGCAAAAGTATCATATGCCGGTAAATACCTGGTAGTACAGTATGTTTTTCGAAGTACCCATACTTCATAGCCTACAACCTATCCTAACAAATCACAAAATACTTAATATAATAAAGCCTGAAGCGGACGTGTAAAGAAAATAATCCAGTCCACTAAACAATGCATAAATGATATAGAAATGATACACACATAATATTACATAAAAATAACTTTATATAACTTACACTGAGAACAAAGTTTAAACATTCACACATTGAGTATAAAAGAACAAGCGTTCTGACACAACAAAAACTTTGTCAAATAGGCAAAAACATAACCCTCGACTTGGAGGCATATCTTCAAAGGCTTCTCAAAAGGTCTACACTCTAATGCAAACTCTATGGTTGATCCTCATGTTGCTCACCTACATACATATAGGAGAAGGAGGTGAGCTAAAACCTAATGAGTAATATCAATATAAATAGGTTAATGAATGAGTTTCAGATATTCTGAAAACATTCTCAAAACATTGTTCACATCACATTTCGAAAATACATAGCGAATCTTTATCAAAGTATTCATAGCTAAACAGAATATGTGGTACATCCATTAGAGCTAAATGGAGAACAAAACAACCACATTGTGTTGGAAACTAAATGGAGATCTCCGAAAGTCAAGGCGTATAGATGTACCTGAGGTTAGGACTAACTAAAGGATGCCACAATAGATAACAAAATTGGAAAGTCATTCATTCAAATCAAAACACAATTTCATAAACATTTCATATAATAACATTTTAGAAATTGCTTTATGAAAATATCTTTACAAAGATATTACTCACAGTAGGCTTGATTCCAGTAATGCTTCTCGTCGGTCCAACCTACATGATGCACACACACAAACATTGATGCACAGCATCTAATCAAATTTTACTTTTGTTTTTCTATTCAATTAACTTATGTTGGTTTCTAACTTAATTAACTCTTAATTAGGTTTAATTCGTGCATGAAAATGTTTGGAGAAAGAAAATAAAGAAAATATGAACAAAAAGTAAATTTCAAAATTGGCTGAAACAAGGGAATCCGCTCGAGTGGTGAACTTTGTTTATCAGAAGTTTGGGTATGCAAAACAAAATGTTAGTTCTCTCTTATCTTCGCTCGAGCAGTGAACAGACCACTCAAGCGGTCTACAACAGCTCTGTTTCAAAACTTTGCAGAAATGGGTTCCCAAACTCAATTTTAAAACTTGGGTTCACGCATGACTCAAAACATGTAATTTCATTAATAAACATGAAAACATAATCAATTTCAAATCATTTGCATTAAAATCTCTTTAATTTTCAAGATTGAAGCTAAAAATTTCATGAACTTAAGGATTTTCAAAACTTTCTTCCTTCTTTAAAACATGAAATTGAAGTACCAAAATTCTTGGAAATCAATGGTGCATGTGAAGATGAATTTCAAATTATGAAGGATAACAAAAATCAAATTCAAATGAAGAAACTCAAAATTATTTTCCTAATTCTTTAACTTAAATTTTCAATCAAAACTTCAATTATGATCATAGATGTTCCAAAATATGTTTAAATTGAATAAAAACTCTTAAATTACATTTACATGCATGGATTATAAATCAAAATCAAACCAATTCTTAGTTTTCAAAACAAAATCAAAACTTAATTTCTTAACTTGATAATTTTTTGGTTTTCATCTATTTTCTTGATGTTAAACTCAAATTCAAACTCATAAACTTCAAAACATGACATAAAATTCATAGAAAAATATTTGTTTACAAAGAATTTGAAGATTAATTGACTTTAAACATGATTTTCATGAAATTTTCTTAAAATCTATCTCAATTCAAATTTTCTCTTTAATCTTCTCAAACTCATCTTGAATCAATTAATATTTAGATTATTTAAACAACACTAGAAAGAGGATGAAATTTCTTACTTTAAAATAATTTTTCCACAATTTTTAACTTAAATTTTGTTGCCCTTATGAACCTCTCTTCTTTTCTTCTTCTTCCTCTATTCTTTTCTTGAGCTCAACTCTCTCTCTCTCTCTCTCTCTCTCTCTCTAATTCCCAGAATTTTTCCAGCAGCTCCTTGACCCTCTTTGAGTCATATTTGTTGTCATAAGGTTATCTAGCACATACTTGATACTTCAAGAATGATCAACACCATCTTCTAACTTCTAGTTTGTTTAATTAAATAATTGCTCCACTAATCCTAATTAATCATGATTAGCTTTAATTAATTAGGTTTTGTTTTAAATCTTCTTCGGCTAATAAATCTCAATTTAATTTAATTAATCTCGCTTAATTTTGTTAATCCTGATTAAGTTTTTGACGAAGCGTCTAAAATATTCTAATCATCAGATTAAAGCTATAAAGCTCATCAATTAAAGTTGCTAATATGTCTAAATATTTCAATTTCAAATCCGAATTATCTCATAACTCGATATTATTCATTAAAATTATATATATATATATATAGGCTTCCCTTAAAATTGATCCAATTTTCCTAAGTCCTATATTTCAAACACATATATTTCTTTTAAATTCCTTACCTATTGTATTTATTTTCTAAAATTTCTTCTCGATAATTCACATTTCTATTTCTAGAGTATTATACAATAATTAAATTATGGCACACATATATATGTATTCATGTCACGCAAAACTGCTTTCAGTGTAGTAAATATTTGTTTTTCTAAATTAAAGAGATGATTGCTTTTTAACTCTTACCAATTGACAAGGAAACTCCTGTAGTCAAAACTTATTAACTATAATATTTTCCAAACATTAATTTAACTATTTTACATAATAAGATAACTAATTTGGCCTAAGGCATTCAAAAATGAATAATAGTATGATTTTCGTAAATGGTATTATTCGGCATGTTATAAGTTACATACAATATTATACAACATTATTCAATCTACATAGATTCTCTTTTCTCTCTCTTTATACAATTATTGTAACATGGTATCAGAGCTATAAGATCCGGCCTATCTTTCTAGTTCACCGGCGGGTGGCCGATTGGCAAACTTGTCTTTGCTGTCCGTTAGAGTTTCAACACATATCTGTGTTAATATGAATCTCCAGCAACCAATCAACCAACACCTCCACCACGGGCGTCAAATCTCAATCTTCCACCCCTTCAATCCAGATCTGAATCCGGCTTAAAATTCATTTATTTTATTTGGATCAAATGGGGACTTGCAAGGGCAAGTCAATATTGATCCTGTTTTGCCTAAAGTTACAGATGGAGAAGAAGAGGATGAGAGCACACTCGAAACAGCCTTGAATAGGAATTTCCTTTCTGTAGCTTCTTTTATTACTGGTAGCCTGTTGGCATTCCTACTTCGGAATTAGGATCAATCTAGTTTTTGGGCCACAGACATGTAAGTATTGGTAGTAGTAAGCTGCGAAATCTGACTATCTCTTCTCTCAATAGATTACTAATCGTAGTCTGTTTTTGATACCGGTCATTGGTATCTTAGGGTTCTGTTTGATACACACTGGAGTGTTTTGACAAATAGATAGCTAATGTTCTTTTTGCTTGCTAGTCATATATTAAACAAAGAGAGCCCTTTTTCAATGAAGGTTTGATGAACTTGCTTGGTATTTTCTCTTGCCATGCTGTCTTCTATGTATATTTTAGGTGTTCTATTGTCCTTTTGCTTTCTTACATATTATTTCTCACTACTTTTCATGTATATGTTTATGAATGAGTTTACTTGTCAAAAGGTGTATCTCCTCATGTACTTTGAATGAATTTTATATGGAGGAAAGTTGCTCAATAAGCCAATCAATGATCTCAAAGATAAATTCCCTTGTTTTCATATAAACACAATGGATGAATGCATTTACCCCATATATGACAGACTTAGTTTAACTCATTGTTTTCAGAGAATTCTTTAACTTGCATCAAACTACTTGTCTATTTCAGACTTATTAGGAGCCATATGTTCTTTGTAAATGATGAAAGGTCCATTAGAATATTTGAGGTATAAAATTTGTCTAGTGCACACTATTTTAGTATACCGAACCACTGAGGCTGTATGATACCTTATGGGAGATTGATATTGTTACCATTATATCCTTTTTAGAAAAAGCATGTGGTTGCTGAAAGTAAACTTCAGGGAACTATCTCATCAATTCTAATTGTTTATTGGTTTCTTGGTTTCCAATAATGGAAATTTTGGTTTGGTCTGATGTGCTTGTTGTAGTTAGAATTTGCACGCCATTGGGTCGGCATTTCCTTAGAAAAATTAGAAGACTCTAAATTGTTTATATCGAAACTTTGAAATAAACAAATAGTTGTTAGAAAAATAATCAGGCCCAATCTGTTGCTATAGAAAGATAATTGATGTGAATTTGATCTCAGAAAATATGACAATAGAATTTCAATTTAGAGAACACCAAAGGCTCTTAACTATTTAACTTCTTCAAGGAGAACTCCCAAAACTGTGTTGTATTTATTTATTTTTAGTTAGGTCTGGCAGAGTGTTTTGTTTTTGAACAGCAAAAAAAAAAAAAAAACACAAAGAAAGTCAAGCATATATCAAATTGTAATTATTCACAGGATATGTGTGAGTTCCTTCACATGGTATCAAATTGTAAAAATAGAAGTGATGACACCCAAACAATGCCTATGAACCTTACCTTGTTCCTACTACTAATAACTTTGTGCTTTTTAACATTCAGTTATTTTGAACTACTATTGCTAATGACAGATAGAATACATTTATTTTGCACTTTTCTAAAACTATACCATTTATTCTCAGTACTTTGCCAAGTAAAAGCATACGTTTTGTGTGTCATGAGATTATTGCTTTAATAATACAGAATACCTATACGTTGCAATTTTTATTTGGTTGCAAACTGACAATATTTATTTGATTCCTTATGGGTTGTTCATTTTTATCAAATTGTCTTTTTATTCTCACTTTTAAATAAATTTCTAGTCAATTAAAGGTATAATTTTGAGAAAAGGGATTACGATTTGCAATTTCTGATCACAAGCTTATTTGAATGGGAAGGTTCATTGGGTTTCTTACAAGCTGATTGACCAGGTTACTCGCGGTTGTTTTGATTTGGGTAATGAAGTCTTTGGGGAGATTGAGTTGCCACTGAGTCTGGTTCATCAGTTTCCTAGGAACATGTTGACTGCTATGGTGTGTGAATCACTTTCGGTGTTACAATATGATTCGCCGATATACAGTAAGAGTTGTACCGTGTGGGTTGTGAAAGAATATGGTGTTGGGGAATTTTCAAAATGGTTTTCAAAATTCATACTTTAATTTTTGGGTGTTTTAAAAACCTTCCATGTTTTCTTTGGAAAGCATGAAATAAGCTTGGGGACTTTGTCCCACATTGGAAAGAGAGTAAAACATAGAGCACTTAATAAAGTGCTACATGGAATATTCTTTTGGATATGGAATTATGGGATAAAAGCTAGTGTCCATGCACCCACACCGCACCATCCACACACGCGCGTGGCGTGGGCAGTGGCGTTTTCAGAATTCATTCCTGCAATTCTCTCTCTTTCCCTCTTGATTTTGAGTTTTCAATCAAGAGTTAAGTAAATTTATGCTTTTCTTATTGGTAATCAAGTTCTGCAAATTTGATTATATCAAGAGTATGCTTTTCTTACTGGTAATCAAGTTGTGCATCCCTCTTGATTTTGAGTTTTCAATCAAGAGTTAAGTAAATTTCTGCGTTTCTTACTGGTAATCAAGTTCTGCAAATTTGATTATATCAAGAGTATTCTGATCTACTATCGTTAGTACAGACGCCGGTAGACTTGACCTTTAGATCAAATTTCATGGTATCCTGGAGGCAAATTTGTTATAACCTCCTGCACATCTTTTGGTGGGTACAAATATTGTCTTTAGAAAAGCGATTAAGTAACGCAACTTGGAGCACCAATTTTTTGTTCTATACAGACAAGATCATTGCCAAGTTTTGAAGACCTGAAAACCACCAATTGAAGAATTCTAGATGAATTGTTCCAACATATGGGGTGGTGGGTTCTTGGAGTACGCAATATACAATTGATCTTGATGGAAGATTGGTGTTGACGCTTGGCTTGAGAAAGAACGGTGAAATGCCGGTGGGAATGGGTAGAGAGCTGGTCTCGTATGATTTTGAGAGCCAAGAAATCACAAACCTTGGAGTCCGTGGCAACAAAGATGCGTTTTGGGTGGATAATTACACGGAGAGCCTAGTTTTACTGGAGGAAGGAACTCAAGTCGTGGATGGCCGCTCAACAAATTCTTCTGATGCAGTTAATAGTGAGGGGAACCAGCTTTGCCAGAGGAAGATGATGGACCTGAGGAGAGTCTAGTTGAACATCATGCATACTTCATGCAAACAGTTATGCTTAATAGGTTTGAAGCTTGCCTTTAGGTTTGCTGAATACCTTCTTCTAGTTAAATACATGCTATTTTCTTAGGATTAAATGCAAATGTTAAAACGTTTCTTAGTACCTTGTTTGGATGCTAATATCTTGCTTTTGCTGTGGCTTATTAAAAAAATCAAGCTAATGGGTTGCCTCTGCTGACTGTTTCGTTCATTACTTTATGGTATCTTATTCTTATGTTGGATAGAAATTTCACTTTCTTAAATAGTTGGTGTTGTTGCATTGTTTGCTTGAAGGGTGCTAGTGGTAGTTGGTTTTTCAAATGGTGTAATTAGCACTTCTCAAGGCAATGGGTGGCATAAGGTTCCATGCTGTGTTCTCGAGGCAATGAACAATTTTTCAAGCAACTCTTTTTCCAATCTTTAACTCTGTTTTTTCATCCAAGCAGTATCTGTTTGTGTGTTTTGTGTTGAAGTAACTAGTTTTCCTAGGCTCCAAAAAAAGTGAAAGCAAGAGCAAACAATTGAGGTGGACAAAAGCAATGGGAAGAGTGTTGTTGGAAAATCTTGTGCGTCACGTGAGGTTGTAAATAATTCATACAAGCCTTAAATAACACTTTTAAAATGAGATCAGAACAACTGTTTGCTTATCAAAGAAATAACACTCGGGTGTCAAATTTTGCCATATCAAAGAAATTAGAGTGTAATGCTTATCAAATCATGTCGAACATTGTCACAGAACAATGAAAAGTCCATGAAGATGCCAAGGTAAAACAGGATTTGGATGGGATGAGACCATGAAGATGGTAATAATAGCTAGTCCGAATATATAATTAAATTATCTCTTGATTAACAAGAAGATTGAGATGTATGATGAGATGGTTTTAGTGGTTGGCAAGTATTAAGAGGGAATTATCCTAAATAATTTGTTGATATTGACTTGAAATCTAAATTGGAGTATGAAACCAGTAAATTTGAATTATGGCATTGACAATGAAGAGGTCTCAAAAGAAAAGGAGAATTGAAAATTTTCGAAATCCTTAACTGCAACTTCATCCCAACCATGACAGCAAACACATGATGAGTAGCCAAATCTCACAATAATTTCAGAAAAACTTGGGTAGGTAGCCGATGCAATTAATAGATTTAATGTGTGAGCTCTTCTTGATGACAAAATTAAAAAAATAGAATAAGAAATGACTGATAAATTTATTTATTTTTATTCATATAAAATATGTTTTTCATCCAATACATATCCCATCTTTAGTGTAGTTTTAGTGTAGCAAAAATAAATTTAATGTAACTTCTTTTTTTTTTCTTCTTCTTCTTGGTGCACTTGCCTTGACTCAACAAAATTTCTAGGTGTGCCGTGCTCTAAATGTTTTTCCGAATTGCCTCAAAGAATTTTTCATAAGTTTGAATTATTCCTACTGATATTTTGCTTTTTGTCAATCACGCAGACTCACTTTTGTTATGGCATTCAAGTCGACATTTGAACAATCTGTTTCTGGTTATGACATTCGAGTCCACACAACCGCCAAAACTTACTTCTTTTTCATCATCCAATTAACACGGTAGACCTAGTCAATCTATGAATGGAATTGTATGCATCAATCTGAGTCATTAATTAATGTTGATTGTAATATTTATCTATATATATGCTAATAATTTAGAAGGCTCTAGGATGTTTCATTCAATAGGTAGGTCACAATTATTGAATGGTTGCAAGGGAGAGCAAAATTCCCTGACCCGATTGTATTTGTTCCAACCCAATTTTAATATAAATGGTTTGAAAGAGCATTGATTGGGTAGGGTAAAGTATAATTATTGTATCAATTGAGTTTAAAGTATGAAATAGTATGAATTGAGTTTAAAAGCAAAAATTTGAGTTTAAAAGCAATAGTATGTAATAAAGTATGAAATTGTATCAATTGAGTTTAAAAGCAAAAATTTGAGTGCAAAACCCGAAAAACCCTATCCGTTGCCATCCCTTTGCATACCACCTCCTTAATTAGTGATGAAAAAGACAGCATGTAATTTACACATACTATGTAATTGATCAATAATATGTTAGTGTTATGTAATATGTGTGTAAATTGATACTCTGAAAAAAAAAATAGATGATATATTCCACAACTGGTGAGCACTGTTAATTAGCTTGATTAACCTCAACTAAGCTCTTGCAGTTACCGTGAAGTTTTTTTTTTTTTTTTGGTCAACGTAATGTGAATGGAAAGCGCGTATAAAATATACAAATGGTCCCTAAATTCAGTGAACGGATCATAAAAGCTCATACAATACTACTTGTGTGTTGATTAGAGTAGATCAATACCAATGGGACCTAGTGCTGCTATATTGGACACCCCCTTCTTCACGCACAGAGTCTTTGTGGTTGCCTCATGTTCCTGGTGAGTACCCCACAAAGACACAGACTGGTGTGATGAATCGAGGGAAAATTTGATGAAGCAGGCAACTATGTCCCTCTCCTAATTAATGTTTAGGAGTCTAGTAGGGACTTGGGCTTGGGGGTTTGGGGGCTTGGGCAACTATTTGCCATTTTCAAGTCTTGAATTGGTTTCGATGAGGGTATGGGTCGAATTATTAGATCTTAGCTCACCACCAATTCAGGGACAATTCTATTTTCGTACACCAATTTCCCTTAGTCCACACAAATTCAAAAAAAATCTCAATACACATCTCTTTATTCCAATGATATCATTATTCTCAATTTTAAAACCCTAATTTTCTTCAATCCACCCACCCCTCCTTCACTTCAGTTGCCGCCACTCTCGGCCTTCCATCACCACCATTACTGCCACCACCACTCCCAGCTTATCCCCTTCCATTCTAGACCTCCATAGTCAACCTTGAAGGTGGGTGGTCCACTGCGGGAGGCTTGTGGGAGTGTATGGTTCATAGCGGAAGGTGGTTGCAGGTAAAGGGAGAAAGAGGCAATGACGGTGGAGGAGAGAGGTGGCACTAGTGATGAAGGATGGTTTGGTGTTTTAGAATTAGGGTTTGGGTGGAAAAAGATAAAAGTATTATGGTGTTTTTATTCTAAGAAAATTGTATTAAGAAATTTTTTTTTATTAGGCCAAGTTTGGGAAGACTAAATAAGTGCATTTTTTGTCTTTTTTGACTAAAAAATTGAGGTTGAAAATATGGATGTTTGGGTTAACTTTTTTACTTTTTATGGAAAAATGTGTAATAAAAAATTGTGAAAATTGGTTTTTAGAGAAAAATTTGAATTGAGAGTTGTGCAGCCGTAATTGTTGACTTTTGGTGAATAGTGTTAACTTTTTAACTTTTTGAGTAACTTTTTGACTTTTTGGATTATTTGGGAGTACCCAAACAAGGCCTAAATGTGTGAACTGAGGGAAATTAATGTTTGAAAATAAAACTACTCCCAATTCAGTGCTTTTTAAGCTGGTTGTTAGACCAATTGGAATCATTGTGATGAACAATTCTTTTCTCTATAACTGAGACTTATGATTGGGAATCTCCATTCATCGACATACTGATCAGGGCATTCAATTAATGTAATCATTTGGAATGAATGATAATATTGGAAATGAATTATTCCTATTTCTTTCGTTTGCAGCTCCATCATTCAAAGATATATTAAAATTGTGAATGGGAAACTGCTCAAATAAATGAGTATATTTTTATGTGTGAGCTCTTCTTGATGACAAAATTTAAAAAAAAAAAAGAATAAGAAATGACTAATAAATTTATTTATTTTTATTCATATAAAATATGTTTTTCATCCAATACATATCCCATCTTTAGTGTAGTTTTAGTGTAGCAAAAATAAATTTAATGTAACTTCTTCTTTTTTTTCTTCTTCTTCTTGGTGCACTTGCCTTGACTCGACAAAATTTCTAGGTGTGCCATGCTCTAAATATTTTTCCAATTTGCCTCAAAGAATTTTTCACGAGTTTGAATTATTCCTACTGATATTTTGCTTTCTGTCAATCCTGCAGACTCACTTTTGTTATGACATTCGAGTCCACATTTGAACAATCTGTTTTTGGTTATGACATTCGAGTCCACACAGCTGCCAAAACTTACTTCTTTTTCATCATCCAATTAACATGATAAACCTAGTCAATCTATGAATGGAATTGTATGCATCAATCAGAGTCATCAAGCAATGTTGACTGTAATATTTATCTATATATATGCCAATAATTTAGAAGGCTCTGAGATGTTTCATTCGATAGGTAGGTCACAATTATTGAATGGTTGCAAGGGATAGCAAAATTCCCTGACCCGATTGTATTTGTTCCAACCCGATTTTAATATAAATAGTTTGCAAGAGCATTGATTAGGTAGGGTAAAATATAATTATAAGTAAGTCAAAACTGTCAAGTTTATAGTGAAGTATGAAATTGTATCAATTGAGTTTAAAAGTAAAAATTTGAACGCAAAACTCGAAAACCTTATCCGTTGCCATCCCTTTGCATACCACCTCCTTAATTAGTGATGCAAAAGACAGCATCTAATTTACACATACTATGTAATTGATCAATAATATGTTAGTGTTATGTAATATGTGTGTGTAAATTGATACTCTGAAAAAAAAAAAAAAAAAAGATGATATATTCCACAACTGGTGAGCACTGTAACCTCAACTAAGCTCTTGCAGTTACCGTAAAGTCCAGTTTGTTTTTTTTTTTTCTGATCTTTCTGTCAACATAATGTGAATGGAAAGCCCGTATAAAATAAACAAATGGTTCCCGGTGAGTACCCCACAAAGACAGAGACAGTTGCCTCATGTTCCTGGTGAGTACCAGAGATTGGTGTGACGATTAAAGGAAAATTTTACGAAGCATGTGACAATGTCCCTCTCCTAATTAATGCTTAGGAATCTCGCAGGGGCTCGGGCAAGTAATTCCCATTTTGAAATCTTGAATTAGTTCCAGAACTCGTTCAAGCATGAGTCTGATCCATGCATGGCAGAGAGGATTTCCCAACTTGACATGTTCTGTGAGCTCTATTAATATCATGGACCATAAAGATAATACTTCAAACTATTAGATCTTAATTCATCACCATATTGGTTCGATGCGGGTATAGATGGAATTATTGGATCTTAGTTCATCACCAATTCAGGGGTAATTTTATTTCCACACACCAATTTCCTCAGTCCACACACACGTATGAATACCTTCTCAATACATACATACAAAATAAATAAATAAATAAAAACTCAATATACATCTCTTTATTCTAATAAAATCATCATCTTCAATTTCAGAACCCTAATTTTTCTTCAATCCACCCACCGCTCCTTTACCACCACTCTCAGCCCTCCATCGCCACCGCCACTACCACCACTCCCAGTTCATCTCCTTCCATCCTAGACCTCCAATCAACCTTGAAAGTGGGTGGTTTGCGGTGGGGGTTTGTGAGAGTTTTTGGTTCATGGTAGAAGGTGGTCTCAGGCAGAGAGAAAAAGAGGCGATGGGAGGGGATGACGGAGGAGAGAGGTAACACTAGTGATGAAGGGTGGTTGTGGTGTTTTAGAATTAGGATTTGGGTGCAAAAAGATAAAGAGTATTATAGTGTTTGTATTCTAAGATAAAATTGTATTAGTATAAAATTTTCATTAAGTGTATGAATTGAGGGAAATTAGTGTTCGGAAATAGAATTACCCCCAATTCGGTCTCCATGGAAATAGAATTACCCCCAATTCGGTCCCCTTTTAAGATGGTGAATAAACCAATTGGAATCATTGTGATGAGCAATTCTTCTCTCTATAACTGAGACTTATGATTGGGAATCTCCATTCATCGACATACTGATCAGGTCATTCAATTAATGTAATCATTTGGAATAAATGATAATATTGGAAGTGAATTATTCCTATTTCTTTCATTTGCAGCTCCTTCATTCAAAGATATCTTAAAATTGTGAAAGGGAAACTGCTCAAATACACCCAAAATACACCCAACTGATGTTGAATTCAAAACCATCGAATTAAGTAAAGATTCCAACATGGACCCAAAAAAAAAAAAAACGAAGAAGAAGAAAGAAAGATAGTGCAGCAAGTGTCGAAATTTTAAAATCGCACTCATTCATGACATATTAGCTCATTCTTAGCTGGGGAACATTTCCAACTCTTTATTTGCATTCACTATTTATTTATTTATTTATTAGGATCTCATTTCCCTATAATACAATTAATGATGTAGCTAAGCTGCTTGCAGTTTCTCATACTCAAACCCTGGCTATCTTATTCTCACAAGATAAGATGGTAAGGTAGATTTATGATATATGACTACTACAAAAAATTAAGGTTTTAGAAACTAAAATTTAAGAACAAAATTATTTTTTAGGGATTAAATATTTTTGTTGCAAAAAGTATCGTTATTATATTTTTGGGTAATTATACTTTGCACCCCTACACTTCACACCAAATCTCACTTTGGCCCCTACACATGAAATCATAACAGTTAACCCCCTGCACTTTTTGTCAAATCTCACTTTGGTCCCTACACATAAAATTGTAACAATCAACTCCCTACACTTTTACTCAAATCTCACTTTAGTCCCTACACAAGTGTCAATGTCCCTCTTCTATTACTCCATTTTTAAATCTTTAAAAAAATTCAGACATGTGACAATGTGACTATAAAATGAGAGTAAAAGAGGAAAATCATCCATGTTTCCCACCAATACACTTTGTCCTATGTGATAAGCACGTGAGAGTTATATAATATATATATATATATATATTTATGTTCGTATGGTAAAAATTGGGACGAAAAGGTAAGAATTTAGAGCTTTTGAAATAAAATAAAAAATGCGACAAAAAAATCAAAGAGAAAGAAATATGAATAGACAGAAAGACTGTGTTACCGTAAAAAATAGAGTTTCATGATTTCAATTTATGCAAAATGCTAGTTCATCTTCTTAATTGTTCACAATCTGCATTTTATTTTAGCCTAATATAATTATATTTTGATATAAATTTTAGGATAAAGTGTGCATTGGTGGAAAATGTAGATGATTTTCTTTCCTTTCCCTCATGCCATAGTCACATTCTTATCACATAATTAGATTTTGTTAAACATTTAAACAATTGAGTAACAGAAAGGGGATATTAACATTTGTGTAAGGACTAAAGTGAGATTTGACTAAAAGTATAGGGGGTTGACTGTTACAATTTCATGTGCAGAGACCAAAGTGGGATTTGACCAGAAGTGTAGGGGGTTAACTGTCATGATTTCATGTGCAGGGGCCAAAGTGAGATTTGGTTCAATGTATAGGGGTGGAAAGTATAATTTACCCTATATTTTTAACAACGAAAATTGGACATTAGTGACGAACTATTATCATTTTGGAACCAAATTTTTTGTCTTAAAAAATAAATTATTTTCAGATCAAATTATTGTCTCTAAAAACCTATTTATTAGTGACATTTTCAAAATTTTGTCGCTAAAAGCCTTGTTTTTTATTTTTCAGGACGACATTTTAGCGACTATCCTCACAATGATAGAAATTGGTCCCTAAATATCTTCTATAATAAAATTTTCACTTTTAAAGATCAAAAACGGTTTCTAAAACTCTTACGTATTGTAGTGGACAAAATGCACATGACATCAAACAAATATATCTATGACAATAATTGCTCAACATATATATACATTCATCAAGAAAAGTGTAACAACAAAATATTATTGCCTTAAGCAATCTGCAAAAAATTGTTCGTTGAAGTCTCATTTCTTTACCTCGGTCCAGACAGAGCTGATGGAAACAATAGAGTAGTAGCAGCACCAGTGGTATACTCTTGTTGACCTGCAGCTGCAATTGATCTTGGTATCACCGGAATTGTGAAGTTATAATCCAAGTTGTTTTCAACATCAATGGAACCCTCCAAGACCTTAACCACCATTGACATGGAAGGCCTCCTCGAAAAATCACTTTGTAGACACCACACAGCAACCCTCATCATCTCAACAACTTCTGCTCGATTTGTCTGCATGTCATCATTGTATTTATCAACAATATCCAGAAGTCGTTCCTCTTCTGCTTTCCTCTTAAATAGACTTAGTAAATGCATATCTTCCTCAGGCTGAGATCTATCCAAATTTTTGCGCCCACATAACATTTCCAAAACCACGACACCAAAGCTATAGACATCTACTTTCTCAGTGATAATTAAGTTCAACCATTCGGGAGCCAAATAGCCTGGTGTTCCCCTCATCATTGTTTCAACTTGGCTTTGGTCTTTATCAATTAGTTTTGACAATCCGAAATCAGAAATTTTTGCATTGAAATATTCATCTAAAAGGATGTTTTGGGGTTTGATATCCAAGTGGAATATCTTTTGCCTACATTCCTCATGAAGATAGGTTAGTCCCTTGGCTATATCCAGAATAATGTTCCTTCTGGATTGCCATCCAAGAGTGAGCTCTTGGTGCCTTCGGAAGATCCATATATCCAAGGATCCATTGGACATGTACTCGTAAACTAAAAGCCTATATGATTTTTCAGCACAAAATCCAATTAATCTCACCAAATTGACGTGGTGAATGCTGCCTATTGTTTCAACTTCAGCTAAAAATGACTTCTTAACCTGACCAAAACCATTGAGACGCTTCACCGCTACTTTGGTGCCATTGCTTAATGTCCCTTGAAACACTGACCCAAATCCTCCTTCCCCGAGCTTATAGTTGAAATTGCTTGTCATGGCTCTCAATTCTTCGTAAGAAAATCTGGTAGGTATCCCTGGCACTTGATCAACAAAGAACTCATCAAAATCCTCGGACGCTTGTTTCTTTTTGAAAAAGAAAATGCAAGAGGCAACCACAAAAAATACAACAAAAAAAGCTCCGAGATTGGAACCCAGTATGATCTCGACTTGCCCTGATTTCTTTTGAGGAGAATTTATTGTTGACGGAATAGGATTCTGCACTTTGAGAAATACAGCAACGTTTTCATTCGTTGTTCCCTCGTTACTTATAAGAGAAAAGACTTCAGACAATAATAAGCAACCTTGCTTTGAATCATAGGCCGAAGTATGTACAAAGAGAGCTAGTTTGCATGAACAGATTTTCAAGCAACTCGTCTTGCAATCCTCTAATGCTAATTTTTCATCCAAGTATTCGTAGAAGCGAAAGTAAAAGTAACTTGTATTCTTAAGCTCCAAAAGGGTGTGATGTTGAGAATGGTCACAAGAAATGGGTGTAACAAGGGAACATCCAAGGTTGGGTTGCCTATAACTTATTTGCCTGAAAGTACTGTTGCCGATGGCTCCCGGAAGACAGCTGCACTGTCCATTTGAAGAACAGATGCCGTAATTGCCACACACCATGGGATAACCGCAGTTATCAATATCTGATGTCATCAGATCAGCCACCGCAGTCCAATTGTATCCTCGCCACTCATAAGCCTTCAAATGCCCATCAGGATTCAACCTTATGAACTGAGGTGACGATGATGATGCAACAGGGATTTTCTGCCCCAAGCCCAAAAAGCTTTCATTCTCGAATTTGACATAATTCACATGTGAAAATAAATCGGCTTGGAAATAGGGCAAGGGTGGATTGGATTCTACATAAGCTGACAGATAGTAAAAATTCGGATCAGATCGAAGAGCAAGAGAAAACGAACCTTCAGTCCAGTTTGATGCTGATGTGCTGGAGGTGAGCTTCTGCCCAAGAACCAAACCCTGGCCAACAAGTAAGGAGTCAGTTGGGTGATCGAAAGACTGCCAAACTATTGCATTGTTTCGATCAAAGAGGACCAGATTTCCATCTTCAGTCAAGTTTACGCCTGAGACAGAGTAATTTCCTCGGCCAGTGTATGTAGACCAGACAGAAGTGCCATCGGAGTCTGCCAAAGTCAAGTTTCCATCCTGAGTGAGGTTCAAGGTTGCGTTAAGTTTTACAGGATGGTTTCTATTAGCCGACCAAACTAGTTGCGGGGCATGTTCTATTTGATCTTGTTTAAGGGAAGTCTGTTTTTGGATGAGGACACCAACGATGCAGGCAGTGTATGCAAAATCGCAGCAGAAGACGAGAGAAAAAAGCGATTGAAGGCCTCTTCGACGTAGGATTGGTCTCCATACAAAGTTCGAAGCTGCGAGGACCGGTGGGGGATCGCTAATGGTCCATGAATGGGGCACAGTGGCAATTGGATAATCCGTACGCTGGGCATTCACCAAGTAGAAGGAGGAGGAACACATGAGAGATGTTAAAACCAGAACAATAGCACAACACAAACAACTCCTCGGTTGATCATCCATTACAGCTTTTGCTTATTAGAATGATAGGCAAATACAATGGGGACCCCCTTGGATGTGTTGTTGGAACATATATACCTATGAAATTCTGTAGCTAAAAAAAAAACTCTAAGAAAAGAGATAAAGCAAGTTCAAGTGCTTTTGGAATGATATCCACCCCACATGTTGGGTCGGTAAAGAACAAGATGTGGAAAAGTATATGAAAATGCTATTCACTATAAAATTATGTCTCGAATTTTACTCCGAAAATCAGATGAATTGCGTAGATACCTAGAATAATTATGGTCTGTAAATATATTTTAATTTTTTAAATATTTTTTTTGAGTTATAATCAGTATTTTTTGTTTCATTTTTTTTTTAGATTCAATTTTTTGAAAATTGAGTTTTTTATTTTTCGTTTTTTTTTTTTTTTTAGTGAATATTTTTAAAATTTTAAGTAATTTTTTTTACTTTTTTAGATGCATCGTACTTAGATACATCTAAAAAGTAAAATATTTGTAAATAGATATTTTGAAAGATCAATAAATACACGAAAATATGAAAAATAAATTGAATTCTCGTTTTTTTTTTTTTTTGGTATTTAGTAAATTTTCTTTAAAAAAAATCACAAATATTATACTTTTTAAGTGTATTTATGTTAAGTGTATCTAGGAAAAAAAAATTAAAAATGCTTAGAAATATTTTAAAAATTTTAGTAAAAACAAAAAAATATGAAAAATAAAAAAATTTAATTTTTTGAAAAGTAAATTTTAGAAATCAAAACCAAAGAATGAATATTATTGAAAAGTATATATATTTTCTTCACCCATTTTTGTTTGTGCTTGAGATATTTCCTTCCTACTAATCATTGGTAACACGCTTTTCGAATCAATGATGTGCGTGTCTACCACATAATTTAATTTTTTGAAAAGTAAATTTTAGAAATCAAAACCAGGGAGTGAATATTATTGAAAAGTATATATATATTTTCTTCACCAATTTTAGTTTGTGCTTTAAATATTTCCTTCCTATTAATCATTGGTAACACGCTTTTCAAGTCAACGATGTGTGTGTCTACTTCATAATTTAGTTTTTCTTGCATAATCAAATTAATTATATTAAAATACCCTCAACTATTATTAATTTTACTTTACCTTATTTATTTATAAATTCACACATATTGACCCACTCAATTATAAAATCATACAAATATATTCTTTTTTGAAGTGGTTTGGAGAGAGAAAATGATACATAAGAATAATATTTGGAACCCTCTTTTTTGGGAGTTTCATGACCCCCAATTTAATCTTAGCCCTTGACGTGTGTGTGAAGTCCACTCTTATATGTGTGAGCTCCATATTATGAGTTGTTGGGATGAAACGTTGTGGAATCATGTATGTATGGAGGTCTCTATCACAATTATTTTTATAATTGAAAGTGTCAAAATATACAAGTTTATAAATGAGAAAGGTAAAATGGCATTTGCTAAAGAATTTTAATATAATTAACCAAATTAAGAAACAAACAAACATTATTCTCTCATCTTCTGAAAACGGAATTTTGCAAACACTACTGTAACATTTTATAGGAGAAATTATTCAGCACTCTAAAGACTAATACCAATACTTGATTTTATTCCATGTTTAAATTGGCTTAAGATTATAAAGATGAAATGAGTAGTCCAAATCTCTTTGTAGTCCATTTTGCACCTCACCCTCCCCTTGGGATTCAGTTGTCTTCTGTCGAAGTAAAAATATAAAGATATTGACTTTAGTATAATTAACTCCCAAGTCAATCTATTATGTCGTTTGCTGTTATTTATAAGTTCAGGTATTGACTAGTTATATAAATAACTAAAATTTATATGCATTTTAAAATTCAATTAATCAAACCAAACAGAGTAAACAGTTTTATTTATTTATTAATTTTTCTTTCCTATCCTTTTCCTTTCGTAAAAATATCTTTTACATTCCATATATCAAGCATCTCATTCAAAAATTCCATATATTAAAATACCTTTTACTTGTGCTATAATTAAAACATCTCATTCAAAAATTCTAGCCTTCGAGTATAGCATTTAACCCTACTTCAATTTTATCAATAGAATATCATGAGCAAAATACATAGAAACCTCCACAAATCCCTCAAATCCAAGATCCAAAACAACATTTAGGACAAAAGGCAAAGGATAAAAAGTGCACTTAAGGTATTCCTATATCTAAGTTCTCAACATCTGAACAACTAGCGGGGACAATTTTAATGAATATCACAGTATGCATTTCGCATCTCGATGTAAAATAAAATGTACAATCAACAGCATATAAAGTAAACTATCCCATAATGAATGGGCTCGACCAGCTAACTGTGGACAGATGGTTGAATAAAAGTTGTCTCGACACTCTAAATCTACAACTTCCTTTTCTCCACCATCAATCTGATAGAAGAACCGCAGAAACAGAACAGAAAAAGGTTGAAGAATGAAGATACAATATGCCGGTGCAATCTGACAAGCTTCTCCACTGAGCCAACATGACAATTATCAACCCCCTCCGGATAACATCTTGTCTGTACGGTCCTATATAGTGAAAACAACATATCACTAAATGTCACACAACCAATTAAGTAAATATTAGAAACAACATTGATTGGGAATTTAGGAAACATCTTTGTCCTTCCACAAAAGATAAAACTGATATTCGGACACTTACCCAAATTAAAAACCTTGCGTAGGAGAAAGAGCATAGAAAAGCCACAGAAAACAAATAAAGATCAATAGATATATCAAATATTATTAAGGCTTCAGAGAAGAGAGGGTATTGCCATGTCCAAAGCATCTCTTGATCTGTCCCCGAGCATTAGAGAGTGACTGAGGTTCGGTTAAAGCCTCTGCAAAGGAGTGAGGGTATCTCCTTAGATGCCTAATGCTGAAAAACTCCAGCAATGCTAGTCAAAATAGTTATCGCAAATCTCACTTTCTATTTTAGCTATCCACTTTTTCAATGTACACTCTGACAAGAATTTCTACTTTAAATATCTTCCTTTAAACTATTCTTTGTTCCATTCTTTTTCTTTTTTCTTTTGTTTCAGATACAAATATATTTTTTAAATCATCATATTTTTTCTTTCTTATTCACCCTTCTTTACAAAAATAGAAAGAGGAATAACAAAATCCAAACTATTGATTGTTGAGGCTCCGTAGAACCCCTGACATTCCCAATTCCAGAAAAATACAATTTCTTACACTAGTGATGATTGCCCCATTTTGTCAGTCATTAAATCATAATGTGCCATACTGTTTCGACTGAAGGTAGCTTCTCCTAGTGTAGGTGGGTAGGCTTCAAATGAATAACAGTTTGAGTTGTTAGTCTTCTATTGTAAGGGAGTTTGGTCAAGAGTGGATATTAGTCCCTTTAAAATGGCTATAATATGCTAAAATGTGAATTGGATCTTAGTCTTTGACCCACTGTGAAAGATGACCCCAATTGTTCGAGTCTCAGTCTTGGCTGTGTGAGGCTCACCAATCCAGTGCTATAGTGGGCATATTTAACCATCCTTGGAGCAGAATATGTTCCACCTACCAATCTCTAAATATTTTAGACACAGTGCAAACAAGTAGAAAAAGAAACAATATAAAAGTACATGAGAAGACCAAATTAAGACAACACAGATGCATTCTCTACTTTGCATGTCGAAATCAGACAGGCACATGTGAAGTAGAAAGCGGAAATGAAACTGAGTTTGTGCATTCTTCATAATTTGAAGCTTCTATCAAATGAAAAGAATGAAGACTCCGTGCACCTAAAGCACACAATAGTGTTACGATCTCAAACATGTTACAGTAATCAATAAATTAGAAAAGAGTAAGGCTCCACTAATGCACCATCACATTCTTTTAAAGAGGATGTGGCTTGAGAGGCTTACCGAAGTTTATTTATCAGATTCAACTGTATGATTACCAAGCTCCCATGGGCCATCATCTTGATCATCCATCTCCTCAAGAATAACATATTTTGCAGCTGGATTGGTTGTCAATGACCTTGCCACATTCTCTTCACCTAATTCACCCTTTTGTAGCTTTTGGTATCTAAGAATTGCAAAACCAAAAAAAAAAAAAAAAATTAAAAATGGATTCACATGGAATTTTATGACTTTGACATAGTGCACACTAGAAGTATATGAATCAAAGCTAAAAGAGCCAATTTGACTTTCTAAAGTAGAATATCATAAAGTTGTATATTCACTTATTAGGAAGAACAAGCCAACAGTGTTAAGTGAGGAGCTAATCAACTAGAATTGCCAAGAAGAATATCAATTTTCAATGTTCAAATACTGACAATCCTAATAGCACTTCAGGTGAAAATTATTCACCATCAACATTACAACTAACTACCTTTATATATTCTGGTCGGATAATTTGAATTAAATTTCAGCTGAACAAAACAGTTTAGTGTTCAAATTAAAATTGAACGATAAAGAATGCAGTTTTTAAGGTAGGAAAAATAACTAAATTGTGTTTGTACCAAAAATGACAATCAAACTAGAGGGTGACACGTGGCGTGGATGACCCATATGAATGGTAGTGCTTGGTGATTTTCTTGAATATGCCTATCAAATAAATGGAGCAGTGGAGGCAAGGTTTCAAAAAGTGGTTACGGTCGCCGTAACGGTTGCGGTTGCGTAAAAGCCGTAGCGTAACGGTTACGGTAACCGGAACCGTAATTTTTTTATTTTCACACAATTTGAAGAAAACTTACCGATACGCATATTCTTTTTTTTCAGAATTACATTTATTGGGATTTAAAATAAATTTTGATCAATTTTTATTATTTTTTAAGTATGATCCAATATATTTCATTTTTTCAAATCACTATAAAAAGAGCTTTTTACATTTTATTTCAATAATTAATGACTTTAAGAATAATTGATTTTAAATGTTTACAAATTATTTTTGACCAATACCTGAACTAACTGAATAAAAATATTCACAATTATTAAATGAAATGATTATAAAAATAAAAATTGTGCCATTAACAAAAATTATTTTTGAGCAATTGATTTTATTTATTTTCTTAAAGACATACACATTACAGTAACAAAATAAAAAATATTTACAATTAAATATTAAATAAAATGATTTTAAAAATAAATACAACCACTGTTTATATATTTTTTATTTTACATGCCAATGTAATGAAATAAAAAAAAATTATAAATTATAAAGAAAAAAAATTTATTTAAGATTTTTTCTTTGAACTTGGATCACTTGAGTATTTGTTCTTTTTTTGTAAGTTTTTGTTTTTCTTTTTTTTTGGGAAAGGAAACTATTCAGAATATTTTAAAATGGTGTAACGATGTGTAACGGACCATTACAGCCATTATAGTACCACTACGGCTATTACACATGTAAATTTTTGTCACACCGCTATAGCGGCCGTAACGGGTGGCGGCAAGCCCCACAACCGTTATGTAACGGCGGTACATAATGGTTGCAACTGCTTTTTAAAACCTTGAGGGGAGGTTTCCTATTTTCTAGGAATTGGTTGAGAGATACTCTATCATGATATCTCCAGCACACCATATCCCTATTCATTGGGGGTTGGTTTTTAGCCATTACTCCTATTTTAAATAAACTTAGGACTATAACTTTGGGGTGAGGCATGGCGGTTACAACACTTCGAGGAGAGAGAATACCCGTAGGAGAGATCTTTTCTATCTAGTTAAGAGTGAGATGCTTTTACAATTAGAGCATTGACCTCTTCTCTATGAGGGCAAAGGCCGGCAATGAATCCCAAGTCTTGTAGGGTTGGAGCCATCCTACCAAATCTAAAATGGAAGGAATTGGTGGACCTATTGACAAGGCAGCAAACAGTATGTCTTTGTCAAATTTCAAGGTAGACCAGCTGAGCCTGAGCATAATGATATCATGGATGCCGATCTCTTTCCATAGAGGAGCCCTCACAACAACTCTATCCAACCATTTAACAGAAAGTGTTAGCTTAAGGCCATAGTCATAGAGGGGAACCTAGGGCATACCTATCCCAATCTGGTGTGTTGGCACAAGCAAAAGGGAGGTGACCTTTTGTTGAGGGGTAATAGCATACTACATGTGGAGGGCAGTGGTCTTTGAAAGCAGGGCCAAGTCTGTAAGCGGCCTGAAAAACAGAATGAGTTGGAGAAGGGATGGAGACCAAGTAGTCTTAGATGATTGATGGGTCTTTCTCCTCTATGAGAGAGAGAACTGTCTTTCCTGCGCTCTTTGGGTCCTTAATAGCAACAGTGGCTATGGAGCGAGAGAAAAGCAGTGGAGCAAAGCTGAATAATGAAGGAAGATGGTAATATACAGGAAGAGAACTCATGGGGCTTGAACTATATGCTGGAAACGTGAGGAAGAAGAAAAGTGGGTATTACAAACGGTTGAGAAATATTTATAATAATCGATCAGGTGGTAGTAGTGTTGATAAGGATAGCAACGTTTGAATTCAAATTTGAAAACTATTTGAATTCTGGTGCCACCTGGAAGACAGCAACACATCAAAGAAGGATTTCGGCTTGTGATTATTTCCTAGGAGAGCCCCTCCAATATCCAAACACTCATCTTTGTTCAAGGGAATTGTTTGAGGGGGACAATACTTGTCCCAGAAATGACAACCAAACTAGAGGGAAACACATGGCATGAATGACCCACGGTGATGGTGGTGCTCAGTGATATTATTGAATATGCCTATTAGATAATGAAGCAGTGGTGGTTTCCTATTTTCTAAGAATTGGTTGAGATATATTCTCTCCTGATATTTCTGGCAGACCATATCCCTATTTATTAGGGTTGGTTTTTAGCCACTACTCTTATTTTAAATCAACTTAGGACTATTAAATTTGGGGGTGAGGCCTTGCAGTTACAACACATGGCATTCACCAATTACATTTTAAGCTACACTTTTGAAGTACTAACGGATAGGGATAGGTGGCAGTAACAGATCACTTCTGATGTCAGCAAATTCAAGACTACAGAAGATAATTGGGCCTCAAGTCATGCTGTTGGGATATATGGCACCTCAGGAGCTAACCTAGTATTCCACTAGCTTGAGGTGGTTGAAAAAGTGGGGAAAGTGGCTCTGACAGCTAAAAGAGGCCTGGTTATATAAAGGGGCAGATTGCGGAACCTACAGACACACGTCCAATTCAACTCAAATTCAAGACCCAGCATCATTTATATTTCAATTTTTATCAAGTTGAACTGGCCTATGTAGGCATTGTTAAAAGACAATCCAAATTGCATCAAAGAATTACTAAAGCTAGAAATAGAAATATTTTCCAGATAACCATATGGAGAATTAACTTCTATTCTAGCAACACAAATAAGGAATAGCCACCACAAGATAAGCCATTTTTTTGCTCAAAAATTATATTAAATGACTTACTTGTACCAATTGAATAAGCTCACGCCAAACAGGATTGTAATAAGGCCAGCCCCTTTCAACCAAGTAAACTGATCATGGAAGTAAAAGACAGCAACCTGAACAAGAATTACATAACATAAAAAATAAGTTGATAACAGAATGGGGTCAGCAGTCTCTCAATGATCCTGAGAGCCAAAATCACAAATGTTGAAAACTTAAGCTCATCAGTCAATTGTTAATAGAAACATATAGATTCCAGTAACAATGCTGCTGGGTTTGACGTGAGGGAGCTACATACAATGGCTCACACCTCACCAATGGAAAAGTTTGAGGAACTTGAATCTTAATCCAATTGGACAACATTTCAATGTAGCTAACTGCTAACTAATATACATCTAAATTAAACCAAAAAATCAAATTCAATTGACAACGGAAAAGATGGCCCGCTGTTGGACCTTGGCACATCACATGGGTCATTATTTGAGGGCTATACTGAGGCTAAGCCTTCAAATTCCATACTCTTTCAACCAAAAAAAAAATCTCTTTTTCTCGTATTCTACTCTGAAACTTTAGCATTAGCTACCTCAACAACCAAGTCAGTACCTACAAACAGAATTTGATTGTTCTCAAGCATGACTGAGATGGTTGACCTTAATACAGCTGTACACAAATACAACTGTATCAACGGTTGAGATACAAAGTTCAGTATATCTGACTCTTTTTTGTAAGTGAAGGAAGGAACCAACAGGACACGTTCGAGATATGAAGCACCGACACTTCAAAATAAGTGTTGTAGCTGTATCAGACATGTATCGGACATGGACAAAGTGGGTGTCCGACATGCCACGTTGCATGTCCATTTTTTTAATAATTCTTTTTTTCACTGGACACGGCAGGCCACAGGGGGAACACGGCAAGATATGCATTGGGACATGACGGGGTCTCATTTTAAATTTCCAAAGCTAATTTCGAGAGTCATATTATAATATTTGGAAACATGAGGGTTGAATTTAAAATATATATATATATATAACTCATATCAGGCTATTGACAACGCAATATCTAACCACAATTGTTAAGTTGAGAGATTGCCCTCTATCCCTTGAGCCCTAGTGCAACACAAATCTAGTCACTTGTGATTTAAATTTAGTGTGATTTTTAAAGCAAATCAGTATTGGTTTTCATTAATTTTAGTTTGCTTATGGATGTGATATTTATAAACATAGCAAATAAAAATACATTAAATAAAATAAAATAATTTTTTCGCCGTATCCCTACAGTGTCCTGATTTTTTTTTGAAATCACCATGTCCTCCATGTTTGTATCCGTGCTTCAAAGCTTTTAAGTTCCAAAAGTTGAAATTTTACTGATGCTCACTTAAACTAATTTGCAAGTGCCATCAAGAAAATGTCATGAGGCATTGCCTCTATCAAAAATTAATTTTCTCATAAAATTCTTCAAATCTTAAGCAACATTTTGAATAAACATATATTCGAAATTGTGCACATAATACTTCAAAAGAAGTATGAGAGTAACTGCAAGATAAACAATGATACTACCTAACAATTCCTTCCCCTCAAGATTCCTTCCCCTCAAGAAAACCTTACAGCATGCATGTGAATTAGTGTTCAACAGTTATCATGGTTTATTCCTCCAATATAACTATCAAGCATTTATAGCTATTCCAGTTGATTTATTATAATGGAAGGTTGGATTGAAACACACAACTTGTAGCTTCCACCAACAAATTTCATATTCACTTAATAACTGGACAAACATATTAACTTAATAACTAGACAACAACCAGAACAGCTCATACCAAGATAGTGACAGCCTCCTTGACAACTCCTGCTATTGTCACAGTTACTGCACTAGTTACTGAAACAAGAATGTATTCTGTCAATACCTGCAAAAAAAGAAAAGAAAAATAAAACAAATAAGAGGAGAAGGGAATAGGTTAAATCTTGTGTGAGAAGAACACTCTTTATTTATTTATTTATTTATTTACATGTATAAATATCTCTATATATTTTTCTTTTTTTGTGAGCAGACACTCAAATGGAATTATGACTAAATCTAATGATCATAAGATGGCAACATGAAAGGACTGTAAAGTTTGAAATCCAAATGAAAAATACTTTGTGATCAAAAAGAATCCCCAGCACAGCAACAGCATGCAGGGAAAATTTTAAGATTGGAAAGGAAAAAAGAAAAAGATAAAAACTGATAGAATGCTTCAGGATAAAGGCTTTAAGATTTCTACCATAAAAAAGGCGAGAGTTCCACCAAGAAACATGAGAAGGCAACTCCGAGTGATATGCCATGAACTATTGAAGTAATTGCTTGTTCTGAATTCATCCCAAGGATCCATTATTAGAGAGAGCATAGCAGTTGCCACTGCCATCACTGGAGTTACATAGCTCATCAGGGTAAGTGGATTTTTCAGACCTGAAAACAACCGCATCAAACGCATTTTATGAGTAATTATGTGAACTTCATAAAGATATTGCTGAATATTACACAGAATTAAATAACTTCTTTGTCAAAACATTTGAATTTAGACCAAGCCTCAAAAATCAGTTAACTTCACTGTCACCTAACTTGATCATCTTCACGAGAGGAAAATTTTTTCCAATCCCTGTCCCTTTATTCCTTTTTTCAAGGTAAGTGAGGCTGATCAAAAGTAAAAATCTGACACTATGACTCACAATGATATATAAATAAAAAATAAATTAAAAAAAAAAAGGTCATCAATCCATTGAACAGCAACATTATTTAAATTGAACAGATGGATGAAATCCATTGAAAACTCAATTCTTTTTCAGTTTTTTTGGCAAAGCTGCTTCCATGGCAGCTACCATCACAGCAAACCTATTCTATCTCTGGCCTCCCAGTCTCTCTCAACACACAGATAACCATTCAATTCATGATCTCATTTTCTTCTTTTTTCATAGAATGGACCAAAATGAAATTTGATAGGGTTTCCTACAAAAGAAGTTTATCACTTCACAAATTAAAAAAAAAAACAAATTTTAATCCATTTTGCATCATAGTGAAATCAATGTTCATCACATAAGTTCAGCTGAAGTTTTACCAAGAGCAAGTGCCAGGGGACTTCAGTAAAATTTATATTTGTAATGCCACCGCTGTCAAATTTCACCTAAACCAATATAAAATGGGATAGATAAAAAACACTCTGAACATTCAAAGAGCAATATGTGCTTTCTGTATTGATGTTTGATTCTAATGAGAAATCTCATATCAATCATATTTAATAACAAAGAAAGAGGATTCATGATTTAACCAAGTTCGCTTTCTCTTCACCTCTCTATCTTTCCTCTTTCACCTTCCTAATTCAATTGTCTAAAAAATTTAAGATTTTTCTTTATTTGCAAGTCTTTTCTTTTAAAAAGAAGCAAAAATGGAAATAATTTTTTATGGATTCTTAATAGGTGTTAAAACAACTCATTCTTTCATAATGTTTCATTGTGTTTCAATGCATTTTGGTATCTTTCAATGGAAATATTGGAATTTGATTGTCTACTAATGTTTGACGTCTGTTTCATAGGAAATGGAAGCATTACAATTGTTTCGATGAAAAGGAAAAAAAAATTTGTTCGTTGAAAACACTATAATAACATTACTTAAAATAAAAACCATCAATTTTTGGATCCATAACTTCCACCTGTGACCTATCATTTCCTCACAAACATAAAATGAAAAGGATTTTTCTCCTTAGGTGTCTAACTTGATGCATGATAAGTATCAGGCATTCATGGATTTGTTTCTGATTGCAAAGGTCTAAGAATTGGAACCAGAAATTATCTAGAATTGATCACTTCTCTTTATCTCCTCTTTTGGAGGACAAGAGGGTTTGGGCACTTCATTCGTCCGGAATATTTTCTTGTAAGTCTTTTTTTTATTACATCATCGATAATCCTCAAATCCCTCAATTTCCTTTTTCTAAAAAAGTTTGGAAGGCTTGTGCTCCCTTAAAGGTAAAGGTGTTCATGTGGGCCTTGGTTCATGGGGGAATTTTGACAAATGATACATTGTAGAAAAGGAGACCCAATCGTTTTTTAAATCCTCAGTGGTGCATTCTGTGTTGTAAGAGCGGGGAATCCGTGGATCATCTATTCTTGCATTGTCCAATAGCTTTGAATCTATGGCATAGATTGTTTTGTGTTGGAAATGGTATGTGGGTGGCCCCAAAAAGAAGTGTGCATATGCTCTTAATTGATTTTCATACATTTGGAGGATCGAAGAGAGCCAAAACTTTATGGACTTGTGCTGTCTTTGCAACTTTTTGGGTGCTATGGTGGGAGCGAAATCAGAGATTGTTTGAAGATAAGTTTCGGGGGGTGGACTGTTTATGGGATCATGTTTGTCACTTATCTTCTTTTTGGGCGTCGGGGAACTCTTTATTTAAGGGAGTTCCACTCTTTTTGTTAGCTAGAGATTGGTTAGCGGTGTGTGCTTTGTAAGCTTTTGCTTGTTTTTAGTCGGTTAGGGACTTTTTCCTGTTGTCTTTTCACTGTTTTGTATTTAGAGGATGCCTCATCCTCTTCTCTCCTTTTTCAGTTTTATTAATAAAGCTTTTGTTGTTGATCAAAAAAAAAAAAAAAAGTTCGGTTCATCAAGAATTCTCCTTTAATCTGACCCAAGTTTAGCCTAAACCTCAACCAATTTAACCCATTCACCCACTAAACCAAAATTTGACTTGCTCTATAGTTAGCCGGGGGAACCTATAAAGATAAAAAACTGAGGCTCATAGTATTTGATGGTAGGCATCCTTGATTCCCTTTCTTAAGATTAAATCCTACATCATGAAGTACTTTTTATGAACTTTCCTCTGCCAAATGATGAGTTAAAAAATCCAACATTTAAAAAAAAAATAAAAAAATAAAATAAAAAAAGGTTCTTTACCATTCATGTTTAATATTAGATTACATGATATATATTAATAACAAAGGAAAAGTGGCATCGAGACCACTGGCAATCTACCAAGACAGTTTTTGGGGATGGCTCTATATAATGATATCTAAAGATCAAAACGGAGATCTGCACATTTGGGCATGTATTTATATCTGACAGTTAGTGAACTTGCTAAAATTATCATTCAAAAGTAAACGGTAGTACTTACCATATACTTCTTTCTTTATGTCCATTTTGGTATAGTACGCACCAACAGAATGAAAATCCCAGAACCAAGCCAAGAGAAATAATGTAAGCGCACATAAAATGAAGGGAAAAACAAAAAACAAGAATAGGAAAAGAAAATATGTTCATAGGATGAAAAACAGACACAAAGAGAAGTAATACCTGAAGAAGAATCTGAGTCATGGTCCAACGAAATCCAGACATAACAGCAGCAAGCATAACAAAAATGAATCCCCAAAATTCAAATTCAGTTTCCTTCGCAACTGCGGTACACACAGATGTAAGGCAGGATTTAACATCGAGGTTATATATAAGTATCAGATAGAGCAGAAATGACTGAGAGGTAAATTTGATAAGGTTCTCAACAGTAGTGAGGTTGGTTGCCATTGATTTTACTCTTCAGACAAGTGAAAGAAAATACTTTTCCATAAGAAGTGTAATTAAAGACCATTAGATCAATCTTTGTCTGGCAAATCCATAAACATAATGTAAATGTATAAACTAAAATAAAGCACAAAATCTGGCCTGTCATTATGAGAGGCACATAGGCACTATCCTAAAGCTGTATTGTCTTTCCACGCGAAGGTTTTAGCAGACAATGAACCCTGTGTGAATAACTGCTAGTCCTCGAAGATACAACCCAAATCACTACCAGTCCTTCCGATGCTCGTTCACACTAAGGGTTAATGAACCGTGTGTGATCGAAGTTTCCAAAAAATAGATATGCAAATAATAAAGAGAAGGAAAAGAAATATTTGTTTTTAGTGTGTATTATATACAGCCTCAAAGGTCCTTTCATGCACTTGAAAGCAAGGTTGTTAAAATCAGGATCCTACTAGATAGGATTGTTCGGAGGGACTTGTGGATCCAACCGTAGAATCGGATCAAGGATCATAAGATTCTACTTTCAATGTAAAATAAAACGGAAAATTATCCATAAAAATAATGTATCTTAAATAATTTTAAAATCATTAAAGAAAATGATAAATTTGATATAATGCATCTTTTATGTTGACATAAAATTAGAGGAGATGTTGGAGAAAGAGCTTACAGTCAAATTTCTCATATAAATGTATACATATACATACACATATAAGAAATAAATAATAAGAAATGCTTTTTAGTAGGATCAAGATCGTAATAGAATCAGCATCGTATGCGACTCTACACGATTTTATGACTAGGATCGTAGTCACTTTAAGATCCTATTGAATTTAAGATCCTACTGCGATTCGGATCATTTACCCCAACTAGAGATCGAAATTCTAATAACCATGCTTGTAAAGTGACTATTCATTAGGGACACAACCCTGGCTTCAAAAGACATGCCTTTTAGAAAACAACTATTCACTTACATTTAACAAACTTCAAAATGTATTTATGTAACAAATACATGTATTTATGTAAACATTTGCCTTTTAAAATATAATTTACTTTCTTTGAAGGAGCTCTCACTCCCAAGGTATCTTAATACCTATATTTTTTATATATGCATAATTTTTAATATATTTATAAGATAATTATAATGTCACAATTCGATTATAGTTGACCCGATAGTTGAACCGATGACTCTTAATCCGGTTCCATTTTCAGTTTGCTCAATGGTCCAGGTTTCAAAATATTGATTTGAGATTAACTGCCAGCAGGACAACAAAAGAAGGAAATGATATCTCAACCAGGAAAATTACAGCCTGATTCCAACTATCCTAGGATGAAAGCATGTCTGGAATATTGTTGCTATTACTATTCTTAAAGATTCCTCAAATTCCATTTTGTCCATGGTGCACACTTATCCATTGAAGTTAACATCACCTTCAATTGAGATTCTCCACTTGCCTTTAATACTTTTAGAAAGTACATATAGCTAGCTTTCTTAAATGTACAGGACATAGCGTATATGAATTTAAGTTCTGAGCATAAAGAAAAGAAGGCCTAGTTTCTGAGGAGAGGAAAGAAACAAATAAATCCTTTAAATGAACGTCATTACCCTTTAAAGTGGCTTTCAAACAATGGGTATAAACTGAACAATAGTAGGTTGACATCACGAAAGCACGAAAATATAGCACATGCATACTGATGTATATCATGTATCAAATCTTTTGTAGTTTGCATACTATAACATACATCCAAGCTGAAAAAATATACAACTGTGCAAGCCATGCATATCATTTTACATGTCCAACGTACCACACCATATGTCTTAAATGGTTAAATTATCCAAATAACGAAAAATATGCTACTGATTAATGAAATTTATCAGCTCTCATCTGTCACAAGCGATTACTCCACTTAATATATGCAAGAAGAAAGGTGTCACTAAATTACTAGTATTTATTAACTAAAGTGGCAGGGATCCCACCAAATCCAACCAGTTAAGGATTTCCAAATATAAAAAAAATAAAGATAAAACAAAAAGCTTTTGCTGAACAACAATTACCATGCACAAGGTGTCTTAAAACAAATGTTGTGTAAGAATTATTGTATTGACTATAAAATTAGTAAAAGTAGTAGAAATGAAATTAGTAACAGACAATACAAATGATGAAGCTACATACCTGTTAACATTATTCCAATGGATATAATAAAAATGATACCGAAAAGTTTAAAGCTTGGAGACTCCAATCTTTCACCCCAAAAAAAAAAAAGAAAAGAAAAGAAAGAAAGAAAGAAATTAAAATCCATAACAATAGATAACTCCAAAGAAATCATAATTACTGTTAGAGAATAAATAAATAACATTACTTTGGACAAGGGATTATCAAATTATATAAACAAAGATAGAATTGAAGTGCATAGTTTATATATTACAAAGCTGACAAAAAGGCCATCAAATTTCAAAACCATCACTTAAAGTGCGAGATAACTTTGTTTGAAGTGCAAGAGACATCCTATATGTAACTGTAGTGCCCTGGTATTATTTTGCATCTTGCATATGCATGTTCGTTATCCCTTTTATATGAAAATGCTCTATAATAAGTATATGCAATTCAATTAAGACAGTGTTGAAATACCTATAACTATGTGTTACAATTCAATGACTTATGTCCTTGATATGAGAATGTGGAAATGAAGTTGATAGCACACGTGAAAAGAAGAAAAATGGCAAATATGAAATTTCACATCAAGCACGTTTGGGGCATCATGGATTGAAATTTTGGATTCTTAAGTATCTCTCCAAAATTCTAGCTTAAATTTTAATACTTCTCTTATTTGATCAACTAAAACTATATCATCTACAAATAACATACACCAAAGGATATCCTCTTGAATGTTCCTAATAAGTTCGATCATAACTAATGCAAAAAGGTAAGAACAATATTTAAAGAAACTACAGGAATAATTAATTGGTAAATATTAAGGTCATTTGATGATGTTTTACCTAAATGCAAAAGCAAATATAAGGAGAAATATAGGAGCTGCTGATTTACACTGCAAAAACAGAGGAAGAGAATTTGAAATTAGATAGTTTCATAGATGTATAATATAATGAACAAGCCACAAATATCACTTTCCATTGGATATTTGATATAAATTTAGGTCCGTATGACAATGTAAATGTAATACACAATAAGAAAAAATTGAAGACCAACCATAGTGGCAAATGTAACAGAGATGAAAACAAGGGAGGCATTGCTTAAGTTAATATCCAGTGCTGTTCCCAAAGCAGTTGGTACAACTGTGAAAGGCAAAGTCCATCTGTAGCATTAGTTGTTAGAATAGTTAATAAATAAGCAGCAGAAATTCACAGTCAAACGATAAGAAGAATCAGGATCAAATTTTGGGTAAAATTGAAATCTAAATGAGAAAGAGATAGTATAACCAAATAAGAGATTCACAACATCGGAGAGAGGAAAAGATGAGACAATGTGCATTGATGAGGAATGGAATATTTATAATTCACAATAGAGTAATACAGCATCATAAATATTTCTATGAAGCACGACACTTCTAACAAGGTGGCATGTCTATATCATGTCCATGTCAGACAGTTCTCAAAATGTGTTGGACACTCCAAGCATGTACTATTATTTTTAATTTTTTTTAGACCAAGACACTCTTCGAACGCTTGGGGGATAGACGTGTGACGTGTTCATCACTTGGACACATATGAAACTAATTATAAGAATGAACAAAATGAATTAAGATAAAAAAGATTTTAAAAATAATGTAAATTTATAAAAATTAGTATTATGTTGCACTTTTTTCTTTTTTTTTTCCTTTTTTTTCACTTTGAATGATATATTAATATATATGCCATATAATAAATATATAAAACTATATATTTTGTACGTATCCTTCACGTGTCGTGTCCTACATTTTTTGAAAAATTTTGTGTTATGTTGTGTCGCATGTTCATGTCCATGTAGTGCTTATTAGATGAGAAGTAACCAATGTTCTAGTGAAAAAACAAAAAACAAAAAAAAGGGAATAAATAAATAAATAAATAATGAAAAAATTGTATCTAAAAGAGCAAAAGGAAGGTACAGAGCAAATTCACTAGCCAGTGTGGTATTCACAACTGTGATTAGTAGCAAGGGCAGAGCCGGGATTCTTCCATTTGGGGAGCCAAAAGGAAGGTACAGGGCAAATTCGGTCAGACAAATGGTGGGTCAGGCCGAGTTTGAATAGATTAAATAATTATTAAAATATTACTATTTTTTTAAGATAGAAAAGCATTACTTAACGTAGGCCAATTAGCCTAATCAAAAAATATAGAAAACTAATCTCAATTTAGATATACTACTCAATTCTTATATGCCTACGTAATTATTTGAATAGTATTTAATAATTTTGGGCTCATAAAGCTTCACAAGTGGTCCAATTTTAAAACTACAAGAACCTAAATAAGAAACCAATTTCTTTTCTCTAGTTAACTGCTTTTAGCAAAAACAAAAAGTTTTGTTTAATATGATTTCACACTAATCAAATATACTAAACTTTTAATTACCAAAAAAGTAGACTATATATTTCTTGTTTATAGAAAGATTTTTTTAACGTGATTACCAATGGATTTTTAACCGGAGGCCGGATAAAATTTGACCTACTTAGTTTAAAATGAGTGAATTATGCCCGTTTGAGTTGAGACACAGAATCTACCCAACAGTCAGGAAACCGAATCGGACGTCTAGTTCAGGGAGAGGATGTCTTGTGTGATGTCTAGATCGGTAAACTCTAGGGATTTTGCATTCTAGGCATCTGGTATTGGGAAACGTTATGATTTTGATACAAACTTGGTTTGAGGACATAAGTTTGCTTTTATATGATTGATTGTCCTTTTGATATTCCTGGTGTGAAACCTCTTTATACTTGCTACGAATTATTTCTTGATTATCAAATCATACAAACATAATAGTTTCACTACTTGTATAAATTGTTTTAAATAATTTCATCCACAGGACAAATCTACTCCAGAAATTAAACTATTCACTGAGTTGGTCAACTCACACTTCTATTCACCATTTCAGGTAGTAAGGCTCCAAAAGGCTCATGTCTATGTCAAGTGCTATGAAACTTTGTGTAAAATAGAAAACATTCACTTGTGAAGACTTTTGGCTTGCTAAGATAGCCCTTTTATCATTACGCAAATAATAATGTATGTTTCATTTATATAATGACCCTTTTATTTTAGGCCACTTGATGTAAGTATCTTAACATAGGCATTTGTGTAAAAATTACATGTGTTATGGGACTGACCTAAGCACAAGCTCTATACCAAGAACCACACATTGACCCTCACTTAATGATACATACTTCTGTTGCAACTTAATTAAATTTTAAGCAAATGAAGCACATGTGACCATCGATTAACCAAGTTGGTTGCTGGTCAGTCATGATGCCAAACCTGGAGGGTAGGGTTTGGGTCATGATAGTTACATGCCCACATATAACATAATGTGGTATATGAAACAACACAGGAGCCGTGGAAGTATATCTTCTGACTGTTCATTTACCAGGCCAATCAATTTTCTTGTATCTTTTATTAAGGGATTGCCAAGTCCTCTGTTCATGTTCTTTTCGAAATTGCTGATGGTGTTCTCATCATCAACTTCTTTTGTCTTGAAAGTAATGAGCATTCAAAAAATGTATAGCATAATTCATTCACAATTTACATTCTGTTGCATAAACCCATATGTATATTATGCATAACGAGTTAATCTAACCACAAGACCTAGTTGACATTATAAACTATCTAGGAATGCTTTTCTCTTGCCAATGTTGGCATCTACCTCTCAATTCAGTTACATATTCTAGCCAATCAAAGTTATAATTCATTGAACTCCAATATTTATTCTTTTAAAAGAAAAGAAAAGAGGCTAAGGGAACTTATCTACACTGGCAATTTCCACATAAACTACAATGTTACTCAGGAAAAACAACAAAAGACATGAAAATTCATAAATGAATACACCAAAATTGAATTTATACCCAAATTGGCTGAGTAAAACAAAAGAACAGGACATAAAAGCAAGAGAGTTACCTCTCATGAAGTAATCCCTCCATGACATAGTTACCCTGGGCTGAAATCTTTGAGGCCAAAACCATGTTATAGCTGTTGATAACACAGCTTGCATCGCAAAGTGAAATGTATTCATCAATAAAGGAGCTGGGAACTTTCCCAAATCATCTCCTAAGAGAGTTTTATTGTACCTGGCGGAACAGAAGCGTATTAAGAACAAACAAGTTTAAAACAGTGAGAAGAAAGGTTTTAAGAATCAAACATTTAGCCAATTACTGATTGAGTATAGGACAAACTTACAGGGTCAAAATCGTGCTGAAAGTGTACCAGACAAGTATAAAAAACAATGTCTTCATGACATCAATGGCAGAAATAGCACTCTTTCTGTGTGAATGAGATGCTCCATGGTTATCCATAGAATTGGAGCCATTTTCTCCAAGATTTGAGAAATTTTGCTCTCTTTCAGACACATTTTCAATATCAAAAGCCACATACTTTCCATTTGCATTTCTCACATCATGAGTTGGAACACCATCCTTATCATTTTCACCATTCATCTCCCCGTCTAAATGACCCTTTTCTAACCCACCTTGTTGTAGCAAAGGCAATTCAAAGTGGAAGTCCTCTATTAGATCCACATTTTCTAATTGATCATCTGTATGAAATACCCCATCTTCATCACACCAACCCGAGAAAGAAGGTTCCCTCGGAAGACTTGACCCTTGACTTCGTTTCTGACTGTAGTTATGTTCAGTGATCTTATCCTTTTCTGTATCTGAATCACTCTCGATCATCTCATTTCCTGTTTGAGGTCAGAGCCATCTACACTCCAACCCTCCCAACCACCCAACAGCCAACAAATTTACTTCAGAACTTACAAAGCTTGTCTGAATGAACTGAAAATGTACTAATCCAAAGATATCAAACTAGACCCTTCCTATCCAAAACACCAACCACAAAATCAATCAATTTCCGACCAACCCACCCAAAGTCAATGTCAAGTACACAACTCCAATTAATCCAAACACCGGAATACAACCTGTTATTGCAAAATTAACATAAATTGTAAATGAAAATATTACATGAATTTTAAAAATGAAAAAAATAATCTATGGTCAAAGACTAAGCTCTTAATTTGTTAGTATGCAACATTTCAGAACCAATTTTCCAACCAAAAAAGTCAAATAATCAACTCCAGCTGAGACTATATATAGAATTTACAAAATCTGATAAGAATTCAATGAAATCCAATCCACAATTCAAACAACTAACTATAAAAAAAATGAAAATGAAACCGATGGGAGTTCACAGACAGACGTGATTTTCATAAAGCTTCAATGAGAGTTACACAGAGAGAGAAAGAGAGAGTCAAAATGACCTGAGGTCGTAGAGAGATTGATGAAGCGTTTGATCGAGGAGAGAGATAGACAGAGATCGATCCGATCTGGTTATTTGTCGAATGGTTTGGGTCGGTGAGAAATCAAAAGATTTCGGAAAGTGTTTGGTGGGTGAATGGTGATTGGGCGTTTGGTATTTTTCTGGTTTGGGTGTTGTTGATGGTTTCGTTAGTGCGTTGCTTTCCCTTCTAAATAAAGCGTTGCTTTTTCTTTATTTTCATTTATTATTGAAAATCTCTAACACAACCCCCTAGTTACTTCTTCTGCCCCGTATGTCCGTGACCCATTAAGAATCCGGATTTGTTAAAATTAAAAATCTCAATATTACAGTAAAAATTGATTTATTATTCAATTAATTTGGATTTATTGATCTATATTGTTTACCTTATATAAAAATATTATTTATGTAAAAAATTAAATTAATCAATTATTGATTGTCATATTATTAGATTATTTTTATTTATACAGCTTACATCTTTTCAAAAGTAAACTGTTCATGTATTATAATATATATGTAATTTGATCATGTATGATCAATCTAATTTTTTACATGTGTACTCTTCTCAGTTTGTTATATAAGATAAACGGTTAAAATTATTGACATGAGTCCAGATTAGTCTCACAATGCACTATTTTTTCTCATGAAGTTGAGATATTCAACATTATCATATTCGAACTCACTCATTAATGGGTAATTCTATATTTAGATTACAAAAATAAAAATAAAATCTCAATACACATTATTTGTAAGGATTGTATATAAATTTTTGGATAGTTACTGATAGATCCTATTTTTGGCACTTATTCCCTATTAAGTCTTGTTGATAAATTTATCAAGTAATAAATTTATGGAAAAATTATTTAGAAGTCCTATTAGGGAGACTTATACTACATATGGTCTTACTAAAAAACTTATGTTCCCATAAGTCCTGTGGGAAGTTTGTTGACACATTTACCCTCAATATTAGTTGTTAATATCATAAATAAGTAATAAAACCATATATAGGAAATTGATATAAACGTAACGTAACGTGACACCTACATAAACGTAACGTGACACCTATATAAACGTAACGTGACATATCTACGTAAACGTAACGTAACGTGACATATCTACGTAAACGTAACGTAACGTGACACCTATATAAACGTAACGTGACACCAATATGAACGTAATGTGACACCTACATAAACGTAACGTAACGTGACACCTATATAAACGTAATGTGACATTTACATAGACGTAACGTAATGTGTCACGTTACGTTTCGCAAACTTAATAAGTTTTTATTTTTTTAATCCGTTTGTTTTGAAATAAATATATAATCTTAATATATTTTATTTTGTATTATTACTCAATGAAAGGATTGATTAGAGGCACATCCTTTTAAATCTTAATCTCTCCAGGGAATGGCATAAGCAGCAAAGACCAAATAATAATTTCCAAAACAAGACATGGATAACTGAGAAAATATTTTTTGGAAGACTAAATTGAAATCAGAATAATCTATGCTCTACCAATGTTTCAACAGTAAAAATTCTCCGGAAAATTTTTCCACCAAAGAAATGACATTTTTATACTGATTGACATTTTACAGAAAAGCCCGGGGCAAAATCATATTTCCGGCTCTCAATACATCTCTTCGCATCCATTTTTTTTCTTTCTCGGGAAACAAACAGAGGGTAAGCCCATTTTCCCAAAACAAAAAAAGAATCCACAGCTTGAAAACATCCAGAGACATCTCCTAAAAGACAATAATAGTAGCAATCTAATCAACCACAAGAAGCTACACACAAAAAAAATATATAAAAAAAATCCAGAATTTGGAAGTGAGAGGATCTTGTGGAATATATTCTTATGAAAATAGGACTTGAGACTCTACAAGAAATTACACAGGACTTAGCCTAGCATAAGGTTCTGAAAAAGGACTTATAAATAAGTCTCCCTAAATTTATTAATCTCTCTCATTTTTATGAATAAATTCACAGTGATAAATTTATTAGTTAGGACCTATAGATATATAAGTCTAATTAATAAAGGTAATTGGTAAGTGCCCCTAAATTTTTAAACAAGAATCAAATATTTAGACATAAGCTTTCGAACAAAAATAAATTATTCACATATACAATCAGTTCAATTGTTAATATCTGAACACATCCAAATCATTTAGAATGATTTTTTTTTTTTTAAAGTGATATTAGAGTTATTTTTTTCATAATTAATTATTTTTTTTGTTTGTAGTGTGTATTGAGATTTTATAATGTGTAAAAATATAATTTTTCTCAATTAGTTCATGGTACCTATAAAATTACAAATTTTTTTCCCATAAATGCTACAATAATCATATTTATATATAATATTGAGTTTAATATCTCATTTATCATAATTGTATTTATTGTCCTCGTTTGGGATGTTGGTTTGTAACGCCCCAACCCTTCATATGTCATCGATATTATCCGCTTTGGGCCATGCCCACATAGATTTAGGCCAAGTTTGGGAAGACTAAATAAGTGTACTTTTTGACTTTTTATGAAATATGGGTTGGATTTAGGTTGGATTTGAAGTGATGTGTTAGAGAGGTGATGTGACTTAAATAAGATAGTGACTTTTTGACTTTTTAGATTTTTTGGAGGATGCCAAACTTGGCCTTATTCTTCCCAGTGGGTCACCCATCACAGAACTACTTCAGCCTAAGCACGCTTAACTGTGGAGTTCTGATAGGGATCTACCACCCGGAAAAAGGCCTCAATGCTATATAAGGGTCTAGGTTTTTACTTTTCTAGCCTAGGAACTCCCCCTTCATTCCCGATGTGAGACACCGGGATCTTACAATCCACCCCCCTTAAGGCTGTACGTCCTCGTGCAGTAGCTTACCAACTCACAAGCCTGCCCACATACACCGAGAGACGCCAGGGGCCCACACTCGGTACTCCGGAGAGTTGGCTCTGATGCCATTTGTAATGCCCCAACCCTTTATATGTCATCGACATTGTCCGCTTTGGGCCACGCCCACACGGATTTATTCTTCCTAGTGGGTCACCCATCCCAAAACTATTTCAGCCTAAGCACGCTTAACTGTGGAGTTCTGATAGGGATCTCACCACCCGGGAAAAGGCCTCAATGCTATATAAGGGTCTAGGTTTTTACTTTTATAACCCAGGAACTCCCCATCTATTCCCAATGTGAGACACCGGGATCTTACAATGTTGACTTTTTAATTTTTTGACTATTTTAGCCTGGAGCTAAAAAACCTCATTTGAGATGGACTTTATGGCTTTTTTGACTTTTATAAGAGAAAAAAATGAAATGATTATGGTTTGGATGTGACATTTTGTCTTCTTAACTTTTTAGCCTATTTTGTCTTTTTATGACTAAAATAGCCTAAAACCAACATCCCAAGCATAGCCATTGAATGGGTTTACTGAGGAGCTCATTATGATTTAATGATCTTATTCGCTTATTTTGCTTATTCATGCATGTAGACCATCTACAAAAGAAAATGGCTCTCAGTTCATAAATCCAATTTTGAATTTTATATGTCAAAAGATCCATGCTCTAAAACTTTTTGTCCATAAGGACAAGCTCTGTGATAACCCAACCCATACTATACTTAATTATATATGTGATTATATATTTGATATGAATTTGTAAGTTTAAGTATGAGAAATATGTGAATTTGGAAAAATATCTATTGAAAGTAGGAATATATGTTGCAATTAGAACTTTGAACTCAAATTGGGAGTCGCAAAGACGCGATAAACAAAAACCAACTTCATATCTATGGTTAGCATGATTTTTAGAGCATTCAGTGAGATTTTGAAAAATTACGATTCGTAATGATTAAATTAGAATTTTAAAGCTAAGTCACATATATGTTGGCTTCTTGCGTTTCTTATTGTGCTTAAGAGCTCTATAGTGTGAGTTAGAGAGAGAGGAATAAGAGAAAGCTAAGGATTTGAAGGAAATCAAGGAGCAAACTATAGATTTGAACTAAGGTATGGAAAATCACTCACAAACTTTGATTCTAACTCATCTTTGTTAAGAAATCAAGAAGAGATTAGGGGTTTGAGCTAGGGTTTTGAGTTGTATAGTAGTTTGAGCTTAAGACATGAGATTGAATCCTAATCTCTCCATCTTTGTTGATTTAAGTCCACTCTTGCAATTGACCCATGAAACAAACCTTAGATGATCTATGGAAACAAGTTTTGTTGTAAGATTATTCATGGTTTATATACTTTGAATTTGTTTATGTAATGTATGAATATGGGAAAAAGATGAGACCATGGAATTGTTGTTGATGCAAGATTGGTATGTTTAATGTAGAATTACACTTGTGTCGTGCTTAGATATCATGCTTTTGAGTTGTTTTTGCATGAATTTGAGTTTGGAAATGAGTTGAAAGGTTTGGCATTTTTTGGCCATTTTCGGACAGTTTGAGTTTGCCCAGATCGCACGAGCAGCCACGAGCACCGCACGAGCGGAACATGAAGAAAAAAAGAAGTTTTGATTCTGCTCCTTGGGAGCTCGAGTGGCCAGTTTTTCCGCTCGAGCGGCTTTGGGCAGCACGAGCGGTGAAGACTTTCGCTCATGCGGAACCCCTATTTCAGCCCAACTTCAAAAAGACATATCTCATTCATCTAGACTCCATTTTAAGCGATTCTTGAGCCTAAATTCAAGCCCTCAAAGTCTAGTTTCTAATGGTGGTGGTCTCACACCCAAATTCTAAGTACACAAATAGATATGCTCAAATTAGTAAAGGCTACTTATTTTCTTTTAACCGTTTCATACCCATTCCTATCCTAACTTAGTTTCCTTTCGCTTCTTGCTATTTCCTTAAATCTTAAATAAGTAAACATGATATGTTCAATGAAAAACATATGAAATTATTATAGGAAACATTAATTTAAGTCATGAACATTTAGGGCCGTTTAAGGTACATCTTTGGAACATGCTTTGTACACGGTTCACATGTAGAGAAGATTAGTATTGAACACTTGAGAGAAATTAAAGAAAAGTGTACGAATTGAAACAAATGATTTATCGGATGTGTATGTGACATGTTTTGTGTAGGTCGAGTGCCGGAGGCAACGCCGCAAGACCAAATGTACTGTGAGTAGTAATATAGTACATTTATACTCCTTGTTGCGTATCTTGAACCATGAAAGGTGATTGGTGCCAACATTATGAATTGATTGGAAATGATGAAACTTCATTGATATTATATCACATGTGCTAAATGATTGGGCCCGAGGCAACTTGATAAATGATTGGGCCCGAGGTTGCTTGTTAAATAATTGGGCCGAGGCCGCTTGATAAATGATTGGGCCCGAGGCCACTTGTTGTATGATTGGGCCCGAGGCCGCTTGTTAAAAATTTGGGCCGAGGCCGCTTGTTATATGCTTGGGCCTAAGGCCGCTTGGTTTATATGATTATGGATATTGAGAGAACCTTATGATCATCTACTTACACTGTTTTACTGTATTATTACTCATTGAGCTTCACTCACCCAATTTTATATATGCACATGTAGGTGATCAGCAGCATAGAGCACACCCTTAAAGTCAGCTTCAGGAGCCTTTTGTGACCCAATCAAGTCATACCTCCGAGACGGAGTTTTGTCTTGGCTCACACCACATTTTCACCCTATTATGTTTTTGCTTTCATGGTCTTTGGTTGTAAACATTATGCACGATTTTCCTTTGGCTTTTATATTTTTGATGGGCATATGTATGTATTATTGTGTTACGTTGTTAACTCTATGATTTTGCTCATGATTGGCACAGCTCAATGGATTTCTCTTTATTATATGCTTCTGTTTATGGTCCCACTAGCATAAATATTATGTATGATCGTTTGAGGCCTTCGGTAATCTACGGATTATTGGCCGGTTATGACCCAAACTTTTAGGGGCAGGTTCGGGTCATGACAAGCTCTTTTAAAATGACCATACTACCCTTCAACTTTCACGCATTTTATGTCTTTCATCTCTCTCACATCTCTCTCTCTCTCTCTCTCTCTCTTTCTTTCTCTCTTGTCTTTGTCTTCATCTTCACCGCCGACAGTCTTCATTTCGCCGTCGACGCCACTGTTCCTCCGCCACTGCTACATTGCCACCAGCACCCTCACTGCCGCGTCGCCATCGCCCGTACTACCACACTTTCTCCCTATATATACATACACACATGTATATATATATATATTTCTCTCTCCTCACTTCTTCTTCCAAATTGACGGCGATTCTAGCAGTTTCAAAGTAGGTGATGAAGGCAGCAACATCGTCGGGGTTCGGCAATGTGTCTCTGTACGTGGGCAATCTGAATATTTCTAAAGAGGATAATGAGGGATACAGATGTCTTAGAAGAGAACTTAACCTCCGATCGGTCACCGTCTTCTCAGATTTGAGGAGGATCTTAGATTTGGAGTATGAAGATGAGTCTATATCGAAAGCTAGGTTTTTAAGGTTTCATTAGCTTTCGATCTAGTTATTTCTAAGATGAATCAACTAGAGTTGCAGATTTGTATGTTTCCTTTCTGAAACCTTAGATGCCTTTTAACCTCTATCTCACCTCATCATTAGAGCTTCGATTCGATGTCGATCTTGATAATGATGCTCATCAAAAGAATCCTTATCGTCTTGGGATAGAGGGTTACGACGATTGTTGGATCTGGAATTCTTTTTATGACTGTAACAACGACCATCATTATGGTCGTCTTCATCACTGGATTTGTCTCTGTACTTGCGAGGCATGTTGTTGAGTGAGTCTCTACTAAATATGAATATACGTTAGAAAAAGAAACCCCAGCAATGTTATGAATAAATCTGGCTTTGGAGAGTTTGGTGGTGTCATCTGTTTTGCCTCAAAGAATCACAATCGAATCTAGAGAGGTACAAAATGGAAATGAATTTAAAGAAAAAATGAGGATCTAATTTACTAATATTTCTAATCGTATTATTATTACCTTTATCAGATTCTAATTATTCTTTACTTGTACATATGTCAAATAATAGTAATAAAATTTGTATTCTCTTTCTATGCATCTTGTGTTTTGATCAATAGTGGTCACTATAATAGTTGATATGCATAAATTTAAAAGGATGTCAATTTTTCATGTTCAACAATTGTAGGGGGTTTCGATGTGAGTAGTGATTAGAAAAGTGATTAGAGAGGCAAAACTATGTTAATGGTCCAACAAAGATGGAATGGCTAGAGAATAAGTCAGCAAAACTCTAAGGAAGTTGGAGAATGAGCAGCTAGGTGAAGGTGGAGCAAGTGGCTCAAGAATAAGAGAATAGCAGTGCACAAATGGGCAGCATCTCCCCAAGTTTCCCAAAAATCCTCCTCCTTTAGACCTTGGGAAATGGGTCCCATTTCTAGGCTTTTCCTTGGTACCAAAAGATACCAAGTGGCCAAATAAAGTAAGAACATGGGTCCCTAAGAATCACATGGAATATTCTGTCTTGGGCCACCAGGCTGGAAGTGTCATATGTCCCTCTGCATGTACTATGTACTATCTGTTTGGCATAGATGCCTCAGCAAGTGCACTTGCGGCAGGAGTCTTTGGAGTTACAACTACCTTTGGAGTTACAACTACCTTTGGAGTCTTTGGAGCCTCAACAAGTGCACTTGCGACGGTAGTGTGTGCTACTGCACTTGCCTTGTCAACTTGAACTTCAGCAAGTGCGCTTGCAGTGGTAAACCTTGCTGCTGTACTTTTCTTCGCAAGTTCGAACCTCAATAAGTGCACTTGTAGCGGTAAACCTTGTTGCTACACTTGCCTTCTTAGTTCTATTTAGCCAGTACATGCATTCTTAGGACTTCATAGCCTGCTATCAGCCATGTTTTCATGTTCACCTTAGCGAAGCCTCCACCCTTAGCCACCTAACCACAAATTCCCTAGCTTCCCAGGGCGAAGGCTACAGTTAAGCTTGCTATCAGCCATGTTGTGCCTTTGCACCAAGCCCAATGGGGCTTTATTGGTCCTACCTGTGTAACCAAGGTAGGTTCATGACCTGGGTAAATAGAAAGGAGTCCCTCGTGCTCGAGCTGCCCTGTTCCCATGTTCGCGGGGTTATCGCGGTGTACTGGTATCTCTGGGCCTGCTATCAACTCCAACCAATAAGCCTTGGAGCCTGCTATCAGCGCTAAGCTAATGAGCTTCGAGGCTTGCTATCAACGTCGAACTAAAAATGACTTTAGGGGCCTACTATCAGCTCTAGGCTAGTAATGCCTTGGGCTGCTATCAGCTTCAAGCATTAGCCTCTACTTGTGGAGGGGAAACTTCTCTCAAAGGTTGCTATCACCTTGGCAGGGTAGTCCCTTTGCAAGTTAGTTGTGGTGGTTGTAGTTGTTGTGGTGGCTATTTCCCGTGGCAAGTTCAAATGGCAACGCAGACAATACTAGAGATGGCAACGCCGACAAAGTACCTTCACAACTTAACCACTGCAAGTGCTACCTCTACAACTTAGTTACTCCGATTTTCTCTTTCCCTCAACAACTTCAAGTGGCAGCATTGGCAATACTAGGAATGACAGCGCTGAAGCAAAGTGCCTCAGCAACTTAACCATTACAAGTGTTGCCTTCTCAACTTGACTTAGACATTTTTCTTTATGGAGTTTATTCGGACCTTTAGCGGGTCAGACCTGTTCCGGCCCACTGTTGACCCACTTCCCTTGGGCTTTGGCCTATGCTCCTTTAATCATCCCTAGTCGCCGGGGCGACCTCCGCACTTTGGTCCATACTTAATTTTAACTTTAGTTTCTGACCTTTTACAACTATTTTTGTAGCTGAGGATGTAAAGGTGATGTATCTTTATTGTTTTTAGGCAGTCGTAAACAAGTAATGGATTTGTAAAACTTACTATGATGTTCTGTATATAGTTGTTCCAAGAATGTTCTAGGTACATCCTTTTATTCATGTAATGAATGAATTTTGTAAAATCCTGATATATATCTCGAATGCTATTTATGGGTTTTATATTTTCATTTGGATAATTAACACTGTGTAAATTTGATGCCTAAGATGTTTATCACTAACTAAGTATGTATTTCATTTCATTTTGTAGCTTCAATTGTTACTATGGTGCTATTTCATGGTAGTCTTTCGCAAAAATACAGATTAGCAAAAATTGCTTGGATTCTATATTTACATCAGTTTCAAAAGATCTCTCTCTCTCTCTCTCTCTCTCTCTCTCTATGTATGTGTATGCTTAGAAATTGGTTGAATGGTTTGGTTTTGGATTGTTGTTGTAAGGGTTCGTTTGGGAAGTGGATTGATTTTTTGGCTTTTTGGCTATTTTAGCCTGAGACTAAAAAGCCTCATTTGGGAATGATTTTTTGATTTTTTTGGTTTTTTTGACTTTTTTGTAAGAGAAAGAATGTAATGATTATGGGTTGGATGTGATGTTTTGTCTTATTGGGTTAAAATAGCCTATTTTGTCTTATATGGCTATTTTAGCCCCAACCCATCTTCCCAAACAAGCCCTAAATATGTTTCCCAATTTTCATATACTGGGATCGTATTCAATCAAATCCAAACAAATTTGTATTTTCATTCTGTGTGTGTGTGTGTGTGTGTGTGTGTGTGTCAATAGATAGTGGCTATTTTGTTGTTGTTGTTTGCAATAAATAAAAATTAAATGTTTAGACAAATAAAGATAAAAAAAAAAATTGAGAGTGACAGATAAATTTTTTTGTTGTTGTTATTATTGAATAGATAAGGTTGAAATCTTCTTCTTTGGCTAGACATTCAAAGCACTGGAACAAATAAGAGAGATGAGATGAGAGAGAAACTAGATTTGGAAAGTAAAAATTAACAGATAGAAGATAGATTTAAACAGATAAGCAAAAAAATTGAACAGATAATAAAATTTTGTTTGGCTTGGTATTTCAAAAGATAGAAAAAAAAATTTGAATAAATCATAAAATTTGCACAAATATTTGAACAGATGAGGAAAAAATTGAACAGATATGGAAATATTTGAACAGATAAAGTGAAACAATTGAACAGATAGAAAAAATTTGAACAGATAGAAAATTTTTTTGAACAATAGTCAACGAAAGTCAACAGATAAATTAAGGATTAAATTAGAAATAAAATATCATTCAAAACTAACAAAAGGACTTCTCACTAAACTATTTTACAAATGGTGGACCTTTCACCCACAAAGAATATACACTGGACCTAATGTCTTATACCCTTCTTACTTTGGACTTTTCAATAATTATCCTGAAAGAAAATTAGATTTATTTGATAATTATAGTTGTATGATTTCATCATATTTGCCTTTACAAAATAGACGATTTAGTTTCAAAATTATATTAATAGTTATCTTTTTGAAAACAAATATAATCAAATCATTTGATGGCAATTATTGAATTAATTTAACTTTTCTGGGATATAACACAAAGTCCCATAAAATGAGTGGATCATTAGTAAGTTCTACAAACCTAGATAGTACCGTCGCGTCCAAATTTGAATGCAAGACCAATACTAATTATTAAAACAATTACATATTATTTGTTGAATACAAGACCAATACTAGATATCAAACTCAAGGAGACTATGAGTTTAAAAAACAATGCAGGAGCTATAACAGTATGTTTGGATCATAATTTTGGATATAAATTTATAAAAGAAAAAAATGGATAAAAATTAAACTTTTTATTCACATTCACTCTTTTTCCATTTTTCTATTGTACGGGAAAGAAATACACCTTCTCGTATAATCCTGTTGACCAAGTCTGCGCTCCTCCGTACGACGTCGTTCAACTACCTGAAAATACACACGTGAGCTAGCCGGCGGGTGTGTGCCGGAAACCTCTCCGATGCCTAAGTCAGTAAGCTTGACAAATAGACAAAAGCTCTGTGTATTCAGAAAACAAAGTTGTGTTACCTCTCCAAAGGTGATATTGGTGAGCTTTTATAGGTTTCGCGTGGCACAATCCTAGTAGGACTCTTACTCCTCCATGTAGAGTCCTCCTGGATTCATACTCCTGAGAGATAATGCTTCTCTCAACACCCCTCACTGCTTAAACCAAGTGAGATGGTCTTACCACAGCCGAACTACCTTACGACCAAATAACATTGCCATGTTAGACTAACCGAGTGACCAACTTATATGCTAGTTCGGCTCTGCCTTACTGTCTCCTACCTCGGCTTCCCATACTACGACCGAGCTATCCATAGAAGATACTTGCCGAACTAACTCAGGACAGTCAGGAGGATAGCTTCTCTTACTTCGGCTAGAAGACCCAACCGGGCTAACCGTAGCGCACTCCTGAACCGAAATAACAACATTCTTCCTTGACCGGGCTAATCGTGACCGAGATAACACACTTCCGTGACCGGACTACTTGAATGAGGTCTTTTTACTCTGCTTTTCATACTCCGGCCCACACCGGTCCATTACTTAGCCTGGCCCACTTTACCTGTATAAATTACCCTCACATCTATCTAAAGTAATTATTCAAACAGAACCTAAGTGAAAATTCACAATCTGAAAGATGGCCAAATGGAAAGTTGTCAAATTTATCCATGAAGCCTAAAAAATAAAGATTGAAGGTCTAATGACCAGTCTAAAAGGCTTATGTTGTGTTTAATTCATGGATTTAAAGAGAAATTTGGATATAGAAAGAAAAAATGTGTGAAAAATGTGTAAAATGTACTGATATTTCATTTATATTTCACTTTCCTTCTCAATTTCCATTTTCAAATCCCGTCCTAAATCTATGAAACAAATACAGCCTTTAAAAACTTTAAACAAGGTGATGATGCCAGTTACAACTGTGTCTAATCTTCCAAGTTTAATTGGTATTTGAACTATTTTTTGAATAAATTATTGTATTTGAGGACTTCCATTGTAAGAATTTTGAGACATACGTTCACAAACATTCGCAGCTCGTGAGAAAGACTCCTTAAAAACTTATTCATAAATTTATATGGTTTAGGGCTATATGAAACTAATGAGGATGGTTGCGCACACGCAACTGAGTACCCATTGCAAGTTGCACGAATTCTTTTGTTTAATTTGAAATATATATAAAATACTATATTGTTAATATGTATGTGAAAATTGTAGAGAATTGATAATTAAGTAGGTATTATGACTTATAATTTAAACACAGTACAACCCAATGAAGTTACATATGAAAAAATATATATATATATACAAAAGAAAATCTTTACACTAAATATTTGGCAAAAAATAATAACCATAATTTAATAAACAAGCTCGAAAAATAAAAATTAACTAAGCAAATATATATTGAAAAACAAAGATTATGTAAGAGTTAGGATGATGTATAGAACCAAATCATCATCAGAACATGAAGCAAGGCATGACAAAATCAGCTAGCCAGGCATCCTTGTAGTTGGTGTCCTAGAGAACTCTTCAAAAGCACACATTGTTTAATGAATCAAACCCTAAAGCAAACAGCAGGCATATAATAATAATAAAAATAAAAATAAAAAACAAACAAACAAACAAATACACACACACATAATTAATTAGGAAAGTTGATGCATTGCAGGTACTGAGTAACAGTCAGCACATAGTTTAACAAATCAGCTACCCAGGCATCCTTGTAGGTGTCCTAGATAACTCTTCAAAAGCACACAATGTTGAAGGAATCAAACCCTAAAGCAAACAGCAGGCATATAATAATAATAAAAATAAAAAAACAAACAAACACACACACACACACACACACAAACACACACACAATTAATTAGGAAAGTTGATGCATTGCAGGTACTGAGTAACATTCAGCACATAGTTTAACAAGCTTCTACCAAAACCAGTTTAATATATGTACTTCATCACAATTTCAGACAAAACTTGCTTGGTGAATAAGGTTGATTTGGGTTAGGCTAAATGCATCCCAAAACCTGTGTAATATCGTGAAAGAGGGTGTAATGAGGTAGATTATAGTGTAAATAGCAGCACCCGTTTCATTCAGTCAGTTCCCTACAACTACAGTTCAACATAAAGTGAACGTAGATAGATTTCCTACATACCTATAAGTGGAACCTCAATACTGCTCAGACTTGATTTACTAGAGGAGATCAAATATAGAACAAAATTGAAGACTTACTTCACTGTCTTTTAGTCACTCAAACTCCCTACATAGTCTTAACCAATCACAATAATAATCTCCAGAGATCAGGTTTCCAACCAGCTACTGCCTCTGCCTCTCCTTTAAAATGCTTACAGCTAAAAGATGTGCTGAATGTTTTTTTCTATTTCTGTAACTATGCTATGTGCATCATAACTGTTAGCTTATCGTGATTCCCCAATCCTGAAGGGTATTTGGTTCTATCATGCTTTGTTAACAAATGATAAGATTCAACAACGTGGCAACAGGTATTGGCTACATAGGTGCTGTCATTAGAGCCCTAACAGGACTTGCATCATCAATTGCCTCATTCTCAACTTTTGAGTGTTCTAATATGGCGGCAATGAGCTTCTGTCTTCAAAATCTAGGACTCTGGTATTCCACCACTGACTCCCCCTTCATCTAAAATCAAAAGATCAAATAATTTTTTCTATTTGGTAGGCAGAATATAATCAAACACATCAGGAATATTTGCTCTATTACGGCCAAATTCTACTTTTCCTTTGAATTCAGCAGTTTGAAATTTTAAGAACAAAATCAAGTGAAGACTTTACCGTACATTTATTCATACAGCCTAATTTCATGAACATTACAATGATAACACAAGGAGAGAAAGAACAAGGCAAATTAAAGGGAACACAACCCCGACTCTCAGATCCATTAAAGCAAGTATGGATTTCAAGTGATACAAAATTCAGAGAGGCTTAATATCAGCTTTCTAACCTGGTCACAAGTGGTGAAAGTAGCAATTATTGCTTCGACAGTGGCAAGGTCTTCAGAGAGCATACTGTTGTGTGATTGGAACTCTGCGTTCCAGCTCATCACTTTTTCCAAGCTGCCTTCCATTCCAATACATCAGATTGTATTTTCCTGAGCAATGTTTTATTCTGATCAAGCTTCTCTTGCAGTTCTTTCCTATTTTGCCATCCAAATCATCACCTTCATTCCTCAACCAAACCGTGTAAACAACAAAGAGCATGCACAGTAGAACTCCCTCCAATATGTTTCTAGTCAACCCACAACAGAAGTTAGACTGATGAGGTAATAGGAGGTGAAGAAACTTAACTCAGCTGATACAATACCAGAGTTTGTGAAAGCAGTTTGAATCTCTAAACCAGGAGTGTAGTATTTGTATACTTGGAAACCAAATTGAAAACTTGGGTACTATATAATTTGGAAATTCTAAGGTCTAATCTGCTATTGAAGATTTGAACTGCTTTTCAACCAAATAAGAAATCCATGATGTTTTACCTAAAAATCAATTGTCTATAAAAATTCTTTTCGATATAAGAGCAATTCAATTCAACCAAATATGAATCCCTGATGTTTTACCTAAAAATCAATTGTCTATAAAAATTCTTTTCGATACAAGAGCAACTCAAACCACAAACTATGAGAGCAAATTTAACTGAATGTATAACTGGAAAACCTAACACAAAAATGAATCTCCATATGATTGAATTTAAGTGCATTGCTGCAAAATAACAGAAAAAGGAAATAAAAGAAATATAAATAATTTCAAAAGAAAAATGAGAACAATTAAAGTTGCAGGGAAACTATATGAACAAATTCCCAAAACCACAGATATCATACAAAAGAAAAAATACAAATAAACAAAAGAAAACACTGACAACATCAAAGCCTGAAGCCATACATCTGATATCTACTCTACAATGAGCTCAAAAAGTGGAATATCTACAGATATATGACTTAAGCACTCAGACCTCTTGGTTAAATAATTATACAACCCAGCCATCTAGATAACAATGTTGAAAGAAATAAAGAACCAATATCAAGTACTTTCGCCTGGAGTGAGATGCCCCATCTGCTCTGTTAGGTTATCAACATTATTCATGTTCCGCCAAAATTTAGGGTTATCTGCCTGCTTAGTCTCACTTCTTATCCCATTAATGTCTCTTCTTTCAGACTGAACTTCCTGAGTGTCAGATGAACCAGGAGTCTCAGTCAGAAACTGTTCCCAGAAGACATCATTCGCTCCGGTCACCACAGCCGGAGGAGTTGTCCCCTCTACCCGTTCTTTCAAAGCATTGACTACAGGACCATCAACAGGCTTTAAATTTACATCAATGCCAGAAGATTTGGACCACACATCTACATTGAGGCCAATAGATGTGATGGCAGGGTTCTCCAAATGAGCAGAAGACACAGCCAACTCGGGGGATGAATGAACATCCCTTGAATCAGGAGATGATGATTGCAGTGGAGGCGAAGACTGGTGAGCATTCATATCAGAATCTCTAGAAGATTCGTGCATCTCGGTTATAATGACTGATGAAGGCTGCGGATGCACACCAAAATCATATATTTCTTCATTTGAAGTTTGACCGACTCCCCGTATAAAATTTTCCCAAAAATTTAAGGATGATTCCAACTTCTCGATTAACTCCAAATTTAGTACCGGAACAGATGTAGCATCTAGGTTCTCCTTTTGGAAAGTCATAAGCTGGTCCTCTCCCACATTGGCTTCATCATATAAGTAATTAGATATCAACAACCTTCTCTTTTTATTATGAATTTCTGATGGTTGCATGTGACTGAAGGCAAACCTGGGTTCGTCTAATTCTTGGGCCAAAAACACCATCATTTGCCTCTGTCTGTCTTTTATAGTCTTCAGACGCTCTCCCAATGACCTTACTTGAAATTCATATCCGTGTTTCTCTTGTTCATATCTCTGTAGTTCCATCTGGAAAAAACTCTTTTCATGTTTCAGCCTCTCAATTTCCTCCTCGAACTCCTGCCTTTCTGAATCAGTTAATGGAACAGAAGAATTCTGCGCAGAATGACTATGGATTGGCTTGCGTCGGTGAATATTCTTTAGAAGATGTCTCTGTCCTCTAATAAATTCCTCGTTAGCAAATTCCCACTGATCAGGATCAATCTTTCTAAAACCCTAGAGAAGAGAAGAACGATGTTGGATTTAAGGAATTCAAAATTCATAAAACAAAGGTATAAAAACCCAAATTGGAAAGAAAACAAATCAAGTAAAAATTGAATTTAAAGATGGAAAATTCTAAACATACATAAAATTCATTAAAAAGACTTGACAAGTATGATGTGGCAATGTCATTATTGTAAATAAATCCATCTTTAATGTGTTTTATTTTGAAGTGAAAAGTCTATAATGAGCCACATCATTACCAAACCAAACCAAGCCTTAAGTCTCATCAAATGGGGTCGGTTACATGAATCCTTCTTCTCCAAGCGGCTTCATCAAAGGCCATTTCGTTAGTTAAATTAAGTAGATTCATATCTCTATTTACTACGCTAGACAACGTCAATCTAGATCTACCTCGTCCCCTAACACTTTCATCTACCGTCACTGCATTGCATCTCTTTACTACTGTCTCTGTTGGTCTCCGTTAAATGTGACTCATCCTGAATATAATGAGTCACATCATTATGTATGAAAATTATGTAGCATTACTCTTTAAAGATTGGCACTTTGTATCGTTGTTGAAAAGGGAAAAGACAAAAAAGAAGGTTTTATTGCTCTCACTTAAAGCTCCCAGTTCTTTTCTTCACTTCCATTAATTATAATTTCTTCTCTTCTCCAACAATTGCAGCTTAATGTCCTTACTCATTTAGTTGAAAGTGAGACAGAAAAATTGAAACACAAAACAAGAAAAGATAACAGAATTGAGGTAATAAAACATTATGCTGATGCACTTACATATGTGTTGAGCTGCCTGACAAAACTGGAAAAGTTATTGTGCTTGAAGTACTTTGGAAGCAAATCTCTGGCAAAGTCCGGTGGATTCCAAACAATGAAGCTCTGGCCACTCTGACTCCATGAAACAATAGAGTTCGTCACCGAGTCATCCACCATCTCATACGTCTTTGAGAGAAAAGGTGGTGGCGCATTAGAACCACCATGAGATCCATCCATCACCAAACTCAGTTTATATTACTAAGCTAGCCACCAAAATCCAAATCCCTAGAAAAACAGAATACCCACAAATTCAACCAAATGGCAGCTTCTTTATTTCTGAGTTTAAACCCTAAACCAATTCAATCATCAACCTCAGAATGTGAATTCCTACCAATAAACAAAGAACCCAAAATTGGAAGTCCAAACCAGAATGGGTGGTTAGATTCACAAACAATTCACTGATTTAAATCAAAACCCAGAATTGGAGTCCAAAACAGAATGGCAACTACGTTTCCACTTCAAAACCCGACTGCTAATAATTATTACTCAAGCAAATCCCAAATTCAAATCAAACAAATAGAAGTTTGTTTACACCATCAAGGCACAATCCCAATATGAATACTAGATTTTTAGAACCATAAGCAGAGTAATTAATTAAGCTAACAAAAGCAAATCCAATTACAACACAGAGAGATGTATTGAAAACTCGTTAATCTTACCTCAACCCTTTCAAAATTTGAACACAAGAAAACCCTAAATCAATTCCAAACCCACAAAAAAGCAATCAATCGCAGTCGATTCAAGTGCGTGGAAAGTTCAGTCAATTCAAAAGCAACACCGTGTGTTCTATCTAGAAAGAGAAAGTAGAGAGAATTGTGAGATTTTGTTAAGCGAAGAGAGAGAGAGTGAGACAGAAGGAAGGAGGAGACTTTTGACTATTTTTATTGCAAGAAGACGCAATTCCGATCGAATGAGAATGAGAATTCAACAAGATGAATAGAAGAACAAGTGTAGATTTCAAAACTCGATTCGTTCGTACACTGTGTGCATTTGTCTCTTTTATTTTATTTTTTAAATTTTTTGATGGCTGGGTGCTTCCGAGAAGATGCGGTCGTTGAATTGTCTCGGAAACATTTTGGATTGAAAATTTTTCGTGACATGGAAGAGTCAATTTACCATTCTTTATTGGGCTGAAATTATTATTTGCCTAAATTCTTTGGATCTTTAATTTTTAATTTTTTTTATTACAATTATATTTTAAAGTAAAATTATATTTAAATATATCTATATAATAAAATAAGGGTGTTGATGGGACATTTGTCTTAGGTGGCATACAAATTAAAGGCTGAGATAACACTTCTTGACATATATTTCAAAGGCTGAGATCACACTTCCCTTCTATTATTTTTCTTTCTCTCAGGCTCTGCCTTTTCAGATTTCAAATTTCAAACAATTCAAGTTTGATGTCTCTCTCTCTCTCTCTCTCAGAGTCAAACACACTCTGGTTCTCTGTCTCTTTTTCCGCTCTCCCCCCATTGGAGTCCATCCTATGCGGGATACCTAACCCCAACCCCAATCCCCTATTCATTCTTGGTTTTGCCCATTGCAACCTCGACCACTCTATTCAATCGTTCAAAGTCGAGCGAGTGTCATCGATCAAATGGTGGGCTTTGCGAGTCGTCTTCGACCAAGTCAACCTATTACAAATGAGACTGATTTCAATAGGTCAGATTTTCAGATTTTCTTCAATTTCAGATTTTCAGATTTTAGATTTTCTTCATTTTCAGATTTGTCAATTTCAGATTTCAACATGTCAGATTTTCTTCCAGCAAAACACTCCCTTTCTCCCCTCAGTTAGATATGAGGGTCAACTCTTCCTCTTTTGGACTCAACCTATTGTAGAACCCACTGCGCTATGGAGGTAACGATCTAATTTATTGAGTTCCATTTAATTGAAATTTTGCATTTTGGTTATAAGTTGTGGTTCCACATAATGTGTTTGCCCTGTGCATTTCTAATTTATTTATTTATTTATTTTTACATTTATTATCAGCATTGTGTATTTATATTGTTTTAGATCTATTGTGAAACTAACTTGCAGTTTGGGATTTTGGAGATTGTTGTAGAGCTGTTGATGTATTCTTGAGTTTATAATAATTATTTTTTGTATTGTTGATAACTGGCTTGGTTATTGCCTAATAAAAAGAGTAACCATTGTAAGGAAAGAAACCATCTCAATTGTCTTCTCTCTCCATGCCTTTATATCTCCTCTATATGTGTCAAGGTATGTCTCTATATCTACTTTCTCGATTAGCTTTTATTTTTTGTTGTATTGTGTGTCTATTATTTGTTACTTTTAGATGCATCATTGTAAATAGCAGTAGCTTGGTCAGTTTCTTTCAATCTGTTATAGATTCATTGTTGTCGGTATAATTCATTTCTTCTATTTTATTTTGATGACTAATTTTGAGTTTTTTGGTTATTGTTCAGTGAAGGGATTTTAATTTTTTGTTATGAAGTATATTGTTGATGCTATTTGAGTTTTTCTTTTCTTTTCTTTTCTTTTTCCAGAGCTATTGTATCTATTGATGGTGTTAAATCTGATTTTTAATTATAAATCTGTGTTGGGGGGACGTTTGGTGTCAAACACATGCTGAAGAATCATTAAAAAGAAAAAAAAGCCACAAAATGGCATAACAAGGTAGAAGCATAACACATGCAAATCTGATTTTTTCTTCTACATAACAGGGCACAAATCAAGGGTGTTGATTGTCATGCTTCTCTTCCTCCAAAACGAGTACTATTGGATTTTTGTAAAAAATTAATGTTCCTTTCTTTTCTTATTAGGTTTTGGATGATGTGTAATTATTGTGTGCTTTATAATTAGGTAGTGAGTGCAAAAAATAATGATAATGGCAATGCTACATGTATAAATCCAAATAAATTTCACTACTCTTTGAAAAAATGGGCAATTTGTTTGGTCTCCCCCCCCCCTTTATATTCTTTCTTCTTGGGTTTCATAGGTTCAAATTGATTTTTTATTCTATATTTTTTGGGTACTTTTGTGTTTGATTCAAAAAGGAAAAGTGCTCCGAGTCTTCAATGAAAGATAGATGCATTGGTTATTGCTTGCGTGAAAGTTTCACAATTTGTTATCAATTTAAGATGAGTAGTTCTCCTTTGTCCACATGGTTTAGTAATTTTATGTTTATTGCCCAAGTTAATTGATTAGTTCTCCATTGAAGTCTTTGCTAATTCAATAAATCTATATAACAAAACAAGGGTGTTGATAGGACATTTGATAAATTTGATATTTTTATGTATATTTATTCAGATTCAAATTAGTTTAACTGGATATTTTTATGTATTCAGATTCAAATTATTATTTACTAAGTTTGATATTTTAAATTGAAGTAGGTCATAATTTATAGATTTTATTGTGAGAGACAATCAATTTGACAAAAATGGGTTAGAGAGATGAAAATTGATGAACCATTATGAGATACAGAGAGGTTAGTTTCTAATTGCTAAACCATTTGGCGAAAATTGATGAAAATTGTTGAACTTGAACCATTTGACGAGACCTTTTTTTTATAGAAAGAAATAGAGCTTTAATTTCTTCGTTGTTTAATTTGTACATAAATATTCATTCAGTTTGTTATCTTACCATACAACATAACATGCCATGTATAGGACACAACACAATATAATATTCACTCAGTTTAATTTAATATTCACTCAGTTTGTTATTTTTTCTATTGAGTTGATTTTTGGATTCTATGATTTTGTCAAAGATCATTTACTCCACTTAGTAACTCAATAGATTCCAAGTGGGTAGATCAAGCACTACTAGGAGCACATCCTGCTTAGTGTTCCTTTGCTAGGAGGGAATGTAGTATCACCCGTAAACTGAGACAACTCTTCCTAAAAGCTGGTTAATGTTTTAAACTTGGTCCCTAAACATAATGATAGTCTCTTTGTTCTTGGTGCTGTTTATTCTAATTTTATATTTCTATTATGGTTTCAATATATTAGTCTTCGCAAGACATAGCATTAGAACAATATTTTCTAATTTTATATTTCTATTATTGTTTCAACATTATGGTTTCAGGACATAGCATTAGAACAATCAAGCCTAGCCTCATAATTAAATTAGATTGCCAATGGGTTTAGTGGCAAAACCAATATTTTGGCTTGGGGGCAACATTAAGCAAAAACCTAAGTTTATATTGCCAATGGGTATAGTGGCAGAAATAATATTTTGGCTTGGGGGTAACATTAAGCAAAAACCTAAGTTTATATTGCCAATGGGTATAGTGGCAGAAATAATATTTTGGCTTGACAAAGTTTTGCCCAGTTTCACAAGCCTATTACACACTCAGTTGTGTAGTTATGAATTATAATTAAAGAGAATGCATTTGTCTATTCTCTCTCTCTCAATTAACTGGTTTATTAGGGGAACTACATACGTATCAATTTGCTTACTAATTGATAGTTGTAAAGAACATGCATTTGTCTATTCTCTCTCTCAAATTGGCCCCTCTATAAAACATGTATTAGTACCATTTCGTCAACAAAAACAATTTTTGCTTATGTATGTAAGGTTGTGTTTGAATCATAATAACTTTATATTTCCCTCATCTTTTCTTTTTCCTTTTTAAATTCCTATCTAAATTTAAAATGATATTCTCGGAGGGGAATACAGTGAGGGTGGTGGTTGTGCAATACGATTTACGTCTAGATCAATTTAGTTTGCGGTTGACATTCAATTTCTATGGTCACTAGCATAAGGCACGAAGAAACCTCATCTTCATGTTATTTTTTTCTTTCAAAATGCTGCTTCTCTGTTTGATAATTGGAGCAATTGTTATGTTTTTCTCACATAAATACATTTTTTACATCCCGAGTACTATTTTATTTGATAAATTGTTCATATTTTACTCTTTCATGATAACGAAACTACATTGAGCATTTATCTTGCGCGCATTATTTTGGATAATATAAACATCTTAAAATCAGATTGAGCATGACTATGAAAAAACTTCAATCCAAATTTAAACACCTTAAGCGTCAATTCAAAGAGCTACTTTTGTTTGAAGTATATTAGTTGGTCTACTTTTGAAAATGCATTTTCATGGCATTGGTATGTCATGGGTGAGAGAGAACTTAAGCAAAAAGCGGAAAGAGGGTGTGTGGTTGTGCAATGAGGTTATGGGATGACGGGAAATGGAAGTATAGGGAGAAAAAAAGTGCAAACAAATTAATAGAACAGTGAGGGAAAGATATGGAGGATACGTAGCGGGAAATAGTTTGCAATTGAATTAATGGATTTGATTTAGTTTAAAAGAGGAGATATAAGTTAAAATGATTACAAATGTACGTTGGCAAAAATATCAGTATGAACTGGATAGTTAATTTTTATGCTACATGCTAAATTTTATGTTCATAAATTTTTGTATTGGCTGGAAATTAAGTATATTTGTTGAATCAATTTTTCTAAATGTTCTATCAATTGTTTAGAGGCTAAAAGTTGAACTTCTGAAATCATGTTTAAGAGTTAAGATTTAAAGTGGTTAGAACCTGAAATTCAACTTTTTATTTGTGTTTGATGACTTTAGTATTTGCAATTGTTATAAATAGTTGTATATACATACATATACAAACCCCTTTCACTCTCTCACATCTGCATACTCTTCCCCTCCCCACCAGCTCTTGATCCAAAGCCCTTTAGGATGGCTTCTTTGTTGATGCCATAAAGGTTGTTATTGCGTAGGAATACTTTTGATGGTTGATTTCAAAGTGGGTTAAATATTTCAACAGGCCACAAAACAAAAATGAAAATCCACTTATTTATATAATAAACCACAAGGGTTTTTGAAAATTGCGTAGGAATACTTTTGATGGTTGATTTCAAAGTGGGTTAAATATTTCGATATGCCACAAAACAAAAATGAAAATCCACTTATTTATATAATAAACCACAAGGGTTTTTGAAAATGTCTTACAATTGTTTTTAATGGTTGAGATCAATCCTAATCAACATCTGACGATTAAAAGTATAAATTGAACAAAATGTGTGTTGATGCTAGACCTTTGGTTCTCGCCTACCAGTACCTCTGTCTATCACAAATATCTCTCTCCCCCTTAAAAGTTAGTTTGAATTCCTAGACTTGAATGAGGAGAAGAGCTCTATTGGTTTTGATGTAAGTGGGATTACCTTAAAAGTTAGTTTCTTTACAACACAATTTGAAGAACGGAAAGAGCTCTACTTAGTTTACTCTCTCTCTCCTTCTCTCTCTCTCTCTCTCTCTCACACACACACACACACACACACACACAACCTCTTTGCAAGTGACGATAATGGAAATTTTTTGTGAATTTCGTTGAGGGTATCTGTCTTTGGGATTGTGCTTTGTACATAATTTAGTTGTATTTTAATTGTCCTTTTCTTTATGGTTATGTATAGCTCCTTTGTTGCTTCAAGTCTCAATTTAGGTGTATAGTCAGAAGATTGAATATCTTTATTAACTGGTTTTAGCTAGGTTGTCGTTCACTTTCCCACATTTTATCTTTGTAATTTTTTTTATTCTCTGGATGGATTTGGGGATGGCCTGAACCACATAAAGCACTTGAAAACTCTAAATGTTTAGGGAGGCAATTCGTTTTGTAGAAGACAAAAGACAATAAATTAGAAAAACTGGGAGAATGATTTGATACAGTTGTACTGAGTAATATCCATACACTAACTAAAGATTTTGATGCACTAATTTAGTCATCCATGAGATTCTTTTTTATGATAGCTATCATTTAAATATTGTTTTCAAGTCTTTATGAGTAAAAAGGCAATTTCTCATGTCTCATTCAAACTTAGATGGAATCTTCATTTTGTTTCTATGTGCAACATTTGATTTTATTTGTGAAGTGATGATTGGTCCTTTATATCAAAGTAAAAAACTGATTTTTGCTTGCGGGATTATTGTTCAGATTCATTTTTTCCTTCCAAATTAGTTTTAGTGTTTGTTGTGGCCAATACAAGCTATGTGTTTCATATCATCTCTGTTTTTTTTTTCTTTTTTTTTTCCTCAATTAATTTGTCATGTGTTGCTTCATGCATTGTTGGGAATATAAAATTGTGGCCTCATCATGTCTTTCAAAGATTAAAGATTTTGTGTTTTGGACTTATATAGTAGTGATGACACAAATTTTTGATTTTTTCTTGAATTTTGCAATGAATAGTTTGTGTTTTTTTAGGGCTTTTTAATTTTATTTTTTATTATTTGATCTATTTACAGAGCTTAGATAATTGGAAAAATGGCGAGTTTATCAATGCGTGTTCTATGTTTGCTTCACTGTAGTAATTCATTATCTAGATCAAAGTGTTTGGAGAGGTTTGCCTAATTCATATTTTAGCTGCTGTTGAAATTTGCTCCCCGGTTAAACTAGGAAGACTTCTATACAAGAGTTATCATTTTATTGTTAGGTTTCACTATGTAAAACCTGTGTAAGCTTCTCTCTTACATTCATGTTTAGAATCTTTGCTCAATGCTATTCTTCATATGTGTTTCAGCCGATGATGGGGTCAGAATTATGCTTACCACTGGTATATTCAGAGCTATTAGAGAAGTACATGAATTTTGTGCTGAAAAAAGGGGATTAATTACAAAACAAATTGAACGAAGATTATTTGTTTCTATGACAATGTCCAAACCAAGCCAAACCAAATCAAACCAAGCTTTTAGTCCCATTGCAAAAAATTGTGGAACATGCAATTATCACTCTTAAACATGGTTTTGCTGCATTTTTTTGGTATTGTTCAAATTGAAACCATGAAATCATTTGATTCAATAATATTATATTAAGCTATTCATGCATTTGCGATGAGTTCATTTTGTTGTCAAATTAGAGTTGCTTTTGAAGAATCATTTTGTTGATTTCTCATTTTGTTGATTCCTCATAGCTATTGGGTTTTTAAAGCAAATTTAAGCGAGTGCTTTTGTTGTAGGTGGCTGATCCGTATTAGAAACGTTGGATGATTATTATTATTTTTTAGTTAGATAGGATGATTATGCTAAATGTTTTTGCCAGTTTACTGTGTAGAAGCAATTTCAACTTCTTATTTGTGAAGTATTAAACTGGAGTGATATATCATTTTAAATTGATTTATTATAATTGAATTCCGTAGCACGTGTGGTACCAAAAAAATTATTGACTGTGCCTTCAAGCACGGGTTATCCCTAGTCCTATAATAAAATACCTACCTATTAAATGAGAACTAACCCTCTAAAATATTGTACACCCACCCCTATCTCCTCCTCTCCCTCCAACTATACATATTCTGTGGGTATTTGGAAAGTAGATTTTTTTGTAGGTTTTTTTAGTTGTAGGATATTATTAGAGAAATTTTTTTTTGTGTTTGGGAAGATAGTTGAATTTTTTTGTGGTTTGATGTGATGTTTGTGAGAGAAAAAGTGAAATGATTATGAAGTTTGATGTGATATTTTGTTTGGATTGATTTTTTTTTTATTTTGTAAAACATTTGTCTTATAGTGAAAAAAATAAAAAAAAAAAAACCCAAAAACCTATTTGTTCTAAATCTTAAACTTGTTACTCTTCATAACCAATCAACACAAACCCTAAACTGTTACTCTTTATAACTATCTTAAATCCTGAATATATTCTCTTTATCACCATCATAAACCTCCTAAATCATAAATCTTGAATTAGAAAGCTTTTTTCAAGTCCAACGTATTACTCTTCATCAGTTATTTCACCCTGTACATTAATGAAAGACGATGACAACAATTCTGATGAGGTTGGCGTTGCATTGGTATGTTTATTTGTCTTGCATTAACATTTTCAATCATTTTCAATCGTTGTTGTTTAGTTTGAGTTAGTTCGGTATTGATTTGCTGATTGTTAAAATTTTGTTCGATGACGTAGTATTGAACAAAAACATTTAATTCAATAGATAAATTTGAACAGTAATGAGTAGTTTGGTATTGATGTGTTGAACGGTTCAATTTTTGTATCTTCAACACCAAATTGTGTTTTTCATAAGGGTTTTTTTCTCTAAAACCCTATTTTATGTCGAAATAAACCAAAAAATAAAAATATGATAAGAAGAAGCGAGGTAATGCTGTTGATAAGATAGAGAGTCGGTATTTACTTGAGAGGAATTTTCGACAGTATTCTTTTGACACCATTGAGTCGATTCCTCCTTTCATTGAGAGCCAACAGGAATTTCAATGATGGATTGTCGATGTAATGTTGTTCACTGAGACAATGGTGTTTACTAATGCAATGACCGTCGGTATTCTTTTCAACAGAAAATGGACAGTCATTAAAAAGAGAAGGAGAGAAGGTGTGTAAAATTAAATGGGTGTGCCTTTGGATGTGATAATATTATGAGTAGGGATAAATTTAGTATGAAGTACCATATTCAAAGAAATTTTATTAAAATTTAGGGTTTAGGGTGGGCTCAAAGAAATGAGTAGTCTAAAGAATTTAGACAGGTGCTCATAGCAGTCCTCTTATTTTATTTATTTTTTATTTTTATTGTATTTCTATTCTACCCCTTTTATTATATTTATTAAATATATTTATATTATAATATTATATAATTTAATTTTTTCTAAATATAATGTGCTGAAAATATTAAACTACTATACTTGAACAATTATTTGCATTTTTCTATTTCTTATTTTACGCCTTTTCACTCTCATTATGTATAAATTATTATTTTTTAATATCATAATTTCTAATATTATAAAATTAGCTTGTGCTCACCAGCTCTACCCCTTCTTGATTTGTGCCGCCTTGGTCAGTATGGTTTGAATTGGGACAAAATCATAATTAATTTATTATTTATAGTTCCATAAAAATTAGAATAATACAATCCGTTTAAATTGTGAACCAATTCGAACCAAACCATTAAAATATGGTTCAATTCGATTTGAAACTACAAATTCACATAATTTATTAACAAAGAAAAATCATATAATATTTTCATTTCATAATTTTTTCAAAGGGTTTTTTATTGATAAATCCCATTTAAGGATGTTCTAACCCAATAAGTCCATAAAGGAAATTTATAATCTAATTAGTCCTATATGTTTGTACTTTTATTCCATGAAGTCCTTTTTTCCTAATTTTATATTTTTTTGGACTATTATACCCTTATACATTATGTTGATGCATAACATACACAAAAAAAAGAAATACACGTTTCTGTTTTGTTTGTTAGCGTTATTCATGTTGATGATTCTGATTCAGTTAATCAATGTCGATCGTTTATGGTAGGGTTTCATTGTGGTAGGGTTTCAGTGCAGTGGAGAGAAGACGACGACGAGTTTTTGTACCGTGGGAGAAAAGACGAAGACGATGGGTTTCTGTCCGTCAGTGTGTTCGTTTTCGTAGTTTGGTGTTTTTGTGTGCTTTGGTTCGTTACGTAATTGTTGGAGATCAGTTGTTGATCGGAGGTGGAGAACGATTACAGAATTTCTTTCTCAAGGTTAGTATCATTTTGTTTATGAATGCATGTTCATTTATGTGAAGGATTGCATGCTCTGTTTTTTATTCATGTGCATTTTCTAGAATACATGGGTAATGCAAGTACATGTTTGATGAATGAGGTTCTTATTTTTTTACTAGTAATGCATGTATGTTTTTGTTGTTTGAGTTTCGGATATTTAACAGAGATGCATATACAGTTGTTTGAACAAATTGATTGTGGTAGATCATTGGTGAAAAGTTGCATATACAGTTATTTTGATTTTTTTGTTAACCTCATTATTAATCAGTGTTAATATTCACATTATCTATAATGGAAATTTGTCATTTGTTTTATCAATCAGCGTGAATATTCACACATCCATATAATATTGAATAGTGTATATATTTTCACTGTGTTCATTGCCACTATGCAAAATGTTAAAGTTCACATCAGACCATTGTATTCAATCGTATAATCACAAGCCACAATGTTTATTTAGATACAAAAATGATGTGAATATTCACTTCCTTGTTTTGTTTCATCTCTGTTTGGTTAGATAATTCAAAATATGTGAACAATGTAAATGTTCACATATCATTGGTTATAATGTGTTTATTCATTTCATTGTTTTTGTGTTTTTGCAACAAATTGATACATTCATGTTGTTGGTGTGCTCATATGGGTGTAGTACTATTGTAATAAATGTGGTGCGAGCTCTGTCTTATTCACTTTCGTGGAGTGTGTGTTTGTGAAAAATGGAGCGCGTTATCTACTTATTGTGTTTCATTGTTCTATCGGCTACTTGGGATTAATAGGTGTTATTTTGGACAGTGATGATGAGCTTCAAAGTATGTTCTTGCTTGCCAAATCAATAAGGGTTCAACATACAGAGGTTGTTATTGTTGGAACAATCTTCTCTGTAAATCAAAAACTTTAAATTAATTCAAACAAAATAAATAAATAACATACCAGATTTATTTATCGAACCAGAAAAATAATTCAAGACCAAGTCGAGTGTGTGACACTCTGTCCTTAAGACAGATTCGCCCCGCTACGGTACTTACGGTTGAGTGGCGTCTATCTCCCAGGATACAATGATCTTCACAAATTGTAGTAGTACTCCAAACAATTTGTTCGGCGAACAAAACCTGTGTTCTAACTCTCTGAAATTTATACTAAAACTAATATGAAGAATAATGAAAAAATGCAGAATTTAGGACAACCAAAGACCAAATCAGACTGTTTTTATCTGGACTGCAAAATCAGATATACGGACTGATTTTTACGGATTGAAAAAAAAACGGATTTCAAAACTGTTAGAATTGATGGTATTTATAGGCAACAAAGTGAAAAGGTGCAATCTTTCAATTCAAATAAAGTTGTCTGTTTGAACAGGAGCACTCAAATTCAAACATTTGATAAAAAAATGTTCCGCTAATTGATGGAACAAATTCCAACCTATAAACCTTTATTAATTAAACTATTTAAATATATATATATATATATATATTAAACTATTAAAATAGTTTAATAAATAAAAGAAGAGGTACAAACTTTAAGAATCCAAAATTCGAATTAGAATTAAATTAAATTCTCATAATTACAAATTTTAGGAAACCACTTAAGAACCCAAAATTTGAATTTAGAATTAAATTAAATTCCCACAATAATTTTTTTTATTGAAAAAATTCAAAAGAATTTTTATCTAAAAAATTAATGTTAAACCCGAAAATGACGTCAACTTCCCATTCACTTATAAATGATTTTGACGTTCCGTCTTCACCGTGAGACTTGCCACGCGGCAAGGAACACTTCACCTCTTCGGACCTGCCCCAAAATACATTCGGGGCCCACTCAATTTTGGCCTCAACGTTGGCCCAAAATAAGCCATATAAAACACCATTTTTCCAACAATCCCCCACATGAATGGAATTTGACGGAGAGAAAATGCAACAATATGATCTAATTACAGAGAGTACAGAAATTGGAAACATTCTGCAAAGGATAGGTAGCTTTCGGCTTTGAACCTTCCCTTGTGAGACACTATCGGATTTACTAGCTAACCAGTGAACATGATGTCTTGAACTGTTCAGCCGTTTATGTAAACCAAGACAATAGAACTCACACAGTATATTCCCAGACACAGTTTAGTTCTCACTATTGTGTTCATTTTGGCCCTGAACAACCTGGTCTTCATGAGTGCTCTAAAGACTTTGTAGCCCTTCACAAATCTTATAGAACCGGCCCAGTTCACACTCACATAGGTGATTCTTATGAAGAGTATCCTGCCATACTCCACTAGGTTTACCTAGATATAAGAATCATTAAAATTTTATTTAACCTTTAACGCTGCAGACATCACTATTTTCATCAAAGAAATGGGTAGGAGTTAGACTCCCCAGTGATCCTTCTAAGTCATTCACAACTCGGTTGTCCCTTTGAACCTAGATCTTGGGATCTCCAGTCAACTAGGTTGGGTTGCCGTTGTGGTAACTCTTATTTAATAGGCTTAAGTCCCATTCCCCTCGATGAATTCTCAACTAACTCTCTTGCTAACCTTTTGGTTAGTGGATCCGCTATGTTGTCTTTAGACTTAACATATTCTATGGACATAATTCCATTAGAGAGTAGTTGTCTTACGGTATTATGTCGACGATGAATGTGTCGAGACTTACCGTTATACATATGACTCTGTGCTCTACCAATTGCTGATTGACTATCACAATGTATGCATATAGCAGGCACCGGTTTTGGCCATATTGGAATATCTTCAAGGAAGTGGCGAAGCCATTCTGCCTCTTCCCCTACTTTGTCTAAAGCTATGAATTCAGATTCCATAGTAGACCTAGCAATACAAGTCTGTTTGGAAGATTTCCAAGATACAGTCGCCCCACCAAGAGTAAAGACATACCCACTGGTGGACTTCGAGTCTCTAGTATCCGATATCCAATTTGCATCACAGTATCCTTCAAGTACTGCTGGATATCTAGTATAATTCAGCCAAATATTACAAGTAAATCGAAGATACCTTAGAACCCTAATAATTGCTTTTCAGTGTTCTACTCCCGGATTACTCGTATATCTACTTAATTTGCTTACTGCTTAAGCTATATCTGGGCGAGTGCAGTTCATCAAGTACATTAAGCTTCCAATAATTTGGGCATACTCTAATTGAGAAATACTTTTCTGTACATTCTTCGAAAGATACAAATTAACATCTACAGGTGTTCTAGCAAGATGATCATCATCTTTGCTGAATTTCTCAAGTATTTTCTCAATGTAATGAGATTGTGACAAAGTATAACCTTCTGATGTTTTGGTAATTTTCATACCAAAAATTACATCAGCAATGCCCATGTCTTTCATGTCAAAATGTTTATTCAACATTTTCTTGGTAGTTTTAATCATGTCATTATTACTACCAATGATGAGCATATCATCTACATAAAGACATACAATGACATATCCCTTATCTGTGTTTTTAATATAAACACATTTGTCACACTCATTAATTTTAAATCCATTTGACATCATTGCCTTGTCAAATTTCTCATGCCATTGCTTTGGCGCTTGTTTTAAACCATATAATGATTTCACCAATTTACACACTTTCTTTTCTTTCCCTGGAACAAAAAACCCTTCTGGTTGTTCCATGTAAATTTCTTCATTTAACTCACCATTTAAGAAAGCAGTTTTAACATCCATTTGATGAATTTCTAGATTGTATAGAGATGCAATGGCAATTAGCATTCTAATGGATGTTATTCTAGTAACCGGTGAGTATGTGTCAAAGTAATCTAGACCTTCTTTTTGTCTAAAACCTTTGACTACAAGTCTTGCCTTGTATTTGTCGATTGATCCATCCGCTTTCAATTTTCTTTTGAAAATCCACTTGTACCCAAGAGGTTTACAACCTGGTGGCAAGTCCACTAATTCCCAAGTGTGATTTTGCAAGATGGATTCAACTTCACTGTTGACAGCTTCTTTCCATAAAGGAGTTTCAGGACTGGACATAGCCTCTTTAAAAGTTAAAGGCTCATTTTCTAACAAATATGTTAGAAAATCTGGACCAAAAGATTTTGAAGTTCTAGCACGTTTACTACGCCTAGGTTCTTCTTCCTCATTTTGATCTAACTCTTGTTCTTGATGATGTTCTTGATCCTGACTAGTAATAGCATCATGAGATCTTTTAATGTTACTAGTCTCTTGTCCAGTCTTATTTGGAAATACATGTTCAAAGAATGATGCATTCCGAGACTCAATAATAGTATTTACATGCATTTCGGAATGTTCTGATTTATGAATCAAAAACCGATATGCACTACTATTCTTAGCATAACCAATGAAAATGCAATCAATGGTCTTAGGACCTATCTTAGTCTTTTTAGGACTAGGAATAGCCACTTTAGCCAAACACCCCCACACTTTTAAGTATTTGTAGGATGGCACTCTTCCATGCCACAATTCATAAGATGTTTGATTTATTTTCTTTCGGGGTACTTTATTTAAAATATAATTAGCAGAAAGTATTGCTTCCCCCCATAAGTTCTGAGGTAATCCAGAACTGATTAACATGGCATTCATCATTTCTTTTAAAGTCCTATTTTTCCTTTCAGCAATTCCATTTTGCTGAGGTGAGTAAGGAGCGGTGGTTTGATGAATTATTCCATGCTCTTTACAAAATTCACCAAAAGGTGATTCATATTCACCACCTCTATCACTTCTAAGTTTCTTGATTTTCTTACCAAGTTGATTTTCAACTTCATTCTTATATTGAATGAAAGTTTCCAAAGCTTCATCCTTGGTTCGAATTAAATAAATATAACTATATCTAGTATAGTCATCTATAAAAGTGATTACATACTTTTTCCCACCTCTGGTTTGAATTGATTTAACATCACAAATGTCACTATGAATTAATTCAAGTGGTTCCGTACTTCTTTCAATTGAATGAAAAGGAGTTTTAGATAATTTTGCCTCAACGCAAATTTTACATTTATGATTTGAATCAATGTTAAATTTAGGTAAACATTCTATATTAATTAATCTACGTAAAGATCCATAATTAATATGTCCTAGTCTACCATGCCATAAATTTGAAGACTCAAGCAAGTAAGAAGAAGATGTAGTATTATTAATAACTGAGGGTACAACGGTCATTACATTTAACTTGAAAAGGCCATCAGACATGTAACCTTTTCCTACATACATCCCATTCTTAGTAAGTACAAATTTATCACTCTCAAATACGAGCCTAAACCCATTCTTACTCAACAAAGATCCGGAAACAAGATTCTTGCGAATGTCGGTACATGCAACACATTGTTGAGAGTGAGTTCCTCAAGGAAGTTGAGGAGTTGCCCATAAAGAGTTGTTCACCATTGTCCACTATAGAATAAGATGTGAACATCTTTTTATCGGCACAAATATGGCGAGTAGCACCAGTGTCCACCCACCATTCTTTAGGATTTCCGACAAGATTTGCCTCGGAAACAACTGCAGAAAGATTGATGTCATCTACACCATTGGAAATCTTGTCCACTTCAGTCATATGGGCTTGAGCAGGCTTCTTGCTTGTTCTTCATTTGCTTTTGCCTTTGCTACGGCAATCTTTGGCCCGATGTCCCTCTTTGTCACAGATGTAACATTTGCCATTAAACTTGTACTTTTTATTATTTCCCCCTTTAGAGCCTTGTGATGAACTTTCTCCAGAAGACTTTCGTTTCTTGGTTTTTGAAGCATGTTCCACCACATTTGCCTTAGACTCCATAGGAAGCTTACCAGCCCGCTTTTCAGAATTGCGGTTGTCCTCCTCAATCCTCAAACGCACAATTAACTCATCCATAGAAATTTCTTTGCGCTTGTGTTTGAGGTAGTTCTTGAATTCCTTCCAACCTTTTGGTAATTTTTCAATTAAGGCTACAACTTGAAAGGATTCACTGAGAGACATACCTTCTGCGTGAATGTCATGCAGAATGAGTTGGAAATCTTGAGCTTGGCTGATCACAGTTTTTGAATCAACCATTACAAAATCTAGGAATCTGCCAACCACAAATTTCTTTGAACCGGCATCTTCCGTTTTGTACTTTTTCTCCAACGATTCCCAAAGTTCCTTTGCTGTCTTGATTGGATTGTAGACGTTGTATAATGTGTTGTCAAGTCCGTTCAAGACGTAATTTCGGCAAAGGAAATCGGCATGTTTCCAAGCATTAACCGCAGCAACCACTTGCCGGTCGGTTTCACCCTCTTTCAGGATAGGAGCATCTTCACGGAGAAAACGAGCCAGGTTCAGAGTTGTAAGATAGAACAACATTTTCTGTTGCCATCTTTTAAAGTCAGTTCCAGAGAACTTCTTTGGCTTTTCACCGTGATTTACCGGTACTGTCATCACAGGAGAGGGGGTTGGTGCAATTGCAGCCACCACAGTAGTACTTGTTTGGGCATTTGTTTCAGTAGCCATCAATTCTAATTTATAAAATAAAATTATAATTAGAATTTATACTATACAGAAAATTAAACCAAATGCACAGAATTAAATTCTGTAAAATAAAAGAAACAAGAATGTAACTTTTATTTTCCAATTAATTTGAAAATAAAATAAAATTTTATTTAAACAAATTAATTCCACACAGAAAATTAAATTCTGTAAAATAAAAGAAATAAGAATATAACTTTTATTTTTCAATTAATTTGAAAATAAAATAAAATTTTATTTAACCAAATTAAATCCACACAAGAAATTAAATTCTGTAAAATAAAAGAAATAAAAATATAACTTTTATTTTTTTTTTAATTAATTTGGAAAAATAAAATTTTATTTAACCAAATTAATTTCACACAGAAACTTAAATCTCTTGTTACACTCCAATAATTAAAATACTGAAAACAAAATTTTAATTAATGAAAACTCAGAAAATAACTTCTAAAATCCAAAATTAATTTCTGAAAAAATTCCACAAAAATATATTCTGAATTGTTAATGACACCAGTATCGTACTACTAGTTGTTGTCAAAGAAAAGAGACAGTATATTACTACTATCTGTCAAATAGCATATAATCACTATTTGTTTTTCCAACCAGAATATTATTTTGTAAATCTACAGAAAATAATTTTCTTTCGAAATTATTTATGAAGAATGGAAAAAGGAAACAAACGAAAAATTCTGTAAACAGAATAATTCGAATCTGTCTTAAGATTGTTGGAACAATCTTCTGTGTAAATCAAAAACTTTAAATTAATTCAAACAAAATAAATAAATAACATACCAGATTTATTTATCGAACCAGAAAAATAATTCAAGACCAAGTCGAGTGTGTGACACTCTGTCCTTAAGACAGATTCGCCCCGCTACGGTACTTACGGTTGAGTGGCGTCTATCTCCCAGGATACAATGATCTTCACAAATTGTAGTAGTACTCCAAACAATTTGTTCGGCGAACAAAACCTGTGTTCTAACTCTCTGAAATTTATACTAAAACTAATATGAAGAATAATGAAAAAATGCAGAATTTAGGACAACCAAAGACCAAATCAGACTGTTTTTATCCGGACTGCAAAATCAGATATACGGACTGATTTTTACGGATTGAAAAAAAAACGGATTTCAAAACTGTTAGAATTGATGGTATTTATAGGCAACAAAATGAAAAGGTGCAATCTTTCAATTCAAATAAAGTTGTCTGTTTGAACAGGAGCACTCAAATTCAAACATTTGATAAAAAAATGTTCCGCTAATTGATGGAACAAATTCCAACCTATAAACCTTTATTAATTAAACTATTTAAATATATATATATATATATATATTAAACTATTAAAATAGTTTAATAAATAAAAGAAGAGGTACAAACTTTAAGAATCCAAAATTCGAATTAGAATTAAATTAAATTCTCATAATTACAAATTTTAGGAAACCACTTAAGAACCCAAAATTTGAATTTAGAATTAAATTAAATTCCCACAATAATTTTTTTTATTGAAAAAATTCAAAAGAATTTTTATCTAAAAAATTAATGTTAAACCCGAAAACGACGTCAACTTCCCATTCACTCATAAATGATTTTGACGTTCCATCTTCACCGTGTGACTTGCCACGCGACAAGGAACACTTCACCTCTTCGGACCCACCCCAAAATACATTCGGGGCTCACTCAATTTTGGCCTCAACGTTGGCCCAAAATAAGCCATATAAAACACCATTTTTCCAACAGTTGTTAGATTGATGTAATGTTGGAATTGCATGGGTAGTGATAATGATGAAGATGAGAATGTGGGTGATGGTTTTTTTGTTTTTGGAGAGTTTGAGATTTTATGGGTTTTTTTTTGTTTCTGGATTTCTGGTTTTTTGTACTAGAATTTTGTTATATGTATTGTCAATTAATGCTAATATTTACACTTTTATATAATATTGAATGGTGTATATGTTTTTGTTGTGTTCATTACCATTATGCAATATTTATGATATGAATATTCAACGACCATTTTGTTTTAGACACAAACATGATGTGAATATTCACAATGCAATAAATAAATGTGAAGATTCACATTAATTATGATATGTTTGTTCATGGGTCGTACACTTAATTAATGTATGATGTGAAATTAATATTTGTAGTCAACCACAGTTTGATATGAATATTCACAATGCAATAAATAGACGTGAAGATTCACGTTTATTCTAATATGATCATACATCTAATTAATGTATAATGTGAATATTAACATCTGTAGTCAACCACAATAAACATAAGACATAATTTGAACATTCACATTTATTGAACATAAATTAAGATGTAAACATTGGCACAAACTGCAACATAAGAAAACAGATGTGAATGTTCACAGTCCATATTGTTTAGCACACGCAACACATTAACACCAAATATATCATCAAAACACATAGGTATGTGAGAAGTATATCATTGATTTATATATATGTTGTCAAGTGTTTTCAACTGTAAGTTATCAAAGTTACAAAAAAAAAAAAAAAAAAAAAAACAAAACAAAACAAAACAAAACAAAAATAAAAAAAAAACAAAAATAAAAAAAACTAGCACTGTATTCTGGTATAGCTAGTGAATGGTGGACAACCCCAACTATCGAACAACGAAGTTTGCCTCAAGTAGTCCAGCTGAAAATCCGAGAACTTGGTGCTTCTCATCGGTTTTACTAAGCCTGTAATGTTTGATCGATAATTGACATGTCGCATGTTGATGTGGGTGTTGCTCTTTAAAGGCATGCTCTCTTCTTGGACATGATACTCCTCCATCTTCCTTTTTGTGCAAAATTTAGATGCAACATCTGTTACATGGGCATGCACAAATAGTGAGTGTTTGCATGAACATTAAATTTGATTTCAATAGAATTGGTAAGGTAGGCATGTACATTGACATCAGCACATCATTAATCAGTGTGGATGTTCACATTCAACGATATTCATATAAGCAAAAGCAACAAAGTGCTATTTAAGTGACAAACATAGCAATGTGAACATTCACATCATTGGAGATGTGAATATTCACATTACTACTAGGGTACAAATAGTAGTGGTCACACCGAATGTTAATATTTACACATCCATATAATATTAGGTATGTCTATGTGTATAGAAAAGAATGTTAAAGTTCACATCAACATTTAGTTACAACAATTCACAGTAAGACAATGATTATATGTACACATTTATAAGCAAATAGAACCAATGTGAATATTATAGTGGCTATAAACAACCAAACAACATAACAGCATCACCCATTCATTACCCACAAATCACATATTTTCAGTGTACACAACTGTGATGTGAATAATAAGTGGACAAATATGAACAACATTAATGCTCACAATGTCAAAGTTCACGTCAAAATTGAACTACAAGTAGAAGAAACGTTTTTATTTGGAGATTTGCTTGACAAAATGTTCACAATCATGTAACAAATTTATTCAGGATATGTCCCCATGTAAATGTTGACATCATGCCAACAACAACAACAACAATATCCGAAACAACGACAATTTTCTGTTTTCTAAGAAAGCAACAAATTTGGGAGTTTACATAATTTCAACAATACCAACAACAACAAAAAGATGGAAGATAACAGCAAAATCATGAACAACAAGCACCAAAAATAAGAATGGCAACATGTGAGAAAATTTGCATTAGGACAAAAAAAAAATGTAATTTGATTACACAAAAAAGGGGAAAAAAGGTGCTTATATTTGGTCTCCATGTTGAGTTGATACACTCTGATATATAGAATTGTTCACAGCGTTGTTTCTTCTTCGTTGGAGTATAGTTCCAGTAGCCGACAACGCTTCGATAACGGTGGAATGGTTGGAGAACGAAAAGACACAAACGGTGGGTCGACCCGCCGCATGTCAACATTGTTGCTAGTATTTGCATATGGGCTTTCTTCTTTGACATGGTACTCATCTCTTTTTCGCTTTGAGGTTTTCTTCTGTGCAATATTTGCAAAATAAAGCATAAAAAAAATTAAGACAAGGCTTATGTGATTAAAATAGTGGCACAAATGTAAACATTCACAACATTGGCATAGATGTGAATGTTCACAGTTGTGTGCATGGGAGTGAATGTCTACAGTTGTGTGCATAGATGCGAACATCCACATCTGTCCATGGATGTGGATGTTCACTGTGTCAACAAAAACCCAATGTGCATAGTGTGTGTGTGTGTAAAAATCAATGTATGTTTATACATTGATGAACAACATTCAATAACATTTGGATGTTAACCAAATAGATTAAAGGATGTTGTGAACATTCACAGTATTAATTTGGCTAACAATGCACAGACTTACTACAATCATGTTATGCCAATTTTATAGTACAACCTCAAAATTGAAATATGGTTTCAAACATGGGATAACAAAAGTGATATATTTCCTCTAAATATAGTGGTGAATGTTCACAAAGTGTCTAATTAATTTACACATGTTGTGAATGTTCACAACATAATTATATATCACAACATCTAATACAAGGAAATTGGACCATGATTCTTTGTTTTCACGTGAATGTTCACTACGATTAACAACAACAATTTGATTGGCCAAACATTTTCAATCCATGTGAATGTTCACATCTTTCAACAACAACAACAATAACATCTGAAACAATTTGATTGGCTCAACATTTTTTAATCCATGTAAACATTCACATCTTTCAACAACAACAACAACAACAAATGAAATAATTTGTGTGTCCAATAATTTTCAATTTCATGTGAATGTTTACATCTTTCAACAACAACAACAATAACATCTGAAATAATCTGATTGGCCCAACATTTTTCAATCCATATGAATGTTCACATCTTTCAACAACAACAACTGAAACAATTTGCTTGCTGTAGACGCGCCCGCGTGGGGGCCTCACGTGCTACAGTTCGGACTCGATTTTGTCACGGTTCTTAATCTGAACCAAAGAGTCCAAATTCGGCAAATCGTTTTGGAAAACAGATTTTATATAAAGAAGTGCCAAACATGGACTGCTTTGCCAGATACAGAGTCGCCACCTAAATATTTTATTTTGGGGAATTTTGGAAACCCTGACTCGTTGCCTAAGGCCACGTGTCCGTCATCACCAAAGTTGCCTCGGCTCGGGAACTTGGGTACGATTGGGGAAGGTCAGCTATGAGCACCCCCTCTCGTCTGATCCGAAGATCGGCCTCTACTAACTATGATATCTAGTTTTGAAAACTTTATGTGCCCTTAAACTGGTTATTAGCCTAGAATTACTATGTGATGCGCACAGCAAAACAAGTATAGACTAAATTGCCTAAGTCGGAACAAAGCATCGCATTTCCGTTTGTTTAAAAATGATTTGAAATTTGCTACCCGCGAGTAGACTAAAATACGGATTTCAACGAGTTGTTCCAACTCAAATAATCCAACATTCACCCACAGGCATTCATGCAGTTATATCACATAAGCATATAGCCTCATGGTAAGCATGCTGTCATGTTAACATTCACACTCATGCGAGATGCTAAAGCATAAATACTTACATCGTATTCCGTGCCAGAACAGTGAACTAGTTAGTAATCATATGCATGATCCTAATTCATGTTAAGGTGGCTAATGTATCGCATACAAAATGTCACTAGAATAGGCTCGGCTAATCTATGAATGGCATGTGAGATGCGACAGATAACATATATTCAAGTTTGATTTGAAATACTATGCAGTTAGTATGATGCGCCGAGCCTGGTGCATGCAATACTGATGAATAATGCACGCATGCATATCATAAGGATGCTAAATTAAATATGCCCTAGTACTAACCACCAAAGCAGGTAAGTAAAAGGGAGAAAGAAATGGGGGTTGGAAGACATGCACATACGCACCCACACTTATTACAAATTTGCCCTCGCTCGGAGGGACCGAAAGAATAATACAATTTAACTAACTATCAAGCTAATTAAATATTACAGACAATTAACTAGTTAAGCAAATTAACTAAGCTAATTAAGCAGTAAAAGCAGCCTCGGGAAGAGGGCCCAATGCATGCGCGCTTGGTTCCGCTCGGAAACCCACCACCATGCACAAGTTTGCCTCTGTTTTCCCTGCTATGCTCCTCTGAAAATGGCACAATTCCCAAGGGACACTCTATGGACATTGTGGAACACCACCGGCCAAGGGGAATGGTCACCGGCCACGGAAGTGTGGTCATCGACCATCTATGGAGCTATCGGCCATCCATAAATGGTCGATCGGCACTTGGTGTAGTCGACCGGCCAAGTCTTCCTACAGAACCTGTTTTGACAGCAGCAGAGGGCAAACACAAGGCATGGCAATGCATTTCAAGCAATGTTTGCACCAACCACACTCCTTATCATATTTATGACTCAAAGGGGCATGGTACTCGATTCCCGGACCACCAATCGCGCATTTCAATGCGTGGTGGCCCAAGAACCAAGTATGCATTTTCAATGTGGGATAAAATGCACACAAACAAACAATGAGCTCAACCTCTATCATACTCAATTCAAGAGGCGAAGCATGCATGCCAATGCCATGCAACCTAGGCATGTGAGCTAGTATGCAACATGACAATGCAAATAAGCACATAAGGCATGAAGTATCAATGCTAACCAACAAACATGCAAGATGAAATACGGATGTTGAAGCACACAAACAAGCATGTGATGGGCCAAGTATGCAACAACATATAAGGCTAATGGACATGCAAGACATGATGCAATCACAGCATGCAAAGGGTAAGACATGTAACAACATGTAAAGAGTGGACTTAGACTAAAAGCCATAGAAATGAAGGCCAAAACACATACAAACATGCATGCATACAAGGTCCAATACTTAGGCGTATAGAGACAACTTTTAAGCACACTTAAAAGAGGAACACCATGGGCATATGGCATGCATTATAAACTCTGAAATCATGTTATAAAATGATGCCAAATCACTCTAAACAAGACAATCAAAGCATGCAAGCAAAGTCCGAGGTCTAAGGCTCACCAAAGAGGTATTGAACTACCCTTAACAAAACCCAACATGGCATGAATTGAATGACCAAAATCAGAATTTTAGCATGCTAAAACAAAGCCAAAAACACAACGACATGGCATCCTAGAGGCCTACACATGATGGCATACGCAATGGCACATTCATGGAGCATTAAACATGAACTCTTTAAGGCTTTAAAGGAACACCAAATGCAAGCATACAAGCATGCTAAACGGACTGAAATGGCATGACAAGTGGTTCCAAACCACTGAAACAAAGCAAGGATGGCATGCTAGAGGGGTCAATGCTCAAGGCATACAAGGGTGATTACATGGTAGCTATACAAAGCAAAGCATGGATGACCCAAATGACCAAAAATAGACCTTTAGCATGCTAAAACAAGCATAAAAGCTTCACAAAGCTTGGCCAAAAACATGCTAGAACAAAGCTCAAAGCACAAAGCATGTTAAGGCTAAAACATGGCATTACAAGACATGTATGCAAGACATGCATGGTATGTCTAAACCAAGTAAAAATAAAGGTAAAACATGGCAAAATACTACCAAATACCTACTGAAACATGGCCAACATGGTCTAAAAAATGGTGCTCACACATGAGGCTTAGATGGCACATATTGAAGACAACAAGGAGAGGGGGTGACCCTCTCCTTCTTGGGACTTAAACCACCATCCTCACCACTGAAATCCCTCAAGATTTCAGTGGTGAGGAGGCCCAAACAAGGTGGTCCCGAAGCTCACCAAAGATGCACAAAATGGGGGCCAAACAAGGCCTAAGAGGGGTCAAACAACCCCAAACAACAAAACACCCTTAAACAACTATTTTAAGCAATGAAAAACAAGACTTTTATTAGTTATATGTAAAGTCTAAAAATAGTTTCAAGATAGTCAAAAAAGCTATGCAAAAATGGGGAATAAAGGGCAAGAACACTCACCCTTGAAGAACACTTCCAAGATCACAAGACCAGACCTCTTCTTGGATCAAAACCAGCTCAAAAAGTCCAAGATCAACCCTCTAATGCCTCAGCAACTAAGGGAAGGTGTAATGGTAGGTGTTTGTGTGCAATAGTAAGGACAAACACACACTTAACTCACAAGGAAGGGAGGTATAGAGATAGAATAGACACACACTTCTAACCCTAAAAACTAGACCTCTGGAGTTTTTTTCTAACCTTAGAGGAGGGAGGAGGGGCCTCCTCTTTATAGAAGATCACTCTTGCAAAGCTTACAAAACAAGCTTGGCAAGAGTGAAATCCCTCCATACACGTGTATGGAGGGGGGCAAAGGTGCATACTAGCTAGCACAGCTGGCATAAAAATATCTGCAAAAGTAGATGCACAGTGATCGGCCAGCCAAAATGCTATTTTGACAAAATAAATGGCCGACCGACCACAAAGAGTGCCGGCTGGCCAAACATCTGGCCGATGGCAACAAAACACTGGCCGGTGGCCTTAAGCCATGGCCGGTGAGGTGTGGGGATGGCCAACAAGCCATTCCCTGCTCCTCAAAAGCAAAATACAAGTGTTTAATGCAAAACCAAACACAAAATAGTCGAGTCGAGAGATCCTGAGGCAAGGCACGTGGCCGAGACCTCCGGGAACTCAAGACGAACACAAACATGGATGATCACCGAGTGTTCAAGCGGTGACGTCCAAGTCTTGAGGGCGGTCAAAAATGGGGTGTCTACACTTGCCCAACAATTTTCAATTCTATGTGAATGTTCACATCTTTCAACAACAACAACAACAATAACATCTGAAATAATTTGATTAGCTCAACATCTTTCAATCCATGTGAATGTTCATATCTTTCAACAACAACAATTAAAACAATTTGTTTGCCCAACAATTTTCAATTTCATGTGAATATTCACATCTTTCAACAACAACAACAATAACATCTGAAATAATTTGATTGGCCCAACATCTTTCAATCCATTTGAATGTTCACAGATTTAAACACAACATAATGGCAACTGTAATGTTTTTGGGTGAAAAAACCCATATAATTGGGGATAGGGATTGAGGGTTCAAATTAACGATTAGGGCATGAACAATAACAATATGAAGTTCCATATATTGTATGAATAGAAACAGGGGATATTGGTGAAAGTTCACAATGTTGTTTGTTGAAGAAGAGATTTAGGGTTTGCAATACAAGAATGATTAGATTACTTACATTTTTTGCCCATTTCGATGATTGCGTTGTCACAAATGGTCGTCGATGGTGATTTTGACGAAGATAGAACTTACAGATGTTCAACAATGGTGATTTCCATTATTTCAGCGACTCGCGGCGTAGGGATGACGAAGAAGACGATATGACGATGCGATAAGGAGAGTCTTCTAGGCATTTAGACGATATGGAATTCGGTTTTGGATTTTTGGAATAGTGAAGATATTGTACATGATTTTCTGCAAGAAGAGAGGGGAAGAGAGAGATGACTATTTGATTCAAAGATAGGCGCGTGTTTGTTTGAGGGTCTTTCAGTCTTTTAGTATGAAATAGGACCTAATGGAATATTACAAAACACTACGGGTTTAATGGAATAGGACTCTTAGAGAGTGGATTTACTAAAAAAGCTCCCTTTTTCAAAACATAAACATACATATTATTCCACCATTAATTTTTTTGGTCTAAGCCACCGGTAAGCCCACTAGACCCCGACTAATCCAGTTCGAGCCAAGTCGGCCCACTAAGGAGTAAAGCTCTCCCAACACTAGTTTTTTCCATTCACAAGACTCAAACCCGATATCTTGCTTAATGGGATCGAGTGCCAAACCACTTGAACCAACCAAGCGTTGGTCACAATAGCAGCAATCACCATTAATTTAAACAAATATAATATATAGTTTCATAATAGCAGCAGCAATCACCAAATTCAAAAAAAAAAAAAAAATTAAAACTAATTTCACCATTAGACCATTACAAAACTAAAACTAAAAGAAAAACACAACAATAGGAACAAAATTCCATAGCAGCAGCAGCTTCATAACAACAAATTCCATGCCAAATTCCACAGGTGTATGATAGGAATATAAGAGGTATAGGGATGGCAATTGATAACCTACCCTGTGGGTATCCATGGAGACCCAACCCAAATACATGGGTTTTCCCCTTTTTTTCTTATCTATTGGGTAGGGTAAGTGATATTCTTTAAATATCCACAGGGGATGGGTTGGAGATGAGTACCCACTAATTTCTCCATATATATATATATATATATATATATTTTAAGATTCACAACCAAAACTAAATATACATTCAATCTTTTTTCTTTTATTTATTTATTTTTTCAAGTTCGCAACCAACTTTTTTTTTTTTTTTTTAAAGGTTCACAACCATTTTTTTTAAAAATTTTTAAGATTCACAACCAAAACTAAATATACATTCAATCTTTTTTCTTTTGTTTTTTTTTTTAAATTTTTTAAGGTTCACAACCTTTTTTTTTTTTTTTTTTAAGATTCACAACCAAAGCTAAATATACATTCAATCTTATTTTATTTTATTTGGCTCAACAACAAAATCAAATACACATTAATTAACATTGTCACATTATTCTTGTCAAATTTTATGCATATCTAGAATTTTTTAAATTTATTTAAAAAAATTCTATTCCTACAAAAAAAATTACATCTTCTTTTTTAATTTTTTTTTTAAATTTTATGTATCGCCTTCTCCTCTCTATTAATTGATCTTTGATAATCTGAAGGTGAGTTATTGCTCTCGTTTCCATCTTCTTCTTCTTCTTCTTTTTAAAGTTATAGAATGAATTTTCTTCTTTCAATATCTCCTGCAATTGTTTTATTGGATTTCTCTCTGATTTGATAGTAGCCTTAGATTGAATTTTCCAATTTTCATCTTAACTAGTGATCACCTTAATTAAAATTTTATACATTTTTGTCTTCAATTTTCATGTTTTGGTTATGATTAATTGCGCATTTTTGATCGATAGTCACAATCTTGTCACCGCTAGATTGTCATCATCGCAAATCGCCATTGCTATAGTGAGAAGATGAGAGAGAGTGAGAATTAGAACTCTAATTGTCAACAGAGTAATGAAAACATATGGAGAAATTATTTTCCGATGTACCAAAAAAAAAAAATGGAGAAATTAGTGGGTACCCATCCTTGGTTGAGATTTAAAGAATATCACTTACCTTATTCGACGAACAAGAAAAAAGGGGAAACCCAAGTATTTGGGTTGGGTCTTCATGAATACCCATATAGTAGGTTATCCATTGTCATCCCTACTCTATTGACAATTAGAGTTCTAATTCTCACTCTCTCTCATCCTCTCACTACAACAACGGCGATTAGCGGTGACAAGATTGTGACTGTCAATCAAAAACGCGCAATTAATCATAACCAAAACATGAAAATTGAAGACAAAATTGTACAAAATTTCAATTAAGGTGATCACTAGTTAAGATGAAAATTGAAAAATTCAATTTAAGGTTACCATCAAATCAAAAAGAAATCCAATAAAAAAATTGCAGGAAATATTGAAATAAGAAAATTCATTCTATAAATGCAAATAAATTTTTTAAAAAAAAAAGAAGAAGAAGAAGAAGATGGAAACGAGAACAATAACTCACTTTCAGATTATCAAACATCAATTAATAGAGAGGAGAAGGAGATACATACAATTAAAAAAGAAGATGGAATTTTTTTTTTGTAGGAATAGAATTTTTCTAAATAAATTTAAAAAATTCTAGATATACATAAAATTTGACAATAATAACGTGACAATGTTAATTAATGTGTATTTGATTTTGTTGTTGAGCCAAATAAAATAAAATAAGATTGAATATATATTTAGCTTTGGTTGTGAATCTTAAAAAAAAAAAAAAAAAAAAAAATTGGATGTATATTTAGCTTTGGTTAAAATTGAATTTTTCGAAATAAATTTTAAAAATTCTAGATATACATAAAATTTGACAAGAATAATGTGACAATGTTAATTAATGTGTATTTGATTTTATTGTTGAGCCAAATAAAATAAAATAAGATTGAATGTATATTTAGTTTTGGTTGTGAATCTTAAAAAAAAAAAAAAAATTGTGAACCTTTAAAAAAGAAAAAAAAAAAAAGATTGAATGTATATTTAGTTTTGGTTGTGAATCTTACCTTAAAAAAAAAAAAAAAAAAAAGGTTGTGAACCTTAAAAAAATAAAATAAAATAATAAAAATTGAATGTATATTTAGCTTTGGTTGTGAATCTTACCAAAAAAAAGAAAAAAAAAAAAAGAAGAAGAAGTTGTGAATCTTAAAAAAAAAAAAAAGATTGAATGTATATTTAGTTTTGGTTGTGAATCTTAAAAATATAAAATAATAAAAGATAAAAAAAGAGGGGGGGTCAAGTTGGGTTGGGGAATATCCAAACCCATTAGGAGATGGGAAGGGTAGTACCCATGGGGAATGGAAAATGGGAAAAAATAATTATAGGAGAATGAGGATGGAGAATTAATATCCACCCCATTAACCCCCGTTGCCATCCCTAACGAGGTATGCTAGTATAAGAGGTATAATAGTATGTATCAAGAGTGTATGATATGAATATAGTCTAAGCTACATACGGTCTAGATCGGTTTCAATCTGAAACCGTAAAGTGTAATTTGGAATCGATTTGCAAAACACGGTTCCTTAATTTTTCAATTCAGAACCAAATTACGAATTCAAAAAATAAGTCCAAACATATTAAATTGGACTAAACCGGATCGATTTGCAAATTTTGTGAATTCCTACTCAGCCCCTACTTGATATGATCCAGCTTAGGTACGAGTGCAAAATATTCGAGAGGTGCATGGGCAATATTTATAATTTATATGATTGTGATTTGGTAAAATTTATAATTTATATTATTTATTTATCAAAAGATATCAAATATATTTACATTTATTTTTGAAAATAATATAAAACAAAAAATATATTCATACACTTGTTTTGAAAACTTGCTTCGAAAATAAATAGGAGGGACACCTGTTATTGTTAATGGTCATTCATAATAGAAAGTAATAAGATATAGGTGACTTTTTATTAAATGTGGTGGCTAAAAGTGATTTTCGACGGAAGATAGTGATTTTATGTAATTTTCTACAAGAAGTATTAAACAGAGATTGCTTTAACAAGAGATAGCTGTCAAAGATGCTTGTCGGAGGAAACCGCCATCAAGGGTGGCTAAATGTGGTAGCTAGTGATGGTGATAAGCACTGGATATTGGCCAAAGGAAGTAGTAGACGGAGGAATGAATATTTTCTAAACAAGTGAATCCAACTTCGTTTCAGTATTTTTAATTTTTTTTTTTTTGGGTATTAACAAAAATTTTGTAAAAACAAAATTTAATTGGAATTTTTTTAATTTAAATTTTCAATTAATATAAAATTTTAATTAACTTCTTAGGGGCTTTTGGGATATATTTTAAATTTTTTTATTTTTCAAAATCCAAATAAAAACTAGCAACCTCCCTTCTCAAAAACGCACTACCACTCTAGTTGGCAAGTTTGGGAAAAGCCTGCTGATTCCCGCGAAAATTATTTTATTTCTGGTGGGTTGAAATTGATAAATAATGAAACTTTCCTTGATATACATTCTCACCAAAATCAAACAAACATGAGAAAATTCTAATATCTATGTCCTCAAAACCAACTTTTTTTTTTTTGGTAAGGGTGAAAACATTTTAATTGAGAGTATTTGAGATATCCTCTTCTGTTCACAACCTTTTCTTCAAACACAAAAAAGAAATACTGCACTGTGTTTGCCCCAGATATGAAATGCCTTTGCGTAACGCAATGTACATGCGAGCTTTCAATCTCAAAACAAGTAAAGCAATCGTGTAAGTGAAATTTCACTATTATGTTCGATCCCAATGACTATTATAAGATTACAACAATTATTTCCATCAAACATCTGGATCCGTTGTCGATGTGAAACGGTAACGAAACATTCAAGGAAACTAAATGAACGCTGATCCAAATGTTCTTTTTGATCAAAAGCAGAGGATAGAGGATCCAAGTAAACATACTGGAAACTTGGGTAGTCTGGTCCACAACATTTGAAAGCAGCTCTGTATTTCAATGCAAAGGCTTTTACAATCTGCTCCCTATTGGCTTGGCAAGTTTGGAAGTTGAAGCAGAACCATTCCCAGGAAAAACACCCGGCTTCCTCATGGGAGAGATGCTGTAAGACAAGATGCAAGAATTAAAGAGTGTTTGTAAGTGTATTTATAGATAGCAAACAGAGAGAGATGGAGAAGCAAGATTCTTACCTATGACTCTTTTGCACAGAATTTCTCTTCATTGCGGCTAAATTTTTTGTCTCATGGCTGTTAAAAGAGACAGAAAAGGAGAATAGAAAAGGTTCAGTACCCGAAAGCCCATCTCTTTAAGAAAAAAAAAGTACATTTTCTTGTTAATGTGGCTTTCTAGTAAGACTTGTGTTACATAGACTCTTTTATTTCCCCCAAAACTACCTATGCCCACCAAATATGACAAGAGTAAGGATGTGACTTGCACCCAATTTAGATAATTGGATCCACTTATTTTTTAATATATTTGAAGAAGAACAAAGTCACATCGCTGTTAAAGAAACATTTCTAGTCTCTCACATGGATGAGAGAGAAAATTTTCATATTTTTCCTTAATTCTATTTAATTTCAAGTACAATTCTACATAATTTAAAACATTTTAACTAAGAATATTATAGAATATGTAACATATATAAGTGCCCATGGAGCGTTCCTGTACCCATGTTCAATTTTTGGATGCATATCCCAATCTCCTAAGATTTTAGTTTATGAAAATCTGATGCTTGGACACGTACCCACGCCCGCACCTGCACCCGATACTCATTCCCAATTCCATATAACATATAGTAAAACATTAGGTAGGAACCAACAATACTAAATCCAACCAAGATAAGTGCATAGCTAAATTTTGGAAAGATCAAAGGTCTTGCTGGAAGGATGATTGCAGGTCTTTAAATCATCGTAGAACCATATTGTGTAGCATGGCAGATTTATGCTGTGAAGAAAAGAAAGGGAAAGATTCTACTTTCGCCTTGGGTGCGTGTTTCACCAGTAAAACATGGCACATGTCCAGCAATGACCCAGACAAACTCTGCTTCAGGTTTGATGCCCAATACCAGTCAGGCCTCTCAAAAGAACCCAAAACTATTTTTGATTTATGTACTTTCATGGCACATATATAATGATGAAGCATGCAAATCACAGGAGGTTTACAAAGAATCCATCTACTTATAGAGCAATAAACATGAAATTGCAGCGTCCCGCTTTTGCATCACTTTATAACACAAGTTTACCTGCTAAGAAACTGTAATTTTGCCTTCTTCATTATGCTGCTCTTTGTGTTGGAAATATTGCTGCTACCAGGTCCTGCAAATAATTTGAAGAGTAAAAAAATCTATACTATATATTAAGCAAAAGGGGGTTTTTAACCTCAAGCCTTATGGGAGCTCCAATCTCCCAATCTAAATTTCCTGATTTTTTGATTTAAAAAAAAAAAAAACTTAGCATTTATTAACTTCTCCTAACTCCCAAGTCTTACCCCCATAATAACACTTTAATGCATTAAGAACAAATCTAAAAAAAATTCTTTGAAATCTAACACATATGAATTGCTTGAAAAGTCGCAACACATATGATTATTATCTCTCATAATAACACTTTAATGCATTAAGAACAAGTATAAAAAAAATTTCTTGAAAAGTCCAACACATATGATTATTATGAAAATATTAAACTTTAATATAATATAATTAAAAAAAAAGACATTTAATTCCTTCAAAAGTCTAAAACATGATTATTATCAAAATATTAAACTTTAATATAATATAAAAAAGGAAAAAAGGAAAAAAGGAAGACATTAAAAAAAAAAAAGAAAAAAAAAGACATTTAAAAATCACAATTCACATATCTATACTATATATTAAGCAAAAGGGGATTTTTAACCTCAAGCCTTGTGGGAGCTCCAATCTCCCAATCTAAATTTCTTGATTTTTTTATTTAAAAAAAAAAAAAAACTTAGCATTTATTAACTTCTCCTAACCCCCAAGTCTTACCCCCATAATAACACTTTAATGCATTAAGAACAAGTATAAAAAAAATTCTTTGAAATCCAACACATATGAATTGCTTAAAAAGTCCCAACACATATGATTAATATCTCTCATAATAACACTTTAATACATTAAGAACAAGCATAAAAAAATTTTCTTGAAAAATCCAACACATATGATTATTATGAAAATATTAAACTTTAATATAATATAATTAAAAAAAAAGACATTTAATTTCTTCAAAAGTCTAACACATGATTATTATCAAAATATTAAACTTTAATATAATATAAAAAAGGAAAAAAAGAAGACATTAAAAAAAAAAAAAAAGACATTTAAAAATCACAATTCACATATATAGATAATTATAAACACAATCCGTGCATAGCACGGGTAATATGCTAGTAATAATAATAAAAAAAACCACTTAAAATTGTATCAACTTCAGTGGTGTCATCCCATGGCAGGCGCCGCAAACAGTCCAAATGCACTCAATCACTTGATAAAACTACAAAAAAGCAAAAGTGAATGAAGAGGGTACCCCCATAAAAGCTCCTTTTATTGCTTGAAGGTGGAACCTTTGTGCAAAGCTGTACCTGCCGACTTTGTTTCCCTACAAGAATTAAGTGCATTGAAATTTTCAATAACTGGAAAAGTAATCCCAATATATACATAATGTTGCCCCAAATTCCAAAGCTGCACAGGCAGGTAGCACTCACTCCACTACTGGAGGGCCCAAACTCCAGTCTGATTTGGCAATGCCAGCACCTGGGTGAACCAGCAGGGGCTAGCAGTTGACCACTCTTAATACTGGAGAGAGGAGCAAAGCTACACTCACGTGGAAAATGTTTCACTTCAGCAAATGATACAAATTTATGAGAAATAAACGGGATCATCCTACAAAGCTTCATTTCAAAATTAACCAAAATAAATATTATAAAATACATCTAACTTGAACTTCTCTCAAAATGTTCAAGTTATCATCAGTAAAACTCCAACACCCCCATTCAATTTCTCTGATTGGTCTATTTCCTCCCCTAGATATTTTTATTCAACCCATAACTAGTTTTCTTTTACTTCATTATGTTGAACAAGCCTTTCTTTTATAATCCTAATCCTATTCTTATCCAAGCACTCCAAAAACACCCAATTAACCATAGTTCAGAAATTCCCCGCCATCATAGGGAAATCCAACAACTTATTGAGATAAAAAACTGGTCTATTGTAATCTCATGATGACAATGTATAAATCACTAACTTCTCCTACTCTGATAACATGAGCTATTGTAAAGCACAGCACACAAATGAAATCAGTGATATGATAGTAGTCAGTGTTTTCATGAGGTCTGAAGTGTTCAGAAGCGCAAAATATTCATCAATAATGTGATTGATGAGATTATTGTTCCTCAGTTTAAAATACATGCAAGTAGATGAAATTTTCTATAGAAGTACAAAGTACAAATTCCTCATCAACAATGAGAAACGAAAGTAAATCATGAGCTTGCACCACAAATGCAAGATATGCAAAGAAAAAAAATGTGAACTACAAGTGGCTCAGTAAGTTAACAAAGGCACATAACTGAAGCATGCAAGTTTTTACTTAATAAATAATCAAATAAATAAAGAACTCACGAGCATCTTCCTTTTTGTATAGTTCCTTAATTCTATCAAAAGACTTCTGTTGAGCCTCCTCCAAATCCTTCGCCTTTGCCTACAAGAAAATCAACCCAGTTATAGCAGTGCATCTCACTTACGAATTATGATCAAACAAGATACAAATTCTTAGCAATAGTTGAAAATAAAGATAAGCCAAAAATAATTAGTAACTAGAAACATACAGAAACTGTGGATAACATTAGATAAAGAGGAAATAAGAATAACATTACCTCATACAATTTTTTCCATTTAAATGACACTTTCTTCTGTTTCATCCTCTCAATGACAAGATTGGTGCTCTTACCACCAAATTGTAACTCATAAAATCTCTTCCACAATTTATCAGTCACCGGGCTAAGATCCCTTCCCTACAAGACTCAGTATGTTAAGTAATCAAATGTCCCTACACAACCTGAAACAAGTATCATTTTAAAAAGGCTAATGTAAAAGAAAGTCCCTCTTACTTCTGTCGAATTCTCAACGTGCATCAACTGTTCAACTGTACAGTGAGATAAAATGCGGTCTAGAAGCTGTATATCTGTATCCCCAACATCGCCGAGATACCTAACGTTGTCTACTGCCGCCTGAACACATAGATCAACCAAAGAAGGAACCTTCCTCCTCGTCATCATATATCTTTCAGGTTGTCCCGATCTCATATCCTCCGAAAGCGACACTTTAAATGAAGCAAAATCAACCTTCATGATCATTTCGTAAAAGTAAGTAAACATCAACAAAAGGGGCTCATTAATTTAGTCTTTCAATGGCAATATATTCCCCTTTCTTTTCCCTAGTTCATTATATTAAACATATATTTTTTTACTTCTAAAATAGAGAAAACACTGGTAAAAAGCACTTCTTAATGGGTACTTTACAACAAAAACATAAATTTGGAGGGTTACACATCACACCATATACTTCCCATAAACAATGGAAAACTCAGCTACACTTAATTATGCAGCCTAACTGAAAATAAATCGTAAAAGCTCAAAACTTTTCATACATTTTAACTTACTTTTCTCAGCAAACAAACAAACAAACAAACAAACAAAAGGATTGCAATGCCTGCTTACAAAACAATGATTTTTAGAGCAGATCCCATTAATTCATGATTAAATAATAATTTAATAATAACAAACAAAACAATTGACTATCTCCTATTGTAAAAAATTTACAAAATCTCAGAGAAGAAACATATGACATCAAATTAAACCCTTTAATTCCTCTAATCAATATATAGATAGATCGAATCTCCATAATTTAAAACATAGATACACAAATAAATAAATATCTATATATATATATAGGATCGATGGCATCAAAAAGGAATTTACGAAAGGTCGATTCGATTGGATTCAATTCCATTCGATTACATATATATCGTGTGTAAATGCGTGTGAACATCGAAGTCTACATCTACATAAATTGTAAATTATAAATAAATATATACAGCACATGTATATACATGTATGGGGTTTGATAGCTCACCGGAACGTAATCGGAAAAAGAAATTGCAGTGGCCGGCCGGAGATGAAAACTTCAAAGGACTCCGATGATCACATCTATATATACATGTATGTAAAATTTATATAAACTAGGAATCCTGGAATTGTAGAATGCACAGGATTGCGCTAACGTGCACCGGATCGATTGATGATGAGGTGATACTATATCTAACGTCCACTGTAGGCGTAGGATTGGCACCCCTTGTGGGACCCATGCCTAACCCCCTTTTTAAATATTTACATCTCAATTAGTTATAATATATTCTTATATTATAATAAATTTTATTATTTGTATATTTGATCTGCCAAAGAATAATCCTTGATAGCTCAAAATTTCGGTGACTCGAACGGTTTGACTGCCCAAAACAACATCATTTTGGACAGTTTTATTTATTTATTTATTTATTTATTTTTTTCGGTCTTATATTTGAAACAGAGGGAAGGAGTGAAAGAAAGAAGATAATAGAAGAGAAAGAGAAAGAGAAAGAGAGAGGAAGAGAAGAGAGAGAGAGAGAGAGAGAGCCCTCGCTCCACCCATCACCGGCACCATCACTGGCGCTACCATCCTCTAGTATATACATAGATCTGTGTATACACAGATCTGTATCTCTCTCTCTCTATGTATCTATCTATCTCTCTCTCTGTGAATATGTGTGATGATGATGATCTCTGTATCACTCTCTCTATGTGTTGGGTGATTTGGGTTTAATTTTGTGTGATGATGATGATCTCTGTATCACTCTCTCTCTGTGATTTGGGTTTGATTTTTGGTTGATCTCTCTCTCTCTGCTCCTCTTCCTGTATCACTCTCTCTTTGTGTTGGGTGATTTGGGTTTGATTTTTGTGTGATGATAATGATCTCTGTATCACTCTCTCTATTTGATTTGGGTTTGATTTTTGGTTGATCTCTCTCTCTCTGCTCCCCTCTTCTCTTATTTCTTCTTTCTTCTTCTTATTCTTTTTCTTCTTCGAGTTACTACGAAAAAAAAAGGCCAAAATGACGTCGTTTTGGAATTCCGGGCCATTCGAGCCTTCTGAAATTCGAGATACAAAGCGGAACTGTTTACTAAATTCTAATTTTTCATGTTTAAGGTATTTTATGAATAATTTTATTTTTATAAATATTTTTTGAAAACTTAACAATTTGGTGATATGAACATTTATATTTTTTTAATGTGAATGTTCATACTATTAATGTGAATATTATTATTAGAAATATTTTGATATAAAAAAATAATTTAAACTAAGTGAAATATAAATAGGTAAAAAAAGATTTATAAATAAATGTCTCATTTAAAATTAAGAAAATCATTACGTATTTATAAAAAAAACTATAATTATATTATTAATATTGATAAATTTTACTATTTATGCATAATTATTTTTTAAGTCTTACACTTATTTAAAACTTCCCCTTTTTGTTTAAGTGCTACTATTTTCTTTATATAAAAAAAAGGGCAAATTACATATACCTCCCTCGAGGTTTAGCTAAATTACAGATACCCCTGAGATTTATATTTTCATAACAAATTGTCCCTCTGAGGTTTATATTTTCATAACAATTTGCCCCATAATTTGTTATGCAAATAGTACCTTTAGGGGGTATCTGTAATTTCTCAAATCTCAGGAAGGTATCTATAATTTTGCTAAACCTCGAGGGGTATATGTAATTTGCCCAAAAAAAAAAAAAAAAAAAAAATGTAGTGCTACTATTTTTTGTGAACAATTAAAATGCAACCCCCTTCCAATGACCTCTTCCTCCACCTAACACCCTCTCCCCCAATAACCCAACCTTCACTCTCACTGTGCCTTCCTTTCCCTGCACACCATTAGGACCCTCCCAATCCCTCATTTTTCTCTTTCTTCTTTGCAATCTCTCTCTCTCTCTCTCTCTCTCTCTCTCTCCATGTTGATCCCGAGGGTTGGGATTGTGGAGATTAGGGTCACAAGGGTAGTAAAAGCTACAAGAGTGTCGAAAGAGCAAAGGGAAGGCAGTGGCAGAATAAGCTGTGAAAGGGCAGTAGAAGGTTGCCTAATCCAGAGATATGGCAAAGAGCAACTGCTAGCCGGAGTAAGTGGTAGTCGTGGTAGAATAATAGACTTGAGAGATTAGGAATGGAGATGATTTGAAAAGATGACACTATTAATAGCATTCTTTTTTTTCTTTTAATTGATGAAGAATATATTGTACTCTTTGCTACCTTTCAAAATTTTCCTACTTGTAGACTAGGTCAGCGGATTCTGTTGGATTATAAACGTAGTTAATTGATTACGAGTAGAATTAATCCAAATTCAAATATTTTTTTACTTAAAAAAACTCAAATATTTTAGGAAAACTACGTGTATGTAGGAGAAAAAAAAAAAATATTAGATGATTTGAAATGATCTAATTAAATATATTTTTTGACTTTTTATAAAATATGAATTGGGTATAAATTGAGTTTGAAGTGATGTGATAGAGAGATGATATGACTTAAATAAGATAATGTAACTTCAATAAAATAGTGACTTTTTGACTTTTTTAGAATATGCTAAACTAGGCTAACACAACAAAAAGTGCAAGCTCACAATCTTTCATTTGCACCAAGCACAAACACACTTACACTTCCATATATTTGTAATTTTTTTTCCTCTCCCACCTTATATGTAATTCTCCTAATATTTTAAATATAAAATTGATATCATTAAAAAAAAAGGAATTGAATTAATTTTTGAAGGCAATTTAGGATAAAATGAAATTTACTTCCATTTTTAGAGTGCTGCTAATAACTTCCACCTCTTTTATGAGGATCCCATCATGACGCGAATTTATTAAAGGTGTATAAGCAAGGAGAAAGAAGAAGAAACAATCAATTCATAAACAAACCAGGGGTCTACTTGAGTCTTGACGACGACACAGACCCAGAGTCTTGACAATGACAGACAGGCACAGACATAACAATTTATCAAAGAGAGAGCAGGGACATAAAGAAAGAAGTAAAAGAAAGTAACAATCACTAAGAATTGTTGAAAGAACACAGAAACAAAATTTAAAAGGGCCGTAGAGGTAGGGAGGTTGTTGTCCATCAATCTCCGTCAATTTGAGCTTCTGAGGTTGCTTATAAAACCCTCTCACTAGAGCTATGAAAAAACCCAACTTTCAAAAGAAACTAGCTAGCTGGTCAAGAAACCCTAGAAAAAGGATGAACATAAATATGAGTTGCATAAAGCCATATATATAATGATGAACCAACTAGTCCAATCCTCCAATTGTGCTTTTGACAATACGAGACTGAAGATTTGTCGTGAGATCAATATGCAATGCTTTCAAAAATCAGCTTTGGCTGCTTCATTTACAAGACAATAATCAGTGGCGGGACTAGCATGCGAAGTCATCAGCTACCAACGGAGGAACAAAACTACAACCTTTAAGAGTCTGCTCAAAGATATGGCCCACTTTAAGCAATTTTTCCTGCAATTATGATTTTAATAAAGTTATAAAAAAAAAAAAAAAAAAAAAAAAAAAAAATCTCATAATCAATGACATCCTATTTGCTTAGCAAACAAAGAAATATTATGAAGTTCACCGACAAAGGTCTGCAACTATTGTATGCATAGATACATTAATCACACCAAATGGATAAGGTTAGCTGGAATCCTTGGCCTAAAAAAATCAAATTCTAAACAAGTAGTATGTGTTTACTTGTATTCTTTTAGCTCAAGTCAGTACTACTTTTCCCATTATCACCATTTGAACCAACCTATCATCAATTTGACATGTCATAACATCCAGAGAAAGAAAAATGCTTGGGACCCCTTTTTTGGGGACCCCCACAACCCTCTTTGGATCTCAACCATTGATGTATGCGTAGGACCCATTCATATACGTTTAAGGCCCACACCATCAATGGTTGAGATCCAAAGGGGGTTGTGGGTTCCTCAAAAAAAGGGGGTCTCAATCATTGTTGTCCAAAGAAATGTGTCTTCAGCCAATCAGATTCAAGAAATTTGTCAGAAAAAAATATTAAATTCTAATATCCAAGCAAACAGTGGGGCCATCATTAGTTAAGACCATTTTATCTTTGCTGATCCATCTAGGTACCAGATATATATATATATATATATATGTCACCTAGTTCGGGACGTCACCCAGTTTTAAACAAAATAGAATGAGAAAAAACAGGTCAAGCAGGAAAAAAGTACTTGTGTTGTGCCAAACCATCTTTATGTGCAAAATTAAAATTGGTCCTACCTCGTCAAATGCTGCACCAATCATTTGAAAACCAACAGGAAGACAAGTGGATCCCCCTTCAACAAATCCACATGGCAAAACCAGTGCAGGCAGACCAGCCAAGTTGACATTTACCTGTATCAAGAATAAAATCAGACTCACTACCATGATGTCCCCTGCATGGAATTCTAACTAAACACCATAAACAAAGAGACCCAAAAAAAGGAAAAAGAACAGTAAGGCAAGCAACAGACTTACTGTCATGATGTCCCCTGCATACATTGCCAATGGATCATTTTTCTTTTCGCCTGTAAATGTGCCAGATTATTGGGGCCATCTACCAAAACAGATAAGAAAAATAGAACTAGGCGAGCAGAGCTGAAGAGAAAAAGGAAGAATGCGAAAGCAGAAGATGTAAGGGCCATACCAATTTTATAAGCAGCAGAGGGAGCTGCTGGAGAAATTAGGATGTCATTTTTATCCAATACTTCCTTGAAGCTTTCCTGAATCAAGGTCCTCACCTAAAACACTAATATGATTGTAAATTTCTTCACATATTACAAATAGCAGCACAATAGGAACATGAATTTAGAGCACAAAGATTACAACCAAAATGGAGACGAAGAATTAAAGTGGTGAACAGGTTCCATCACCGTGAATTTCAGAATTAGAACAGAAACAAAATAATACCTTCTATACAATCATCACAATGCAGCTATAGCTGGATTTATACCAAATAACTCTTGAGCCTAATGGCTGGTTTAAGTGTCACTGGTCTAAAATTTTCATCAAACATATTAATAAACCAAACCAAACTAAGCTTTGTCTCCCAATCAAGTGAAGTCAGCTATAATATGAATCCTTTTTCACCACTTTGCTCTATTACGAGCTACATGCTCAGTTAAATTAAATAAATTGATTTTTTTTTTTTTTTTAAAACTGCATCCCATGTCAGTTTAGGTTTACCCCTCCTAACATTGATCATATCACTTCTTAACCGTTGCATTCGCACGTCTTCGTTGTACATGATCATTTTAGGATGTTCTTTCCCAATTTATCTTCAATTAATGTGAGTCAAACTTCAGTTTTTTTGTATTAGGATGGCATCCACAAAAATGAAGATGCTAATAAGTACCTCTCACTACTGAATCTATCTGTATTGTGTAGTCAATAAAAATATTCAGCACAGTTATTGAGGTACCTGCTGGGCACGCTTGTAATAGGCATCATAGTAACCAGCTGAAAGGGCATATGTTCCCATTAGAATTCTCATTTTAACCTGTAAAATTGAACTCGCATGTTATTTCAGAGCCACACTCACACAAATAAATCAAAATTAAATTTCCTGCTATCATATTTCTTAAACCCACAAACACTGCAAATTCATAACTGCAGGGGCACTTGAGATGTTTCATACCTCAGAACCAAACCCTTTAGCACGGGAATCCCCATAAAGGGAATTTATCTCATCAGCAACAACTTGATTTCCATATCTGGATGTTGATAGGAAAATAAAGGTAAGAAATCCACCAGCATATTTATGCCACTATCTATTGAAGTTAAGGGTTCTCCTACAATGCCTTTTGAGTTAATATCAAAATTTCAAACAACATTTAACTAATCTATTTCTAATTATAATAGACATGCATATTGGGTGAATTAAAAAAAACAACAACTAAACACACATGCACGTATATATCTATAACAAGAAGAGACTCTCTGCAGATCACCTGACACCATCATAACGTGACAAGTTTGAAGATGACTCAGATGAAGCAAGGATATAATAGGCTGGTAGCCCAAGGGAGAAAGAGGGTAATGAGACCTGCAAGTTTGATTCAATTTATTTTTTTTTTTAAAAAAAGGTAAGATGACACAAAAAAGAAAGATTTTAATTGTTGCAGGAGGATATAAAAAGGAAAATTCGCAAGGAAAAAAAAAAAAAAAACCTCTGTTACAATGCATCCTAATTCTTCCAAATGAGAAGCCGCACCATGAACTAAAGATATTACTTCTGGATCAACACCATCGTCAAGAGTTTCACGAATTACACCAACCCTTAGTCCTTTCAAAGGTTTAGATTCCAACAAATCCTTGGAGATGAATTGAGATGTGAAGTCGGGAACATGCTGTAAAGTAAAATTTTTAAAAAAATTAAAATAAAAAACTCAGCTACAGTGCATCAAAACAATCTGGCATCTCATATTTCGACATGAAAACTCAGACCGATACAGAATACTCAAGCATTGGATGATACATCATTAGAAAGTAAGAAAGGTTTAAATTGCTTGTGCTAGTCATACAGAATCTCAATTGGTAGGTACATGTAAGACAATGCATATAAGTTTATCATTCATAAATAAAACCTGCTCACATTTTCTTTAAACTAAGCATTAAAGTTTTATAAAGAATGAATAAAAGAAGAAGAAAGAAGCATCAAAATCCACGAGAGTTGCTGGCATATACTTTGACAATATATGATCATAGATTGATAATATTGATAATATATGAAGTCAAGTTCGCAAACTAGGCATCATTGACCTTGATTAAGAAACTACAAGTACATGACATATAAAAAAAACCTTACTAGCTTACTACTAGTGGCGTCAAATCTATCATGACCAGAAATTGTATGAAGAATAATCCCTGTGTCAGCAACTGAAGAACCAACACATCCTATGACATCCAGCGATGATGCATATGCCACGAGTCCATATCTTGACACACGCCCATATGTTGGCTTCAATCCCACAACACCACAAAAAGATGCTGGCTGCCTTACACTTCCACCAGTATCACTTCCCAATGACACTACACACTGCCTGGCAGAAACAGCTGCAGCTGAGCCCCCTGATGACCCTCCTGGCACCCTGGACAAATCCCAAGGGTTTGCAGTCACCTAATGAATATAAAGATGCACCTGAGTAAACTATTAACAGTTACTAATTGGAATTTTGGAACTCAAAAATATATATCCGGCTCAGAAAACACTTTATCTTGAAGTTGAATGGAATGGAAACTTAAAGGGTAAATAAGCAACTTTTTAGTTGGAAAAAGTACCAATTCAACATTTTGTGACCTTGTTTGCTTCCTCTAGGCAAGAAATGGTTTTAACTAGTAAGGTACTAATCAAAATTTGAAGAGTTCCATGCGTGGAAATAATAACATGGAGCTGGAGTCATGGAGAAAATGACTCATACATTCAACACTAGTAAATAGGGAACAAGATCCAACATTTGATGCATCCCAATATATTTATTCAATTCAACTTAAAAAAATCCAAATAGATAGCATACCCTGTCTTTTTGAACTAATATGTTCACTGCTTAAAAGTAAATAAAAGATTGGTGCAATTATTTTAATAGCTAAACTTATAAATTATATTTAGAAGATTGCTGCACATTGTGCACTATCTACTAAAATCATATACTTAGCAGCTGAATTTAAGTTCAAGATCATTTGATATACTAAATGGTAAGGGCATAATTGCTAAAGGGACACACCTAGTCCCCAAAAGGCTTAAGACTTTGTCAAGGCACAACAAAACTCCTCACTCTATGCCAAGCAAGGGCCCTGCAGTCAGCACACATGAAGCTGAAAGGCACATCACCTTCCAGCAGAATCCATGTCCACCACAATCAAGAAAAGCTTGTGTTCATATTTTAATCACTCAAATCACAATTTTCTTGTATTTTCTGAATTTCACCATACACATCATGTCTCGACTCCAGAGGAATACATCAAACTGTTTAATCATTTATTTGTTGTTCTAGATTTGAAGGCTTGCAATCAACTACTCTGAATTAGACATATCTAATGGCAAATTCCAAATATCTATGATAGTGCAACATAGTATATGATTACAATCTATCTAGTTATAGCCATTTTGTTGTTGCAAAATTGTGACAGTATTTTATTGGTACATATGCTAATTAAAAGGATATATTTAATTTGATATAGCTAACCTTCTTTTTTGCATGCCAATTTTTTTTTTTCTATTTTCTCTTTCTTTTTAAATTCTTAACTAGTTTTTGTAACCAATTTGAATAGTTTTTAAAGTAATTGATTGACTTAAATCAACATCAAATTTAAAAATATATGTAAGAAATTATACATGTGTGTGTTGATTTGACCGAACGTGTTAGTTCATATGCCAAATTTTTTTACTTTTCTTGATTTTTGGCACGTTTGTGTCACAAATTCTAACTTGTTTATATTGCAAACATATTTAAAATAAACCCCCATGACCTGTTGCAAATGTGTCATACATCGTTCAGGCTTACACAAGTCCAATTTTGTCCACACACACACACACCTCCTATGGGTCCAAAACAGGGGCTCCACAACTTTAGATGGGGGTCTATACACTTTTTGGATGGAGGTCCTACTATTTTGGACCAATCAGATATTGCGTTTTCATTCAACTCTGAAATTGTGTGAACAAATTCAATTTCAGGCTCACACTTTATTCTACCACTGATTCAATACAATTAGGCTGTAGAAGACCTTGATGCTTTACTGTACCTTGAGCCTTTGCACATAACTCATCATTCCAAGAAACACAAGCCTGATTAAATTGACAAGTAAACTCAGAACTAAGGTAGTGTTTGGTTCACTGCTAAGTGGAATGGAATGGTCATTCCAATGAATATTCTCATATTTGATTGACTAAATAAATAATGAAAAATGCATTATAAATGAAATGATCATTCAATAAGAAAACTAATGAATGACCATTCTATTCCATTTCATCTCATTCCAACTAACCAAATAGAGCAAAGTAGTTCAAAGCATATGTCCATCAAACCTAATGTGTAAAAGCAGACCACTGTTCAGTTCATCCAGAAGAAAATGGTTCTGAACCCTTCTTATTTTTAGTTAAAAAAAATCAACTTTGTAATTCTATTTGGGTTTCAACAAAATTATAATAGAAAAAAAATAAAAATTAGGGAAGTTAAATTTATACTAAACTGAATTACTGAAGCAAAACCCAGAACCCAAACCTGGTATGCAGAACCTTCGGTAGTACTCCCCATACCAAACTCATCCAAATTAGTCTTCCCAACAACAATTGCACCACACTCCTTCAACTTCCTCACAGCCGTGGCATCAAACGGCGGCCGATACCCGTCCAAAATCCTCGACCCGGCCGTCGAGGGCATATCCGCCGTACAAATATTATCCTTCACAGCAACCAAAACCCCAGCCAGAGGCCCCAACTCTTCATTCCTCTGAATCCTCCGATCAATCTCCTCCGCCTCTTTCAAAACCGTGTCCGACACATATAGGAAGCTCTTGAGGTGTGGCTCGGTGCGGCGGAGGCGGTTGAGGTAGTCGGCGGCGAGCTCGACGGCGGTGGTGCGGCGGGAGAGGAGGGATTCGCGGATGGTGAGGATTTGGGACTGTGGAGGTGAGGTTGCGGTGGAAGAGAGGGTTAGGGTTTGGGTGGTGTGGAGAGCTTTGGCGGTCGTTTGGCGGTGGGGTTTTGGCGGGAAATGGAGGTTGGGCCAACGGTAATGGAGGAGGAGGAAGCGAGGATTGTGGACTGAGGAGAGCATTTCAGTAGCGAGAGAGACAGAGAGAGAGAGAGAGATCACAGAAGTTTTCTTCCACTGGTATGTAATCGCTGTATCCTTAGGCCCCGTTTGTTTCCAGAGATAGAATGGAGGGGATTGGTAGTGAGGGGATTGTTAGTGAGGGTCGTTTGTTTTCAGAGATAGGTTTTCTTCCACTGGTATGTAATCGCTGTATCCTTAGGCCCCGTTTGTTTCCAGAGATAGAATGGAGGGGATTGGTAGTGAGGGGATTGTTAGTGAGGGTCGTTTGTTTTCAGAGATAGAATGGAGGGGATTGATAGTGAGGGGATTAATAGTGAGGGGATTGATAGTGAGGGGATTAATAGTGAGGAATTATTAAATTATTTTTATATAAAATAATAAAACAAATATAAAATATAAAAATTAAACATTAATATTTAAAAAAAAATCCCAATATATAAAAAATAAAAAAAATAAAAAAATTTCTAATCCCCTCACTATTTTTCTAATACCATCTCTACTTCCTCACTATGAATCCCCTCCCCAAGGGTATTAGTAATACCAAGGTATTAGTAGTACCCTCCCTATCTCTCAAAACAAACACGGTATTAGTAATACCAAGGTATTAGTTAGTCCCAAGGTATTAGTAGTCCCAAGGCTACCTCTCAAAACAAACACCCCATATACTAGTCCCAAGGTATTAGCAATCTCAATACCCTCCCTATAACCCAAAACAAACGGGGCCTTACAAATGTGAATTTACTGTAATATACATATAATTTTTCTAAAAAATGGTGTTTGTAATATCCTTTTTGTAAATTTATATGGGAAAAAATCACATTAGTATTTTCTATTTATATTTAAACCATAGAGAATAAAGTGTTTAAATCTCAAATAAATAACAAAATGAAAATTTCCCTTTTTGTAGAAAAGAAAATTGGAAAAATCTCACTTTGTTACATTTATATCCCTTTATCAATTTTAAAAATTAACGCCTTAAATCATTGAAATTATTTCACTTTGTTCCAAGTTGTCAAAGGCATTACAATTATTTGATGGAAAATTTCACATTACTCCACAAATTATTGCACTTATATTATATTAAGAGGGTTGCTATTAGCACTTATCTAATTTCTTTGAACCCTCACCTTAAACTCTAAATTTTAATAAAATTTCTTTAAACACTTTGCTTAATATCAATTTTATTCATATTCGTAATATTATCACACCCAAGTGCACATTAACCTAATTTTGCATGCCCTCTCTTCTTCTTCTCTCAGTAAATGATAAACGATTGAGAGACGATTGAGAACAATAAACAATTGAGAGATGAATCGAGTATCCCTCTTTTCTCATTTTCTCATAAATGATGTCTCTTTCTTATTGTCACCATGAATGACGGTATCTTAGTTGGAAATCTCTTCGCTGGTCTCCTTCTTCTTCTCTTAGGTAATTGTTCAATATTCTAGTGTCGAACAAAATGTTTTATGTTCAGTATTATATTACTAAACTAAATGTTTTTATTCAGTACTGTATTACTGAACAAAACCTTAACAGTTAGCAAATCAGTACTGAATCGAAAACGACTTAGAATCGTAAATGCAACATAGATAAACTTACCAATGTAACGCTAACCTCATCAAAGTTGTTGTCATCGTTCTCCGTTGCTCTATAAGTATCAACGAATGGTGAAAACGACCACAAATGTAGAAACTCGGAGTCTATAGTAGGATTGTTTGCAACGTTAACTGATTTGGAACACCAAATACATTTGAAATCATCGAATAACACGTTAACTGAATAGGTGGTTTCAAATATTTCTCATTGAAGATAAGTGGGTTTAGGATAGTGATGAAGAAGAATACGGTTAGGGTTTAGGTTGGTAAGGAATACAAGATGGGGATGGAGGTGGGTATATAATATTGTAGAGTGTGATTCGGATTGTTTTCATTTGGTGGGTAGGTGTTCCATTAAAAGTTATCCTTTAATGTAATTTTACTTCAAAGTATAATTGTAATTAAAAAAAGTGAGAATTGGGGAGCCTAAAGAAATTAAGTGCGCGCTATTAGCAACACTCTATATTAATCTTTTGGACTATTAAGCTTAACAATTAACGCATATGAGCAAATCAAAGAGGCATGGGAAAAAAAAAAATAGAATCATTCTCCAATAATACCTACATCAACTGCAAGGAAAAGAGTAGTGCCACGATTTCTTGGATTTTGTTGAATGATTTCATTTAAAACTCAAAATGACTTTGCTTTCATTCCCTTTTTTTTTTTTTTTTTTTGGGGTCAAGCTTGTTTGGCTTGGTATTAATTTAGTGGTAAAAAGGATGGAGTTCAATTACATGTGCAAATCTCATTTACAAATTGGTATTAATTTGACTAGAGAGGGACTACATTTCCCTTCCTTGCTCCTTATACCAGTGATCAATTCATATGATTTTGGAACAAAGGGAACTAATTTTACTGATTTAAGGTGTTAATTGTTAAAAATAATAATTAAAGTAACACAAAGGTGACAATTTTTTATAAGGATATTTGGGGGTTTAAAATAGAAGTGTATTTTTTTTCTGTTGGAACTTTCATGGAGATGGACTAGTCCTTTGGCTATGTCAAAGGATGATCTTTCTTCTGGTTAGCCAAGCCAGAGCAACCTCTTGTTTCCTGTTAAATATCCACCATTACACATTTATTCATAAACTAAAAGTTGGCAATTTCTCGACACAATATCTGAATGATCTTACCAAGTTTATATGGTGAATGTTGCCTATTGTCTTGACTTGTGCTGCCAAGAAAGACTTCTTGACATGGCCTAAACCATCAAGATGATTCACTGCAACTTTGGTGCCATTGCTTAGAAGAGTCCCCTCAAAAACCAATCCATATTGTCCTTGCCAAAGTTTCCTTTTGAAATTATGAGTACTGACTTTGAGCTCATAGTAAGAGAATCAAATGTGCACTCCAGGAACTTGATCTATGCAGTGGACAGTTTGGCCATTGAATGCTCAACAGGTTGGGCATTGTTGGGGAAAAACATGGCAAATGAATGTGAATTCTTTTGTTCATCATGTCACACTCTCTTTGTGTTCCCAGTCAAGCTCAAGGTGAGGGAGAAAAAAAAAAGCACATTCTACAGACTAAGATGTACAAAATTCTTTCTTTCCAAGCAAATCAAGAACAAATTTCATCAACCAAATTTATTAGTCAAAAAATGGCTCTGAATTTCTCCAAAATATAAGGTGGCTTTGTTCTGTCTTACACATCTTTGGAAAGAAAGTTTGAAAAACCCACTAACTGATATTTACTTGAATCATGAGAAACTCACATCCTATAAAAATATCTATCTTTTTCCCTTTGCTACAGAACTTGAGAATGTTTGAATTAAAAAAATGGGAAATTTAATCTTGCTCACTACATTCATGTGGTTCAGTATGTTCTATGGCAATGATGATGGAAGAACTTGAAGAAAGATAAAAAGGAAGAATATTATTGAGACAGTCAAAATTTTATCAGTGGAAGAAGACACTACCTAAAACACCATTAATCCTGGTATCATGGGGTGTGATTTGCACAAATAAAACTCTTAAATTACAGTTCACCACATATTTGGGCTTAGAGGACCTGGGTGTGTGAACAGGGAATTTTAAAGGGCCTTTCACAAAATTAAGTAGAAATACAACTCTTAGATAAGTCTTTACAAATTTCAACCACATCCAACTAAGAGTGGTGTGAACGGGGAACTGTACCAGACATGTTTTGACAGTTTTCTTCCCTTGTATCAATGTTTAATTCCAGACTAAATTGAAATCCTAAAACTTATTAGACCAAAAAAAAAAAAAATGGAGAGAAAGAAATACTCAATACTTTAAACAAGCAAATGTATTTGTTTGTTGATGTCTACTTGCTTTATCTTGGTCCTGATAAAACTGATGGAAATAATGGGCTAGCAACAGCACCAATGGCATCCTCCTGGTTACCGGCAGCTCTGATTGCTCTTCGTGCCACAGGAGTTGTGAAGTCATAATCCAAATTGTTTTCAACTTCTACGGAACCCTCCAAGACCTTAACCACCACTGACATGGAAGGCCTCCTTGAATAATCACTTTGTAGACACCACACAGCAATTCTCATCATCTCGACAACTTCTTTTCTATGTATCTGCATGTCATCATTGTATTTATCAACGATATCCAGAAGTTGTTCCTCTTCTGCTTTCCTCTTAAATAGACTTAGTAAATGCATATCTTCCTCAGGTTGAGACCTATCCAAATTTTTGCGCCCACATAACATTTCCATGACCACGACACCAAAGCTATAAACATCTACTTTCTCAGTGATAATTGAGTTCAACCATTCAGGAGCCAAATAGCCTGGTGTTCCCCTCATTATTGTTTCAACTTGGCTTTGGTCCTTATCAATTAGTTTTGACAATCCGAAATCAGAAATTTTCGCATTGAAGTGTTCATCTAAGAGGATGTTTTGGGGTTTGATATCCAGGTGAAGTATTTTCTGCCTGCATTCCTCATGGAGATAGGTTAGTCCCTTGGCTATATCCATGATGATCTTCTTTCTGGATTGCCACCCAAGAGTGAGGTCTTGGTGCCTGTGGAAAATCCATGTATCCAAGGATCCATTGGACATATACTCGTAAACTAGAAGACGATGTGCTTTTTCAGCACAAAATCCAATTAACCTCACCAAATTAACATGGTGAATGCTGCCTATTGTCTCAACTTCAGCTAAGAATGACTTTTTAACATGACCAAAACCATTGAGACGCTTCACAGCTATCTTGGTGCCATCGCTTAATTTCCCTTGAAATACTGATCCAAATCCTCCTTCCCCGAGCTTATCATTGAAATTGCATGTCATGGCTCTCAAGTCTTTGTAAGAGAACCTGATAGGCATCCCCGGTACTTGATCGACATGGAATTCATCAAGTTCCTTGGATTTTCCTTTATTTCTAAAAATATAAAAGCAAAAGGCAACCACAAAAAATACACCAAAGAAAGCTCCGAGACTGGACCCAAGTATGATCCTTAGGAGTTGCCTTGGTTTTCTATGAGAAGAATCTGCTGGTGAAGATGGAGCAGGAGCAACAACAATAGCAGGAGATGGAGATGGAGATGGAGATGGAGATGGAGATGGAGATGGAAATGGAGATGGAGATGGAGGTGGAGATGGAGGTAGAGGTGGAGATGGAGGTGGAGATGGAGGTAGAGGTGGAGATAGAGATGGAGATGGAGGTAGAGGTGGAGATGGAGACGGAGGTAGAGATGGAGATGGAGATGGAGATGGAAGTAGAGATGGAGATGGAGGTGGAGGTGAAGGTGAAGCAGAAGCAGCAGGAGGTAGGGGTTGGGCATTGCTGAAAGGTGCAGAGGACAAGAAAAAGGTGATAATAGCAGCAGCAGTAACATAATAATAAATAGTGCAACAACAACAACAACAACACAGATCCATTAGAAGTTAGAACTCTGTTTCTTCTTCTTGATTACTAGTCTTTGGTTTTCTTTTGTTGGGAGAAGAAGGTTGAAGAAGAAAGGTGAGTTGTAAACTACCGCTTTCGTGTCCGGCAAATGCAGAACAGTGAGTAAAGTGATGCATTTCAAATCAATCTTAAATCACTATTGCAAGAATTATTGCAAGAGTCCTTGAAATGTTGTTTACGTTCCCCACTCTTTTTGTTGCGTCAAAAAAGAATAATACTAGGAGTTTTGAAAAAAATATCATGAATTGCATTATGAAGATTGTTCATTCGTTGATTAGTGTGTGGTGTTTTATTCTAGGTATAATCTAACGGTGGAGAATCTTTCATGATCATTTTCATGATATTTTTTCATGATTCGTAGCATTACTCGTCAAAAAAAGGAGCGCACATTTCTTGGCTCATACATGCACAAAAAGATCGGACTCTAATAATCTCTGTGACAAGTTTATAATAAAAGATTTTCATTATATATCTAATAACTATAAAATAGAAATGTAAGCTTATAATTATTAATTTGAGGGGTAAAATAAAATTTCAAATGAAATTTTGATGCCACATCAAAAACTTCTATTTGATTATAGACCACAACTAATGGTGAAAATAATTTTGATCAAAAAACAAATTAGTTCAATTATATAATTAATTTTATTATAAAGAATGGAGAATTTTATTATGCACACCTCCATAACATATACACCATTATTTACGTCATTTTCTTATTTAGTTATGATATTATTTTGAAATATTTGTTTATCACTTTTTTGTGCTTGATTATGACTCTTTTTTTTTTTTAAACTTAGAAAGTATAGAGTTATATCATTTTCTTATGCCCATAGTTTTTTTCCAAAAAGAATAGAGGTTAAATTGATTTTTGAATAATAATTTGGGATGTAAAATATATATATATATATATATATATATTAATTCAACACCAAATCAAATCTTTCAGTTTTGTTGGTTGAGGTTCCCAAACAAACAAGGAACATGCTACGATTTGGTGTAGATGAATGATTAACATGAAATTTTAAAAGATTTTATAAAAAATTACAGAATTTCATATTAAAAATAAGTGACGAAAAAAGTCAAAGTTATTCTCTAAATGTCATCCCTCTTAATTTTTGTTACAAAATGAGTAGTATTTAGTCACTTATCTTCTTATGTATAAAAAAATTAATGTAAAATTTTAGTTTGTTCGACTTTTATTAATATGAAAATTTTTAAAATTGAATTACATGTTTTGAAAAACAAACCAAAAATAAAAATTTCAATCGCATTGAATGATTTTTTTGGAGGAAAATAATTAATAAGTCCTATATTGCTCTTAATATTACTAACGATCGAGTCTTATCAATCTCAATATGGGCAATTAATTCTATTTGTGATAAAAAGTTTTCAAAAAATCCATTACTCCATAATGATATGTCTTATCTCAATTTTACCCTTCCTATTTAATATGAACAACAATTTTATAAATAATTTTAACTTAATTAAAATTTAAAATTTTAATTGTAAAAATTATCAATCTTATACTTATAATTTTGTTTATGAAAAATCATTTAATTTAAAAAATTAAAAATAATTTATAAAATTTCTTATAAATTAAAATTATTTATGAACTTTTTTGTTTATATTTTAATGAAAAAGATAAATTGAAAATAAAATATACTATACTAGTATATACATACAAAGGTTATTAAAACTTTTTTGACAATTAGTAATTTTTTTTTATCACGATTTTTATAAATTGTTATTAAAACTTATAATTAGTGACGTATTTCTGTGACAAAATTTTCAAGCTATTGCTAAAAGTTGTAAATTAGCAACTTTTTTTATGACGATTTTTTTAAACTGTTACTAAAACTTATAATTAGTGACATTTTTTTTGATAATTTTTAAACTATCGTTGAAAATTAACAATTAGTAACGTTTTTTAACAGTGTTTGATGAAAAATGTCATTAGCTATCACAGGACTTATTAAATAATAAATTCACTTATTATGACTTACACATAAGTCTCCCAAATACTAACAACGCTGCTACCTACACCCACTGGGGGTCGACCCCCAGTGAGGTGGCGCGCAGCAATTGGCCCGTTTTCTTTTTTTTTTTTTTTCTTTTTTCTTCCAATCCCGCAGTGCCACGTGGCACTGGGGGGTAGTGGGGGTGCCCAGTCACTGGGTGTATGCCGCATTTTCCCAAATACTAATTTGAGAAATTTTGTGATTTTGCACCTTGGAAAAGATGCATGAGGTAAGATTTCACTCATTGTTGACACTTTGCTAAGTTAAAAATTAAGTTTAAGCTAAATGTGACAGGGTACCCTCCAAAATGTAGTTTGATTTTGATTTGTACTTTCATCACATATAATAATAAACAAAAAAATTAAAAACCAAACATCACATAACAACTGTACAAAAAAAAAAAAAAAAAAAAAAAATTCACGCAAAGGCTACATGTGGTAATAGGTTGAATTAGTCAATAAATTACTAAAAGATTAAAAAATCATATAAAAAAATTAAAGATTCATTCTCGTTCTTTTTACTTTTTATACATTTTTAAAAAAATTAAAAAATCATTCTCAAATATTTTAATTTTTTTTCACTTCATATTTTAATTAAAAAAATAAAAAATCATTAAAAAACTATTTCTCAAACCAATCCTAAATCAAAAGTCAACCCTAAGTCATAAGTCGACCATGATGCAGAGATGCACATCACAGACTAATATTTTAAATTTTTATTAATTTTTCTTTTAATGTTGACCCATTGATTAACAAGAAGTCATGGCAACAAAACTTTTTCCAACTAGGCTAATGCCTATCTCTACTTGCTTGTGTAATTTTCTACCAGTGTTATATACGAATTTTGTTTGAAATTTGATTCCTGTTTTCGTGTAAATTATGTGGATCTCTTGGGACATTTAAAAATATATATAATAAGTCACATAAATTTGACATAAACAAATAATTATGTTTTTTTAAAACTTAAGGGATGTGTCCCTAATAAAATTACACGACAATGTCTATATAAGACATTAAAGTTCTTTAATTTTCAACATATTAATTTGGGTTTCATCGCTTGTTTATTTATTTAATATTTTCATATTTATGGGTAAATTACACTTTACACCCTTGCACTTTACATAAAATCTCACTTTAGTTCCTACACATCAAATTGTGACACTTAATTCCCTACACTTTTGGTCAAGTGTTACATTGGCCCTTCTGTTAATAGTGAGATTAATAGAAGTTATCCTTTAGGGAGCTAAGTGTCACAATTTTGATGTGTAGGGACTAAAGTAGGATTTTGTGTAGGGGTGCAAAGTGTAATTTATCCTCACATGTTTTTCATGTGACTAGCCTCTATTAACAATGAGGCTAACAGAAGGGCCAAAGTGACACTTGACCAAAAGTGCAGAGGGTTAAGTATCACAATTTGATGTGTAGGGGTCAAAGTGAGATTTGATGTAAAGTGCAGGGATGCAAAGTATAATTTACCTTATATTTCTGATCATAAACTGTTTATTAATCTTTTTTAATGTGCACAAACGTCAGCAAGACTAATAGTAATTTGGGTTATATCTTAGTTGTCTAGTGTCCGTTAATACATTCACGTAAATAGATAATAATAACTTTGGAAAAGTGATTACATGTCTCTCATAATCACAAGTCAAGATTTATTTACTTTACTTTTGATTTACATATTTAGATATATTTATTGATTTTTTTTTATAGTAATATTTATGGTTTAGGAAAATGTTTGGTAGCTCAAAATTTTGTGGCTCAAATGACTCAAATATGTCAAAACGACGTCGTTTTACACTCAAAATCTGTCAAAACGACGTTGTTTTGACAGATTTGAGCCATTTGAGTCACAAAATTTTGAACTACCTAATATTGTTGTTATGGTTTATTATATAAAATTTCCCTCAACATTTTGTAACAAAGCATAGATGACAGCAATGAAGTAAGCAGCAGACAACACTGGCCAATAGCTTCTAGTGTTCTCGGTACTGGTGGAATTGACAAGAAGTACACTCTCCTAATTTTGTGTATGGTGGAATTGACAAGAAGTACACCCTCTTAATTTTGTTCATACACAAAGGATTTCCAATACTATGACACCTTCCCCTTGCTTCTTCATAATAAGTTTTATTTTTATATATATTTTATTATTATTATTTTTTAACCCGACTTATTTGTAAGGCCCCGGTTCCCACATCGGGAATGGAGGGGGAGTTCCTGGGCTATAAAAGTAAAAACCTGGACTCTTATATAGCATTGAGGCCTTTTCCCGAGTGGTGAGATCCCTATTAGAACTCCCCAGTTAAGCGTGCTTAGGCTGGAGTAATTCTGGGATGGGTGACCCACTGGGAAGAACAAATCCGTGCGGGCGTGGCCTAAAGCGGACAATATCGATAATATGTGAAGAGTTGGGGCGTTACTAATGGTATCAGAGTCGACTCTCCGGAGTACCGAGTGTGGGCCCCTGGCATCTCTCGGTGTATGTGGGCGGGCTTGCGAGCTGACAGGCTACTGCACGGGAACGTGTAGCCTTAAGGGGGTGGATTGTAAGGCCCTGGTTCCCACATCGGGAATGGAGGGGGAGTTCCTGGGTTATAAAAGTAAAAACCTGGACCCTTAGATAGCATCGAGGCCTTTTCCCGAGTGGTGAGATCCCTATTAGAACTCCCCAGTTAAGCGTGCTTAGGCTGGAGTAATTCTGGGATGGGTGACCCACTGGGAAGAACAAATCCGTGCGGGCGTGGCCCAAAGCGGACAATATCGATGATATGTGAAGGGTTGGGGCGTTACTTATTTAAGCTATGTTTTTCTTATAAGTTGTAAGAAAAATTGTACCAAACAAACATAAACTTTCAACATAAAATAGAGAGAGTTATAAATCACTTTTGTACGTGCTTGTTGATTTAGATTGTAAGTTTTAATTGGTTGAGAATTCGAACAATTAAATCTTAATCTAATCACGAATCACTTAAGTTTTTCAATAATAATAAATAGTGCAACAACAACACAGACCCATTAGTGGTGGTCTATGTCTATCCATTTAGAGCTCAGAGGGAAGAAGAAGAAGAAGAAGAAGAAAACAAAAAGGTGAGGTGTGAAGTGAAAGCCAGAGATTTCGTGCCAATGAAAAAGTGCATTTGAAATCACCCTTAAAACCATTCTTAGGCCCTGTTTGGTTAGCAGGATTCATAGCGAAGAGATTAAAGATCTATTTGATTTAGTTTTAGAATAATGATTTGACTGTGAAATTTTGTTTTGAATTTTGAATTTTTGAATCATAATTTGAAAAGATAAAATTTATTTGTTTATGAGTTTTAGAAATAGTTTTGGGATGATTTGTAATTTTTTTTTATATATATTGATTGATATATAGAATGTGAGAGGAGAAAGGAGAGAGAAAAAGTGAATGATTGATTGAATAATAATAATAATAAAAATAAGAGAAGAGTTTTGAAAGTAATTTTGAATTGTATTTCAAAAATATGTTTGATTAACATGTTTCATTTAAGGAAAAAGATCCGAACCCCTTGTGGAGGTCACCTCCACAACCCCCACAAGCCTCTCATTGGCTATTTTTTTTTTCTCTCTCTTTCTCTCTCTCTTCTCCTCTTCCAATCACCAACCCCCATGTGTGTGTGGGGTGGTGGGGGTTGGTGATTGAAGGGGTCTCAATCACAACCCTTCATTTAAATCATGATTTAAAAACAAAATCATGATTTGAAAATTATTTCAAACGCTACCTAATAATCTTATGAATTAATACAGGGTTTAGTTATTCAATTAAAACCGAAATCCTTTTGGTTTTTGTATTTTAGGTGTAATATTATTACAAAAATATGTAATATTGTTATAAAATGTGTAATTTCATTTTTGGTAATATTTATTACAAAAATGTATAACATAGCTAAAAAATACATAATAGAATATAGGATTTCCTATACTTTGTAATCTCATGGAATAGATTCAAAAAATTAAGTAATTTTTTAGAATTTCATGAAAATGAACCTCCTAAATCATATAGTTGAAAAGAATGCCAGCTCTATGGGAACTCCGAAATAAGACACCTCTTTTTTTCGAAATTATTATTATTATTATTTTTTGGTCTTTAGTGATATTTTTTTCAAAATTATGTCAAAATTTTTTTTTTCTCCAGTTTGTCTTGTGTAGAAGAATCTAAAAAGTAAATGAAAAATCCAAAATAAGCACAAAAAAAATCTACTATTTTTTGCTATTATCATTGTCATTATCATTATTCTTTTATTCTTCATTTTTTGAAATTTTTCTATGACAATTCTCTGAATTTCTCTGTGATCATAACATAAAAATTTCTCATTCACTCTAAATTTTCTCTGTGAAATTTCTCTGAATTTCTCTTCACAGAAAAATTTGTTTGAATTTTGTTTGTGAACCGAAAGTTCTTTGTGCTCAAAATTTCTTTGTACTGAAATTTCTATGTTAAAATGTTGAGAGACCCCAACTATTATGAAAATATTGTATGGCTTTGATCTTATAAAATCTTAATATGAGGGACTTTAAACTAAAACCACAAAATTAATAAATTGAGTTGTTTTGTGTATTTTTTATTTTATTTTTTTAAATATAAAAATTAAAAAAATTGTAAACTCAAATAACAAATTGTAGATTTGTTTTTAATTTTTTTAAAATATCTTTGTTTTCTTTGCATGAATATGGTTGTATTTTTTTTCTTTTTTTTATTTATTGAATTTGTTTGTGTATATTTTTTGCAAACAATATCATGTATTATGAGTAAAACGAAAATGAGAGATGTTAAAAAAAAAAAAAAAATACAGAAAACATGAAATAGATAACAATAGATAAAATTTGTGTGTGAAATTTGTTTCAAACCTGTAAAATAATAATATAAATTTCATAAATTCGAGTGTGAATCTAGCCTATTCTAACTTTCACTTTACTCACTATTCTTTCATTTCCAATCTTTATATCTTATCTATTGATTCATCTATTTTATATTTTTGTTAAAAAATCAACATCGGCTCAATATAGATTGATTAGTTTCAGATAGTGATGATGCTAACGGGAAAAAAATAAATAAAAAATAGAGACATAGATTAGTTACATATAGTGAAATAGTTAAAGATAGATATTGGATTTTTCTATTTTACAGGTATATATAAATAAAAGGGTAACACTTTGTCCCTTTATGTTTTGTCATTTTTTTATTATAGCCGTTAAAATTTATTTTTTTCTCATTTTGACTTTTCATGTTTCAAGATTTTTTTCCAATTTACTCCGAACTACCACGTTAACTACTACATAACATAAAAAATATATTATCATATAGAGATTTGGGTTTGAGTAATAAAATTGTCTTATGTCATGTGACTGTTTAAGTGTCGTTTGGAAAGTGGGTTGGTTTTTTGCCTTTTTTGGTTGTTTTAGCCTGGACTAAAAAGCTTGGTTTGGGAAGGACTTTTTGACTTTTTTGACTTTTTTTGTGAGAGAAGAGTGTAATAATTATGGGTTGGATGTGATGTTTTGTTTGTTATGGCTAAAATAGCCTATTTTGTCTTTTGTGGCTAAAATAGCAACAAACCATCTTCCCAAACCTAATGTGTTATTTTTTTTTGTCTAATTTTACATATAAATTAGCTTTTGGAGTAAATTTAAAAAAATTTAAAACATGAAAGGCCAAAATAAGAAAATGGCCAAATATAGAAAGGACAAAGTGTAATTTATCCATAAACAAATCACAATACAAACCATAAATTATGTGATAGAGTTGGCAATTATAAATTATAAATTTTATTGGTTGATGGGCTAACTAGTAAGATTTAAAAAAAATAAATAAAAAATCAAGAATTTTTTTCTACACCAATAAACAAATACATATATTCTATTTTAAAATATAATGAATTTTTTATTATCAATAAAAATCATTAATTTTAACAATTTTAATAATCAAATATGCATACTTGATGTGAATTTGAAGTTTTGATATAAATTTTTTCTAGAGTTGATACACTTATCTTATTGTTTGTTTATTTTTTATTTTTTTTTTATAAATCTAGTTCATTATAAAACTCATAAATAATGAGATAGATAATTATAATTTTAAATTTATATTGTGCCAACTTTAAATTTAAATTAATAGATTACTTGCCATATTTATTAGCTCTCAAATTTGAATTTTGAAATAGATTAAATTACTTTTCTAAAAGCCATAAATCAAGGAATATTGAATTTTTTTTAATGCTTAAATGAGAGCTAGCCAATAGATTTTTTGTTTTAATTATTTAAAATAAAAAATTAAGAATTTTAATTTGAGATGTTAGAGCTATAAGAATACTTCTCCTTAAAAATCCTCTTTTACTTAATATATATAAATATAGTATACCATTAAAAAAAAAAAAAATTGTAGCTAGAGGTTCTAAATGTATTGAAAAAATTTACATGAATCTTGACAAAGAAATAAAATTTTCAACTCACAAAATATAACATCTTTGGCTTTTCAAGATCACCTTAATATATTTGAATTAATTCTATCTGAAATCCAAATTTTGAATTAAGGCATAAGCGGTTTGGTTTGGTCAAATAGAGAAAATATTTAGGATAAATTATACATACACCTCCTGAAATTTGCTTAAAATACGAATTGCCCCATGTAGTTTGGAAAATTACAAATACCTCCTTGTCATAATTTTTTATTTAACAGAATTAATTGAACAAGTGAAAATTTTAATTGTTCACTTATACAATAATAAAATTATCTGAATTATTAATTGAAACATAATTTTAACATTATTAAAAACGATTAATTAACTTGATGATTTATTAATATAATGACCTATTTATTATGAAATTAGAAACCTTAGGGGGCATAATGTAATTTCTAGAATAATAGGGATAATTTATAATTTAAGTAAATTTTAGGACATGTGTTTTTAATTTACCTAAAAATTCAATATTGAACCAAACCCTTCAACCATTTGCTTTTGTTGGTTAATAAACTCAAATACACGACATACTACTATTCGGTTTTGTTGGTTTGGTATAAAGAAATAATTCGCCAAGTTTGGCATGCTTGAAAAAAGATAAAAAGTCAAAAAGTTACTATCTTATTTAAGTCACATCATCTTATTTAAGTCACATCATCTCTCTAACACATCACTTCAAACCTAACCCAAACCCAACCCATATTTTATAAAAAGTTAAAAAGTGCACTTATTTAGATCATCCCAAACAATTATAAAAATTTGTAAAATTTTACATTGAAAATAAATAAAGAAAAAAAAGAGTAAAATTGTTCTATAAATGTCTTCCTTTACAAAACATATATTATTAATCACTTATCTTCTAATGTATAAAGAATTAAAATCTAAAAATATTTAAATATAATATAATATTTTAGACAATTCAATTTATATCAATGTAAAAAATTTTAAAATCAAAATAGACCACACATTTTGAAAAATAGGACTGCAAATCAAAATTTTAATCAATCTTAAATGGTTGATTTAGTTACTTTTAAGGGTGAAACACCAATAAATCTCAAAATGTAATCTTGTGAACTATTTAGTTCTCTATTTTTTCTTATGAACTCATAGGTTCTATTAAAGTAGAAATTACACAAAAACGTAGTGATACCCATGTTTGAGTTTAATTTTTAAAGGATAAAAGTGGGTTTCTCCAAATATAAAATTACATATTTGGGTAATCTGCACTACAAAGGTTTTGGATTTTCCCTCATCATAGAACAAATCTCACATTATGAACAAAAACGTAACACTCTAATGTAACACACTAAAAAACTTCTTGGTGTATTTTTTCCAAATCTAACAACGTAACACTCCAAAAAAACTCTTTAATATATTTTTTTCAAATGTAATACTCTAATGTAACACACAAAAAAAAATTTCTTAGTGTACTTTTCCTAAACGTAATACTCCAATCAATATAATTTCAAACGTAATATGCCAATGTAACACAAAAAAATACTAAAAAACTCTTTAATGTACTTTTTCCAAACGTAATACTCATAGTTTGAAAACAAATTTTTGTACTATTTTAGGATGGTTTGAAGAATTTCACATCCTTTTTTTGGAGTGTTATATTAGAACGTTACGTTTGGAAACACTAAGAATTTTTTTGTATGTTACATTGGAGTGTTATACTAAAGAGTTTTTTTGGAGTGTTATATTGGAATGTTACCTTTAATAAAAGTATACTAAGGATTTTTTTTTGAAGTGTTACATTGGAGTGTTACATTTGAATATTATATTAAAGTGTTATAGATTGAAATTATACATTTGTTCAAAACTTACTAAGGAGTTTATGTTCTCCTTTTGAAATGTTTGAATAATCTCTCATCCTTTTGGAATGTTTGAAAGATCTCATATTTCAAGTCATTTTTATACTCATTTTGAAATGTTTTCCAAATAAAAAAGATTCCCATATAAAAATTAATCTCAAATTTAATTCTCATAAATTGTGTATCTTACCTTTCTAGTACAAAAAAAAAAGAAGAAGAAGGAAACATAATAGAAATAAAGGTATAACTGTAAATCTAATTTTCAAATAATATATTAAATTTATATTTTCTAAATCAATAAGACTAATTGGTCTATAAAAAAATCTTTAAAACTAAATAGATCATCATTTCTCAAAATGAAATTTATGAATAAATTTTCTTGTTTTTAATGAGTCTGGACTACTCTCAGAACAAAAAGACATGTTACATTCAGATTGACCCACAACATTATGTCAACAATGCACGCTTTTTGGTATGAAATAGTAAAGATTTGTCATTCTACTCTCAGTTTCTTTGGGCGAAAAATATTTTCTTATATTTGATATAATAAAAAAAAAAAATTAATGAAAAACATTTTTTGTGGTCAACAAAAAACAAATCTATATAGGTATAAAATATTTTTACTTTTAAAAGATTGAAAACGTTTTTCAAACTAAAGTCTTACTAATGTCACTACACTCCACTGCCACTCTCACCTACACCACCACACCACACAACCATCACAACAACCACTTCACCGCCGCCACTGCCCCGCCACCATGTCACCATCTCCACCTCCATTTTCATGTCACCACCATTACTAAATATTAAAAAAAATATATATACCATCATTTAAAAATGTTTTTCACTCAAATACACGGAGAGTAAGATAAAACCAATACATTGCTTTAAATATGAAGTTTAAATTTTTATACTAATTGTATTTTGTGTATTATTCCACCAATAAAACGAGTGTCTGAACAAAGTTATAAAAGTCTTGTGGCATTAATTATTTTTTCCAACTCTAGAATTTCTGTGGTCTTCTGCACTTGCACAGAAATAACATTTAAATTTTTTTATCATTATTTTCTTTTGAGTTTGACACACCACATGATAAAAATCATTCCACACTAGTTAAAATTATCCTATTTTTGTAAATACTAATTTGAGAAATTTTATGATATTATCACTAGTGGCCCAAGATTATTAGATGTCTTAAATTGAATATTAAAATAAGATTTTATCTAAATAAATCTTTAAAAAGTTAGTCTTCAACACTAAAGTTTTTTAAAATTTTTTTATGGACCTTAGTCCACAGTTTAATTGATCTAATGGTCAAGTCATCTCTGGATTTTGCACATTTCAAGTAATGCATGATGTAAGATTTCACTCATTGTTGACATTTTACTAAGTTAAAAATTGAATTTTAAGCTAAATATGATAAGTTACCATCCAATTAAAAATTGTACCTTTTTTTTAAATGATAATTTTTTTTTTTTAAACCAATCCCCACAAAAAATCAGAGTAAGTCATAAGTCGACCATGCAAGATGCACGCCACAAATTAATCTTTTTAAATTTTTATTAATTCTTCTTTATATGTTGACCCACCAATTAACAAGTCATGGTAGCAAAACTTTTTCCAACTATGCACTTTCGATGATAATGCCTATTGTCTACTTGACTAACAAGGCATTGTAGCAAAAATTATTTGAAAAGAAAAATTAATTGAAAAAAAAAATTATTAGTCAAAATTTTAAATTTCTATTTAAAAACTAACGTAAATTCATTTTTTGAGTTTATATTTTTTTTTCTTAAATTTATAAATTGAGACAACCATTTATAAATCAAAAAAATTATTAAACAAATTTTTATGACAGTTTTTAAAATTTTTGTAAATATAAACTGAAAACTAAAAACGAAATGGTTACCAAACAGGTCCAGAAGTCTGTAATTTCTCAACACAATGTTCCACCAATCTCGCCAAGTTCAGATGGTGAGTGCTGCCTATTATCTAGACTTGTTCAGCCTTGAAAAAGACTTATTGACATGGTCTAAATCAATATCATCCTTGCCAAAGTTTACACCAATCTCGCCAAGTTCAGGTGGTGAGTGCTGCCTATTATCTTGACTTGTTTAGGGAAGAAAAGGACTTCTTGACATGGCCTAAGCCATCAAGATGCTTCACTGCAACTTTGATTTTGCCGTTGCTTAGAAGAGTTCCTTCAAAGACCAATATCCATATCATCCTTGCCAAAGTTTACTTTTGAAATTATATCAGTCAGTGACTTTGAGCTCAATTCTATAAGAGAATCTCATGGGCATTCCCGGCACTTCTTGATCTAAATAATCCTCCTTGGTTTCATCAGTTCCTCTTTTTTACCTTGGAACAGAAAATAATAAATTAAAAATACACCCCCTGAGATTTACTTAAATTACAAATTGTTCTTGTGATTTTAGAAATTACATTATGCCCCCTAAGGTTTCTAATTCCATAACAAATAGGTCATTTTATTAATAAATCGTCAAGTTAATTAACAGTTTGTAATAATGTTAAAATTTTATTTCAATTAATAATTCAGATAATTTTATTATTGTATTTTAATTAATAAATTTTATTAATTAACAATTAGAAATTTCAAGTGATCTAAATTTTATTTCGATTAACAATTACAAATTTTACTTTTTCAATTAATTCTGTTAAATAAAAAATTCTGATAGGGAGGTATTTGTAATTTTTCAAATCACAGGGGACAATTCGTATTTTAAATAAATCTTAAGGAGTGTATTTGTAATTTACACAAAGGAAAACAAAGATGAAAATTATAATAAACAGATCGAAAAACGCTCCAAGCAGTGGCGGCTCCAGGAATTTTAATCAGGGTATTCATTAATGCTGTGTTTGGTTGGCGGATTTGAGGAGGGATTTGGAAAGGGAAATGGAAAAGGTAGGTGAAATGAGAATAAAATATGTCTAAATTTCACATAGTTTCACACACTTTTTCTCTTTCCCTTTCCAAATCCCTCCCCAAATCCTCCAACCAAACACAGCATAAGTAACTTAAAATCTAACAACTGTATTAAAAAAACAAATATAAAAGAGAACTCTAATATATTAATATTAAAGTTTTGACAAAAAAAAAACTTGCAATTAGATAAAATATTACAATTGCCATCAAAACAACTTGCAATTAGATAAAATATTACAATTGTCCTCGACGAGATTTTAAATCCAAATTTTAAATCCCTCTGTCACAAAAGTATCACATCCCTTTCCTAAATCGGGCCTAAACAAGTAACAACATAAACAAAATGTTGCATCTTTTTCAATACTATATTCCAACCAATTCTTGTATTCTTTAAACCAAGTAGAATTAAATCGACGCATAACTCCACTAATATCTCTTTGAGGGAAATTGTGGCTAAGAGGTTGACAGGGTCCTTTTTGTAAATATGTTCTTCTTATTTCGTCCCTATCATTAGGATGATATGACAAAATTTTTGATCGTAATCTTGGATCAGAAGGAAGGTTGTTCAAGTCAACACGAATTCGCTTTGAAGAATCTTGAATGTGACTATCACCACAAGTTTCTTGGAATTGAGATGAATCTTGTACAATAGTTGATTTTCTTTTCAGAAATTTGTCCATAATTTGAGAACTAAACAAAAGAGTAGGATGCACCTAAAAATATCCACACAAAAAACAGAGCTATCTAAATAAACCATAGAAAAAAAATAACTACAAGAGTATAAATAAATTAATTATAAAATTTCAGCTCCTATTTAATTTTTAAAACAAATAAACTGAAGAAACTTAAAAAAATATTATACCTGATGACAACAAAGTATAATCCCCAAATATTATATTAACATGCATAACTATAAAATTAATTATATATGGATGGAAGGTTTTGTTTATAGTATCAAGTTTAAATAAATTTTAATATTATAGAGATAAAAAAATAATACCTGATGAGATATAATTTTCAAATTTCTTTTTGCCTTTTTCTTAACAATCAGATTCGTGCCTATATATAATATATATATATAATATATATATATATATTTCTCATTGCAATTCTTTTGGGTTTTATTATTTGTTTAGGCAAATAGGCTAAGGGGCTAAGTGGACTAGAGGGTTATTTGTTTTGGCAAATGGGCTAAGTAGCTAAGTGGGCTAGAGATTTCATTATGCAAATGGGCTAAGTAGCTAAGTGGGCTAGAGATTTCATTATTTGTTTAGACAAATGAGTCAAGTGGGTCAGAGGGGTATTCAACCATCTTGGATTGGGTATTCAAATTTTGGATTGGGTATTCAAAACTAAACTAAACCAAAAAAAAAAAAAAAAAAAAATTAAAATTTCAAATTTGAGGGTATTCAGCTGAATACCCTGTGGTCCACGTGGAGCCGCCCCTGGCTCCAAGTCTAGATACCAGTTTGATTACAAATTGATTATTGACTGGACTTTATATTGATCTTCATTGAGATGATCTCTGTTAGTATATATAGAGCATTTTCCACTCGAATTTTTATTCGAAACATCACTTGAACAAAACAGAGCAGCTCTGTAGTAGCAACTACTTAAACAGGCTTGCTTGCAACTACTTCATGTCTATGTATTAATAGCATTTGACATGTCAGCCTCAACAATGAGGTAGGTAACATTCTTTAGCTCTATGAGCTTGTGATGTTTTGAAGCTTTGCAGAACAAAGGAATAATTTCAGAACATTCAAGATTATGATGCTTATCATTTATTTATCTGTTTAAAATAGCTTGCTTGTATTGCTATTAGCCACTTTCGAGTAACTGTAGTCCAAGCTTGCCCCTCTATCGTACCATATCTACTGCAAACTAGTGGTGGCTTAAAGGGTAGGTGCTCTATTTAGGAGGGCCCTACTAATATATATACACATAAAAGAACTTCTACTCAAAATAATTCTCACAAAATAAAAAAAAAAAGAAAAAAAGGTAGCAAAATATCTCTCAGTAAATAAATAAAAATGATTATATCTTAAATTATCAAACAAGAACAACACTTCATGAGTTATCTTAGACTATCAGTCAAATCATAAAGAGAGAAAACAACCTCTCTTACTGGAGGACATTTACATTACACCTCTTCCATTATCTGGTCAAGTCAAAAAATAAAAAAAAATAAATAAAAGGCCTTTTTATCAAAATTATTTTGATTGTAAAGGTTAGGGAAATTGTTAAAAATTTTAAATAAAAATTAAAAAAAACAATATTACAAAGGGCCCCAATTATATTTTTCGCCTTCATTCAAATAGGCTTGATCCGTGTAGTGCACAGTTTAGCCATTGAACGCACAACAGTTTGGGCGTTGATCTAATGCGCATAATCGATGTAAAAAAATGATACAAGAAAAATATTGCAAATCAGATTTTAGTTTATCCATTTCTTGTTACAAATCAGTAGATTTCGAGAAAGCAGAGGGGGAAAAACATGGCAGTAGAATTTTTTGTTCATCATGTCACACTCTTTTTGTTTTCCAAGTGAAGCTTAAAGCGAGAAAAAAAAAATTTGCACATTCTGCAGACTAACTGATGTACAAAATGTTTTCTTTCCTAGCAATTCATGAGCATAACCCTTTAACCAAATTAATTAGTCATAAAATGGCTCCAAATTTGTTCAAAATATAAGCTGGCTTTGTTCCTTCTTCAAACTTAATTTACTATTTGTGGGACATAATTTTTGAATGACAACACGTGGCCGAGGTGTCACCGAAGTGCCAGTCGAGATGCCACGTGTCCTGGTCATGATGCCGAGATGATCTCGGTTAGGCCGAGGTTATCAACGAGAATACCGGAATCCGAGATAAGCGGATAAAGAACAAGAGTCCTAGAATGGGAGGAGACTTCAGTTTGGGTAAAGATGAGACTCTTAGAGAGCTTATCCTGATCCTATTGGGAGTCCAAGATTAGCAGTAATCCTGAGTCCATTGGAGTTAGGCTTCCATTGGGACTAGGATTGAGTTGGCTATAAAAGAGAGGCACTCCCATGGGTCTAAGGTATGTCTTTTATGCTTTGTCTAGTGAGTTAAGCACTATTTGTTATCTATGAGAGATAAGATTACTGACTTGATCGTCGGAGTGCCCCCGGGTGGACGAACCACCGCGAGATTCTTATCTTTCTGTTACAGGTTAGCTAAAAGCCATCTATTCTGCTGGTGCTCCCCAGTTGATTACTAAGCGGGTAGTGTGATCAGAAAATCACTCACACAATTTGGCGCCGTCCGTGGGAAAGAAAGGAGAATAGATGGCCATCATCGTACAAGATCAACGTAGCAGAAACGACGAGTTTAGCAAAGATAGAGAATGTGTCGACATAAACAGAATGAAGACCCTTCCAGAAGGGACGCAAAGATAGGGGGCATGAGCGCTCCCAAGGAGATGACATTCGAGTATAGAAGAGCTCAGCCAAAGTGAGCAAATCCCGGATCCCAGAAGACATGATCTCGGCCTAGATGAATAGGTCTGAGAAAAGAAGAGCTCAACTGGAGTCAACAGATCCAAGATTCCAGAAGACAAGAGCTCGACACTTAATCCGAGAAGAGAAGAGTTCAGTGAGCAAAATCTCAGATCCTAGAAGATAAAAAAGAAACACACAATTAGGGGGCAGAGAGAAGACAAAGATGTTTAACACTTGTTGAAATTTGTAGCAATTTACAAGTTGAAGTTAAACCGAGATTATTGTTTAACACTTGTTGAAATTTGTAGCAATTTACAAGTTGAAGTTAAACCGAGATTATTGTTTAACACTTGTTGAAATTTGTAGCAATTTACAAGTTGAAGTTAAACCAAGATTATTGTTTAACACTTGTTAAAATTTGTAGCAATTTACAAGTTGAAGTTAAACCGAGATTATTGTTTAACACTTGTTGAAATTTGTAGCAATTTACAAGTTGAAGTTAAACCGAGATTAATGTTTAACACTTATTTAAATTTGTAGCAATTTACAAGTTGAAGTTAAACCGAGATTATTGTTTAACACTTGTTGAAATTTATAGCAATTTATAAGTTGAAGTTAAATCGAGATTATTGTTTAACACTTGCTGAAATTTGTAGCAATTTACAAGTTGAAGTTAAACTGAGATTATTGTTTAACACTTGCTAAAATTTGTAGCAATTTACAAGTTGAAGTTAAACCGAGATTATTGTTTAACACTTGTTGAAATTTGTAGCAATTTATAAGTTGAAGTTAAACCGAGATTATTGTTTAAACACTTGTTGAAATTTGTAGCAATTTACAAGCTGAAGTTAAACCGAGATCATTGTTTAAACACTTGTTGAAATTTGTAGCAATTTTCAAGTTGAGTTAAACCGATATAATGTTCAAACGCTTGTTGAAACTTGAGAAAAGTTTACAAGTAGAGTTAAACCGAGATGATGTTTAATGCTTGTTGAAACTTGAGAAAAGTTTACAAGCAGAGTTAAACCGAGATGATATTTAACACTTGTTGAAATTTGAGAAAAATTTACAAGTCAAGACAAGGTTGTATTGAAAGAAGTATCTACATACTTGCCGAGATTAACTCTACAAGTAGAAGAAAAGAAAAGTGGCGAATTTTTGAGCAACACTTGTGAAAACATTTGTTACAATGTTTTCAAGTATTAAACCGAGGCTGAGATAAACCGATTAGTGGGTACAACCGAGGTGTTACACCCGAGGAGATTACACAGTTAAGGTGTAAATTGAAGACATGCAAATTATTTTTCCATACAAGAGTAAAAAGAAGAACACATCGGCTACAAAGGATCTGTGACTGCGGCATGAAGCCAGCTTCCATAATGTGATTCTAAGTGCAACTTATGTTCACATTAGTGGGCAAGGAGAAGGAATGATAATGTTACCACTTGTTGAAATTTTAAAAAAATTTACAAGTTGAAATAGTTGAAGATTACGAAGTCTACCACTTGTTGAAATTTTTTAGCAATTTACAAGTTTGGTATAGCCGAGATCACACTAAAAGACGTTTTTCGATATATGATCATCCGAGATGACCAACTAGCTTGTTAAAAGCTTACAAGGTTGGGAAAAGTGAAGCATGTATAAAAGAAGGCAAGTACAAATGAGGAAGCAACACTTGAATACCTCTGTTAAAGAACACACTTGTAGAAATAAAGTACCGAGGTTATGTTAGTCTGAGGTGTCTACCCAGTGATAATTCCGAAGTGATGCTTATCCGAGGTGTCTACCCAATGATAATTCTGAAGTGATGCTTATTCGAGGTGTCTACCTGATGATAATTCCGAAGTGATGCTTATCCGAGGCATGGCGCATCGGCGAACAACGGACATTGTTCAGAAGCAAAGAAGTTACATATGCAAAGACAACAAAAGTACAAGAATGAAGACCCTAAGAACTAGGGACTAAAGCAAGAACGTCGGATTGATCTACTTCGACGATTGACGGTAGTTCAGCCTCGGTAGTCAGTTGAGGAAGCTTCTCTACTGTTGTCTTGACATCTATTTCAAGAAGGGACGTGGTTCTAGGACTATGTAGAAAACAGAAACGAGGGCAAGAATCTGGAAATACAACAAGAAAAGACAAGAAGAGAAAATTTAGAGCCAAGAATAGTGGTGAATCATCAAGAACACTATGATAGAGTGTATGCAAGGGTACAAGGCCAAGAACAGTGGCAAAAGTGCAAGAAAGTTGTGAACAGTATGTGTATTCAAGACTTGGGCAAAAACAAAATCATGAAATAGACACACTGAGATACATGATTCATGAAATCGAATACTTAAGCAAAACAGCAATGGCAACAAGTAATGAAGCAAAAACTCTTGAAGAGCAACAAAAATTGAAACCAGGAGGAACAGTGGCTTACCAGAAAAAGTGAAGCCGGAATGAGGATCGCCGAAATCAGACGACGGCAGCAATCGGAAAGGATTAGCAAAAGCCTTACCAGAGGGAGAGAGTGAAACTGGTTGCAGAAAGCTTCGCAAAAGCAGCAAATGGAAAATTTGAGAGGGTTGATTTTGATCAAAAGCATGAAATGGCGGCAAAATGGCAATTATGGTGCTTGGGACGACGTGCTTGTCAGACAGCGCAAGTAAGTGCGAGACGACTTAATGACACATATCAGACATAGCTCTGTAGAGGAAAGATGCGTGATGGTTTCGGTTGAAATATTGTACATGCCAGTTCATACGCATGATAAAACACTTGGAGTTTTTGATTTAATGAAACAAATACCTTGGCTAGGAGGACGGTTCCGGTTGAAAAACTTGGACGAACTTGGTTGTTGGTTCCAAAGTATTGATGAAAGTAGATTATAGGTCTCGATCATATTGACCCAACGAGTTCTGACTTCGGCAATCGATGATGACGCAAGCTTAGCCGACGTGCTAAATGGAGGGAATGATATAGGTTCCATCACCTCAGGATGCCGAGGTAATAGAACCTAGGGGGCAGTTGTGGGGACATAATTTTTGAATGACAACACGTGGCCGAGGTGTCACCAAAGTGCCAGCCGAGGTGCCACGTGTCCTGGTCATGATGCCGAGATGATCTCGGTTAGGCCGAGGTTATCAACGAGAATACCGGAATCCGAGATAAGCGGATAAAGAACAAGAGTCCTAGAATGGGAGGAGACTTCAGTTTGGGTAAAGATGAGACTCTTAGAGAGCTTATCCTGATCCTATTGGGAGTCCAAGATTAGCAGTAATCCTGAGTCCATTGGAGTTAGGCTTCCATTGGGACTAGGATTGAGTTAGCTATAAAAGAGAGGCACCCCCATGGGTCTAAGGTATGTCTTTTATGCTTTGTCTAGTGAGTTAAGCACTATTTGTTATCTATGAGAGATAAGATTACTGACTTGATCGTCGGAGTGCCCCCGGGTGGACGAACCACCGAGGGATTCTTATCTTTCTGTTACAGGTTAGCTAAAGCCATCTATTCTGCCGGTGCTCCCCAGTTGATTACTAAGCGGGCAATGTGATCAGAAAATCACTCACACACTATTCTTTGACACATCATTTGGAGAATAAAGTTTGAACCATAACCCACTAATTTGATGTTCTCTTGTTTTACTTGAATCATGAGAAACTCTCATACTCTCACAAAATATCTATCTACTTCACCTTCACTATAGAACTTGAAAATGTTTGAATTAAAACTATGGGAAATCTAATCTTGCTCACTATATTCACGTGGTTTTGTATGTACTATGGAAATGATGATAGAAGAACTTGAAGAAATAAAAAGGGCAAATATTATTGAGAGAGTTGAAATTTTATCAACTCTACCTAAAACACCATTAATCCTGGTATCATGGATTGTGATTTGCACAAATAAAAATCTTTCATTATAGTTCACTACATAAGAAATGGAATACAAAAACTTTAAAACAATCAGTTGTAATTTGCTCGTTGGAGTCTACTTTATTTACCTTGGTCCTGATAAAGCTGATGCAAATAATAGAGTAGCAGCACCAATGGCATCCCCTTGGTGACCAACGACTACAATTGGTCTTGGTGCCACAGGAGTTGTGAAGTTATAATCCAAATTGTTTTGAACATCCACAGAGCCCTCCAAGACCTTAACCACCACCGACATGGAAGGCCTCCTAGAAAAATCACTTTGTAGACACCACACAGCAACTCTCATCATCTCAACAACTTCTGCTCTATGTGTTTGCATGTTATCATTGTATTTATCAACGATATCCAGAAGTTGTTCCTTTTCTGCTTTCCTCTTAAAAAGATCTAGCAGATGTATATCTTCCTTAGGCTGAGACCTATTCAAATTTTTGCACCCACACAACATTTCCAAGACCACGACACCAAAGCTATAAAAATCTACTTTCTCGGTGATAATTGAGCTTAACCATTTGGGAGCCAAATAGCCTGGTGTTCTCCTCATCATTGTTACAACTTGGCTTTGGTCCTTATTAATTAGTTTTGACAATCCAAAATTAGAAATTTTCACATTGAAGTCTTCATCTAAGAGGATATCTTGGGGTTTGATTTCCAAGTGAAATATCTTTTGCCTACATTCCTCACGGCGACAGGTTAGTCTCTTGGCTATATCCATGATGATCTTCCTTTTGGATTGCCACCCAAGAGTGAGCTTCTGGTGCCTTTGGAAGATCCATGTATCCAAGGATCCATTAGACATGTACTCATAAACTAGAAGCCAATATGATTTTTCAACACAAAATCCAATTAATCTAACCAAATTGACATGGTGAATGCTGCCTATTGTTTCAACTTCAGCTAACCTGACCAAAACCATTAAGATGCTCTACCGCTACTTTGGTGCCATCGCTTAATGTCCCTTGAAACACTGACCCAAATCCTCATTCCCCAAGCTTATCATTGAAATTGCTTGTTATGGCTCTCAGTTCTTCGTAAGAAAATCTGGTAGGCATTCCTGGTACTTGATCGACAAAGAACTCATTAAAATCCTCGGACTCTTGTTTCTTTTTGAAAAAGAAAATACAAGAGGCAACCACAAAAAATATAACAAAAAAAGCTCCGATACTGGAACCCAGTATGATCTTGACTTGCCTTGATTTCCTTTGAAGAGAATTTATTGCTGAAGGAATAGGATTCTGCATAGTCGGAGATTTTTGCACTTTAAGAAATACAGCAACGGTCTCATGCGTTGTTCCCTCATTACTTATAAGAGAAAAGACTTCAGAGAATAATAAGCAACCTTGCTTTGAATCATTTTCCAAAATATGTACAAAGAAAGCTAGTTTGCATGAAGAGATTTCAAGTAACTCATCTTGCAATCCTCTAATGCTAATTTCTCATCCAAGTATTTGTCGCTAAAGTAAAAGTAACTAGTATTCGTAAGCTCCAAAAGGGTGTGATATTGAGAATAGTCTCAAGAAATGGGTGTAATAGCGGAACATCCAAGGTTCGGTTGCTTATAATTTATTTGCCTGAAAGTGTTGCTGCCAATGGCTTCCTCAAGACAACTGCACTGTCCATTGGAAGAACAGATACCGTAATTGCCACACGGCATGGGATACTGTTGACACCATAAATAAGTAATATTATTCTTGTAGGACACGTGTCACTTTCTTGACCAATCAGAAGTTAAGAAAAGTTACAAAGTTAGTGGTCTTGCATGGTGGAACGTGGAAGACAAGGTGGAAGAAGTTAAAGCACATGTGACGAATATGATAGACTAAGTGACTTAGTGGAAGACATGGAGGGATATGTGGCATTGTGGGAATGAAGGTGGACGACTAGATAGTTTTAGGTGGTTATTGGGTAGTTATTGCTGGAAGTTTTTTTTTCCTATCAATAGCCATTGATGGCTACATAGGGACCCAGACCCAGATCCAAAAACCAGTTTATTTACTTTACATTTTCTAGTCTTTTACATTTCCAGTCCTTTACTTTCCTGTACTGCACGTCAAATTCTTAGGAGTAGTTTCAAGTTAGTCTATTGCTGTAAACCCTTTCGAAGCTGTGAAAGTGCGAAGGTACAATTGTAAACTCTTGTTTACTTAATGAAATTTGATTTTTGACACTGTTTCTTCCTCTTTCTTGTACTCTTGGTGATTAGTTCTTCTGAATTTTTTTCTAAAATAAGTCACTAGTAAAAGTCCTCTTCAGTGAGGCAAAAAAACTTCAAAGCAATCATCTGTTAATTGGTTGGCACTTAATATTTATGTAAGGACTTATTGATCCTTTCTAGCCACGCTCAAATTACATTTTTAACATTCGAAAGCCAAAAAAACTGTCACGACCCAAACCCGCCCCTTTTAGGTTTAGCGGCGTAACCTGTGATGCCCCGATTCTACACTATTGGTTGCAGTCAAGGGAGAGTCACTAATGAGTCCTATGGTCAATAACCAAGTAAGATCCCAGATCGCCGGAGAAGTCAAATTAGCCTCCCTTCTAAGTCCAGCTTTCTTAGGCAGCGCACTGCCCTTTTGACAGATCTTAAAAGGTATTGACACAAGGTCTCATAAGCAACAATAAGGTTCATACATAGAATATAAATACATAACAACAACAATACATATATAATTCAAAAGATGGTTCCATTACATTACATCCCAAAAGAAAGCTTAAGTCTTCAAATGAGTCTTTACAAAACATCCAAAAAGAAACTTCTAATTTTTCTAAGATAGCCAAAAGTCTTTGAAAGTTTTAGGCTCGTCGTCTCCAGCTATGAGTTCCGCTTCGTCACCTGGCATGATACGCCGTGAGCTTTGAATGGCCAGTAAACATACACACACACTCACCCCTTTTTCCCAGTCCAATACACAATCACAACTATAACAAGTAGTAAAGCATAATACTCAAATAATTAAATAAAGGGTTAAGTTAGATGTTAGCAAACTAGAAATCCCCCAAAGAGATTTCGTCCTCCCAACCACAAGAATCGGACGCGGATTATTCGGTATGCCCCCTCTTTTGCTGCTTTGTTGCAGACCTAACCTCGGATGCCTACAACGGTTATGTACCATGTAGCGCCAACCGCAGGGCCTCAAAAGAGATAGTAAAATAGGGCCTTGCCCCAAATCCCTCCTTACACCAAACCACCTAGAGTCCGAATACAACCGCTCCGTTCGAAGGTTCCGAAAACCACTTGTGCAAGACTTTAACTTTCACATAGGGAACGCATCCCAACAATCCATTTATCACATATTCTCATCCTTTCATTACTTAAGTGCTCGAAAACCCAATACCCTCCCCATTAGGTTTCCCGTTGAGTTAAATGTTTTAAATCAAGGTTAGTCCAACTTATAAGACAATAATATCCATACAAGCATGCATTCTTAAGATGAGAAAGGTAAATAGCATAACTATAACACATATAATATCATGCCAAGATATGATCATAAGCTAATAATCATTTTCATGAATACAAGGGCATAAAACATCCATGCATAACAAAATTTCCAGGTTTAATATCACATAAAGATTAAAATGAAAGGACTATTTTAGATCCTTCACCGGACTTGGCCTTCCTACGGTTCGTAGAGAATTTGATCTAGTTTCTAGAACATTTTTCAGAAATGGGGTTGCTTTTCCAGATTCTAAGTTATTTAGAAAATATTCCAGCGCTGTCCAGATTCTGTCCAGATTCGTCGACTGTTACGAAAATTTGATTTTCTTGCAAACCGCTTAATGTTTTTCGATGAAACCAATTTTAGTTGAAAGATAACACCTTAAGGAATGTTTTGACATAAAATAGAGGTCTAGAATAATTTTATATATTTTTCTAGAATTTCTCGAAGTGGGTTGCAAAAACAGATTCTAAGGTACCTTGCCCAAAACAAGAAGATTTATGAGAAAGGGTTCCACCAAGGGAAAGTTTCATTTCTTTTGTGAAGAAAATATGCTTACTAACATATATTTAACTCAGAAAATTTGTTTGAAAGAGTGCCCTTGGAAAGTTAAGAGATTGGTATAAAAAAAAAGATGGTTTTGTGCCAAAATGGGGAAAATACAAGAGAGATGGAATCAATACTCAACCCTTAGCATTTTTAACATAAGAACTCAGTAATAACAGATCTGAAAACATTATTTAGAACCCTTAGAAACATGTATTGAAAAAAAGGAAAATGAAAGAGAAGGTTGTGTTTGTGGCTTACTTATTTCTTTGCACAAGAAGGCTCTCTTCTTCCTCCTTCTTCTCCTCTAGACTTCTCTCTCTCGCTCTCCTCCCTCTCTCTAGCCGAATGTGTGTGTGTGGGTGTGGTGTTTGTGCTTTGCCAAGCTAGGGGGTATTGGTATATATAAGCAATTTTTGATGTAAAATGTCCTAAATGCCCATTAGTTGGAAATGGATGGAAAGTTTAGGATTTGTTTGAAGTTTAAGGGAATAGAGGTGATTTTTTTTTTTTTTGGGGGGGGGGGGGGGCTTACTCAAGGATTAGGCAACACTTAGTTAAAATGGAACTAGTTTTGGAATTTGCATCTTAGGTCTAGGGCACTAGGTTGTGTTTTTTTTCTAGAATTTCATGAATATATATTTTGAAAATGGTCTCCTCACTTTCTTCTAGAAAGGCCGGCCATAGAGAAGGGTGAAGGGGCCTTTTTTTTTTTATATTAATTTTAGGCTCTAGGACACACTCCTCAAGGTGTATACATATATATATCTTACATGATTGATGGTACTTCAAGGTACAAGGTACAAGTATTAGTTTTTGGGGTAAGTTTTGAATTTAATTAAAGAGTGAGGGCTTGGAGTTAAATACATGTAACTTATGTAGAATTAAATTAGGTTAGGGAACTTAATCCGGCTAGGAAAATTCCTGTTTTGATAAAAGTAAAAATAGAAATGCTAACCGATAAGATTCGAATTAATTCAAGTAACCGAGGGGCTTTAAGAAAATAATTCAAACATTAGGATCTTTAAAGTGAATACATATTTCAGGGGCTTCACATAACTAGCCAGTAATCCTGGGATTACCAAAGGCCTCTTAACAGAATAACAAAATATACGGGGCTGAGGAAGCAATTTTACAAAATACTAGGTCTATAGAGCTGTGAAGACATACATGAGACAAATAAGTTTTAAACTTCTATAATGTCAAACTTCCATAAGACTCGTATCACTATACATATAATGTTATGAGGGACTTAGCCCAGCGTACAGAGAAGCAAAACAACCAACAAAACATCTTCATGAGGTTCACAAAACTTGACTTCTTAAAAGGAACCTTCTCAGGAGGCACAATGGTTGGCTAACACAAAACACTTCAGGCAGCAACTTAGGCCTGCTCACGCGCCTGCTCACCGACATACATAATATAAATAGTGAGCGGAAGCCCAATGAATAATAACAGAGTAAAGGGTTTAAATGAATGATGTTCATAACAGATTCAGAAAATCAGAGTTCATATAAAAAATGGATGTATATTCATATTCTTGTTCAAACTACATACAGAAATCAGAGTTCATGCTTAATCATACATGGTATATCCATTAGCGTTATCATGCTTGTTAGTTCCATAAGGAACCTCCGGTACCGGGAAACTTGTATCATACTTCAGCCATAGTATTATTTGTGACGCCCCGATTCTACACTATTGGTTGCAGTCAAGGGAGAGTTACTAACGAGTCCTATGGTTAGGGCTGCAAACGAGCCGAGCTGAGTCGAGTTCTGTGAAGCTCGAGCTCGGCTCGATAGAATTTGATAGTGTTCGGGCTCGGCTCGAGCTCGAGTCGAGTTATGAAAGTTGGGCTCGAGCTCGGCTTGCTAGATATTTATAAAGCTCGAGCTCGGCTCGACATAGCTCGTTTACAAACGAACGAGCTCGAGCTCGAACACACAAACAAATTAAACTATGAACAGCCCAAACAAATCTGTCAATCTTGAAAATAAAATAAAATAAATCAATAACAACATCCTAATCTTGAAAATAAAATAACAACAGCCTAATCTTGAAAATAAAATAAACTATGAACAGCCCAATCTTGAAAATAAAATAAAACATCCTCATGCAACAATAAATCAATAACAACAGCCCAAACAAATCTGTCAATCTTGAAAATCAAATAAAACATCCTAATGCAACAATTGATACATCCTAATAACTAATCTATCAATCTTCCTTCTCCTTCTCTTCGTCAACATCCTCAACCTTTCCTTCCTCGTCTTTCTTCTCTTCCTCATCCTCGTCATCAGAAATTTCCTTCTCTATAGTCTTCTCAATCCAGAGAGAGATTGGGTAACTAATGAATTCAGAATGCTTCTTGACCAAGTCCTTGAGACGTCGTTCCTCAAGGTACTCAAGCTGGTCTTCTTTAAGATTGTTCACCAAATCTGCAGCCATTAAATTTAGATTTAGAGACAACATAAAAATCCCAACAAACCATACATATATATAGGTAATATGTAGGTAATATGTTTATTTATGCAAAAAATAAATAAATAAAGAAGTTATGAGTCTGACCAGTAATTATTGTATATGTAGATATACAAAGCACAATGGAGAGTTATGAGTCTGACCAGTAATTATTGAATGCAATGGCAACTTTCATAGGACATTTTCATACATATCATTTCAGCTCACCCCACAGCAAAAAAAAAGATATTCAAATTATATCACTCACCCCACAGCAAAAACATCCTCAATGATCAAAATGTGAAAAATAGAATACTAGAGATGTCATACAAGGACATATCAAATTCATCAAATTCAATTTTTTCTTTATAGAAGGTAAACTGGAGAAAGAGAGAAGATGGATACATATTGAAAAAAAAAAAAATTTGAATGGCAAAAAAAAAGAAAGTTGGGTTGATTACAAAAGATGGTCACATCTCACAGCAAGAACCAAACAAAACCTCTTCAGAGAACCAGATCATAGTTATCATTGACCTTGGCTAATATTTTTTCCTTCTACAGATAAATACCACCTGTACATCTCTTTCCTAATTAAAACTTGAAAAAGCCATATTCATCTAGATTATAACCTCCTTCAAATCCCATAAACATTAAAACCAAACAATTAAAATGCAAAGAACCAAAAATTTTAAAAAGTTGCATAAGTAAAATTACATACATAGAGCGAAGCTGTTGCAATTCAGATACACGTTGATGATGTGACTTCTCTAAATCTGCTGCATCAGTAAAGGGAGAATGATAAGTCAAAAATTCCTGCTTTATTTTATTATAAGTAGGCTTGATAATATATGGCCTATACAAATTGAAATTGTCTGGACATGTATATGTGGGTTGGTTTGTGTCAATGCCTACAAATTGACAAGAGGATTTCTCAAAGTCTGCCAAGCTGCAGAAACAAATATAACCAAAAGAAAATATGTTTTTTTGTGTGTACTTATTTGGATTAAACTACCTACCCATTGCAGAAGTGAAAATAGGTAGTGGTTGTGTACAAGAGCAAATTGGGTATGTCCAGCTTTACAGGACTCTGACTGGGTGCTAAACTTCTTCCATGAAATTCTCTGATATTAGAACAACAAAATGAGGATTTTTAACATTATTGTTAATAATAACAATAATAATAACAATAATCAACATGTAAGAGAGAGAGAGAGAGAGAGAGAGAGAGAGAGACTTACAACGGAGGAATTGCTAATGAGTTCACGGAGAAAGATCTCTTTATTGCTGTAGAAAGTGTTGATGATGAGACTCAACAACTGGTTGATCTCTTTAGAAAATTTGCCTATTATATTATAATTCGTTTTCTAAAGGCCTGTCAAAGTACAAAACAATAAATCAATAACATAAACAACACAATCTGCAAACAGACCATTCAATTGCAATAACTATTATAGCAATCTGCAAACAAACCATTCAAACTTTAAAACTAAACTAATAAAAACATAGAACTTCCATATCCCAACTCCAATATAAAATTACATCACTTAAAAAAAAGAACAAGAGTCTTGCAAGTTTCTGTTAGTAAGCAAAAAGAGAGACTGAAACTGTCTGATGATGTCTTCACTTGAATCAAGCTCCAAAAGTTCCAAAAGTTTCCTTCAATTTTGTTGATAAAGCTCCAAAAATCTGGTTCATTTGATAAAGATTAATATTAGTGTAAAATCTTAAAATAATTACCATGAACAACTCTTGCATTTAATGAAAAAAATTAAAAACATTAAACATACCTTGTCAAGATGTCATAATTACAAGGAAGAAACCATTAAGGCAGCAAAATCTCTTTAAAAGATGGCTCGCCAACCTATGAGAAGAAGAAAAAAAATTAATTTCATCTATTTTTTTTTCTTCTACTTTTCACATAAATTGATTATTAGAAGGGACTTTAATTATATAGGATAAAAGATTATACTTACATCCGGTGTCTTTTTCAGTCCATGTAATGCACGTACCCAATCAGCTCCACACAACAATATTTGGACAATTTCTGTTGACAATGACGCACGATAAGGATCAATGACTCTACCACCTGTACTAAATGTAGACTCCGAAGCTACTGAAGTGATAGGAACCGATAATATATCACACGCCATTTTAGACAATATACGAAACTTCAGATTATTCACTTTCCACCACTCTAATGCATCAAAACAGGAATCTGAATCTTCGTTACAAATATAAACTCCTTCTTCTAAATAAATGTCCAAGTCAGATTTCACAGGTTGAATGGTGTCAGATTTTCTAACGAAAGATTCAAATTTCGATTTTCTAGTTACAACAGATTTTCCCACACCTTGCATACAACTACTTGAACCAGTTGCTCGTGTGTTGTGCAAAAAAATTTTCTCAGTATTTGATGAGGTGTGAATAGAAACATACTCATTGTAAAGCTCATATAGAGCCTCACGAACCACAGAGATGTTTCTAGTAGCTTCAGCTTCTGGGTAGATCTCTGGAAAACAAAAATCAATAAGCATCATTTTGTATCTTGGATCTAAAACAGCAGCCATAGCCATTAATAAATTGCATTCACCCCAATACTTGTCAAATTTGACCTTCATCTTCAAAGTCATTGCTCGAATGTATTCATTGTCATCCACTGATTTCTCATTGAATATCTCTTTTATTCTCCACACCTCTGTAAGGAACAAATTAGAAGTTGGATAGTCACTTCCAGAAATGATATTTGTAACTTCATTGACAATTGCCAAAAATTGACACACATTCTCAACTTTTATCCAATCTTCAAGGCTAGGCACATAAATAAAACCCAAATCCCTCTCTTGGTACCTAGGAAGACATCTTTAAACTCCAATGCAGTAGCCATCATCATATATGCTCCATTCCATCGTGTAGGACAATCCAAAATCAATTTCTTTGAAGGCAATTGCAACTGCTTAACAATTTCATTAAATTGAAGAAGACGAGCTTCTGATGCAACCAAATACTTCACACCTTCATGAACACCATCAACAATATCTCCAATTTCACTAAGGCCATATTGCACCATGATATTGAGGATATGTGCACAACAACGAACGTGAAAAAGTTTTCCGCCTAATGGTAATTTCTTCTTCATGGTAAAGTTTTCTTTCAAGACCCTCAAAGCAACGTCATTGTATGAAGCATTGTCAATTGTAATAGTAGCCACCTTGTTTTCAATTCCCCATTCAACTAAACATTTGTGACGGGCATCAGCAATGATAACACCCGTGTGCGGAGGTGGTACATTACAAAAGTTGAGGACACGCTTTTGTAATTGCCAGTCATCATCTACAAAATGAGCTGTAATGACCATATATTGGATTTTTTGCCCCGACTTCCACAAATCTGTTGTGATACTGATTCTGTTAACATTCTTCATCAATGCTTTCAACTTCTTCTTCTAAATGTCATAGGTTGATACACAATCATTTTTTGCTGTTGTACGACTAATCTTTTGCCAATATGGGGTAGCGGTCCTCATAAACTTGTTAAACAAAACATGCTCCATTTCATAAAAGGATACTCATGATAAAGTATCATGTGAGAAGCAGCTTCCCTTACCTTCGCATGATCATACGTGAAGGTAGAAGCACTGGTCACATTATCGGATCCAATTGTAGAAAATGATAAAACCTTATACTTCTTTTCTGCAAGTTTACGTGCCACACAATTTTTCTTCAAATGCCTCAGAAGTTGAGTTGTAGCACCAGTTGCATGAATTGCAAATTGTGTTTTGCACCATTGACATTGAGCCTTCTTCGTACCATCTGGAAGGACTACTTCAGTAAATTCTTTCCAAGCTTGGGATGTCCTTTTTCTAGATTTCTTTTCAAATGGGTTTTTGTCATTTAAAGCTTCTTCATTGTCTCTTTCATTGTCCTCTATTTCAATCATATCATCAACATCAACCTCAACATCAGCATTAACATCATTCACAACATCATTGATAGAATTATCCATGAGTGGACTAACGGATGACTCTTCGAATGAAGAAAATGGTGTACACGAATCTTGTTCTGGAGAAGTGAGATGAAGTTGTCTATTTGACATATCTAGAAGGGAGGGGGGAAATAATTTCAAAATATGAGGCTTAAAAAATGTAATTAATATTGTTACAAAAGGAAAGAAAAGTAAAATTTAGATTTTTAAAATTTTTCTATTTGATGCAAAGGCCAAATCAATTACAAATAAGACACACGACAAAAGTGATTTAAATGAATGAGATAAATTACTCGCACCAATTCCACTATGCTAAAAGAAGAAAAGAGTATAATTCAAGTAATTAAATATGCAACTGTGTGGGGTACACAATACCAATCAGACTATACAAACCCAACAAGTAAAACATTCAGAGAATAAAATACAATTGGTATCTCAAAGCCCTAAATATAAATATAAATATACTTAGATGATAGTATACCACCCAGTATGATGACAGGGACAAAGCTCACATGAGAGGCCAACCAGATTATTCATGGGTCCTCCTCCAGCTCAAGTAAAATATTAATTATATAACAGTATGAAAGTTTGAATGATTATAACAACACAAGTATTCTACAAAATGAAACTGAAAACCATTAGTTTCATATAGAGATGTCATGTCACATTATCTTTTGTCATATATATGTGTTTTATTATGTGGAACTCATTAGTATTTCTAGCATTAATGTGAAATTTTAAAACTACATAAATAGGATATTAGGAGACAAGTTTGTCCAGTTAATTTAATTTACTAATTTTTATTAATAAAAAATACAAAAAATAAAATGGGTTGAATACTGCACTCAATATATATTCCTTTCTCCCTCCCTTACGTTTAAAGTCCTGTTTCTCTCTCTCATAATAAGGAAGAATTTATTCAAGGAAAATTGCCCAACTTGAGAAGCTTCCAGGGAGGCACCCCTAACCCCTGATAAAAGAAAAACAAAAAGGAAAACAAAGGAAAATTAGACACCTATATAATATCTCACTCTTTCTTTCTGCCTTCCTTCCTTTGTATCTCTCTCTACACTCATTTGTGTAGTGGAATAAATTATACATATGTATACATATATTTTGCCTGAAACAGGTGAATGCTGGATTCTTGACTCCAGGGTTTATGGGGCTATATGTGGTGTTCCTCTGCTGGTGTGCTGTTAGAAGGCATGGTTTCTAATTTTCTAACTTTCTTATCATATCCAACAAACCTTAGCCTCCAACAACACACACTCTTTTCTTTTTCCCCAAAACCAAAGATTAATTACATCTTTGTGTTTCACAGTGAACCACCAGAAACAAAATCCAGATGATCAGAAACCCCTCAACCCAAAAATTGAAGAACAAAAGTAAGGAATAGAAACTTACCACAAAGGATTGAAGAGAAGATTTTATCTTCTAGTCCCAAATCTTCACCAAAACAAAGAAACGTTGAAATAGAGATGTGTTCTTCGTTCGATTCGATGTTGTGACCCTAGCCCCAAAATTTGTTTGCAGAGAGAGATGAGATGATGAGACCAAATCTCTTGAAATATAGAGATGAAAAATAAGAAAATAAGGAAGGAGGAGTAGAGAAAATAGAGATGAGATGATTTTATTTTCTCTCACACTTATTCGAATTAGGAAAAACTTGGATGGAAACAAGGTTTTGTTTTGGGTGAGAGAAGAAAACCACAGCAGCTTCCAAATCTGAGGACTGAACCCTAATTTCATAACACACATATATATATACCAGGCTCGCGAGCCCAACCGAGCCGAGCCTTACCAAGCTCGGGCTCGGCTCGTTAAGAAAACGAGCCTAAATTCTTGGCTCGAGCTCATTTATTAAGAAACTGAGCCGAGCTCGAGCCGAGCCTAATCGAGCCAAGCTCGAGCCTGTTCGCGAATAGCTTAGTTCGTTTGCAGCCCTACCTATGGTCAATATCCAAGTAAGATCCCAGATCGCCGGAGGAGTCAAAATAGCCTCCCTTCTAAGTCCAGTTTTCTTAGGTAGCGCACTACCCTTTTGACAGATCTTAAAAGGTATTGACACAAGGTCTCATAAGCAACGATAAGGTTCATACATATACGTAGAATACAAATACATAACAACCACAATATACTTAATTCAAAAGATGGTTCCATTACATTACATCCCAGAAGAAAGCTTAAATCTTCACATGAGTCTTACAAAATATCCAAAAAGAAACTTCTAATTTTTCTAGGATAGCCAAAAGTCTTCGAAGGTTTTAGGCTTGTCGTCTCCAGCTATGAGTTCCTCTCCGTCACCTGGCATGATACGCTGTGAGCTTTGAATGCCCAGTAAACACACACACACCCCATCCCTTTTTCCCAGTCCAATACACAATCACAATTATAACATCAAGTAGTAAGCATGATACTCAAATAAATAAATAATTAGATATTAGTAAACTAGAAATCCCCCAAAGAGATTTCGTCCTCTCGACCACAAGAATTGGATGCGGATTATTCGGTATGCCCCCTCTTTTGCGGCTTTGTTGCAGAACTAACCTCGGATGCCTACCAACGATTATATACCGCGTAGCGCCAACCACAGGGCCTCAAAAGAGACGGTAAAATAGGGCCTTGCCCGAATCCCTCCTCACACCAAACCACCTAGGATCCGAATACAACCGCTCCGTTCAAGGGTCCCGAAAACCACTTGCGCAAGACTTTAGCTTCCAAATAGAGAACGCCTCCCAACAAACCATACATCACATATTATCATCTTTTCATTACTCAAGTGATCGAAAACCCAATACCCTCCCAATTAGGTTTCCCGTTGAGTTAAATGTTTTACATCAAAGTTAGTCCATCTTACAAGACAATAATATCCACATAAGCATGCATCCTTAAGATGAGGAGGACAAATAACATAACCATAACACATATAATATCATGCCAAAATATGCTCATAAGCAATTAAACATTTTCATGAATATGAGGGCATAAAACATCCATGCATAACGAAGGATGCTTGGCTCGGAACCTTAGGTATGAGAGGGGAAGGTCAATAATGAGCACCCCCGCCCACCCGATCAAAGATCGGCCTTTACTGACCATGATATGAATTTTATTTTATTTATATGTTCATGTTCTGATTAGTTAATAAATCCTAAAATTTACTATGTGAAGCATACAAGTATAGACTATGCCATTCATTTTGGAACAATTTGATATCATGCATTTTGAAAGAGTTTTGACGATGTACAACTCAAATAAATTGAGTTTACAAGCACGAAAAATCAACATCATTCCAAATTAAGCGACACAACCTCCATCCACTGGCATTCATAGAGTTATATCACATAAGCAAATAGCCTCATGGTAGAATGCTAGACATAGTAAGAAAAACACACACAAACGGGATGCTAAAGCATAAAAACTTACATGTTTGATGTCCCACGAACAAGCTACAAAACAAAGTTAGTAAAATATGCATGATCTTATATACAAATCCTAATGCAATTCACTCATGAGATGCAACTAAAGATTCGGCTTCTAAAATATGATATGTGAATCATCTCAAGAACATGAGGTAGCGCACATAATCACATAGGAATTGATTAAATCCACAAATGCAAACTTAGCCGAATCAAGATGCATGAAACATGGATGCAAAGCATAACTATGATGAAAAATAAATATGATGTTTATGCACAATAAAGAAAGCAAGTAAAAGAACGGGATAGAAAGAAGCGGGGCGGGGAATTATTACAACATTTTAAAGAATAATTACAAATCAAATTAGAGAGAGATGAGGAGAATATTACAACAAAATAAAAACCTCACAATACACTCAAAATAAAAAATAAATAAAATAAAAGCGTCATGTTCTTTAGAACCGCCGGCGGAAATTGGTCAATACTGGGAGATTACGCCATCTTGTTCGGAAGAAGCTAACCGGCCGGCCAAATAAGCCGGCCGGCCAACTAGGCCAAGCAAAACCTGTCTTGTTGCGAAACCAAGAAAATAAACAAACAAAAAATATGTAGGTGGCTCAACTAACCACTACCGGTTAGATTAAAAAAAAATAAAATAAGAAAACAAATATAAAATAAAATAAAAAGTGCAAACTCACAACATAAATCTAAAGCAATAAAACTAATATAAGATAGAACATGCAAGATTACAACAGAACTAATATGAGACTAATACACGAAAAAAATAAAAATAAATATGAGGTAGCACATGCAAGATTACAAATAAAACTAATATGAAATTAAAGCATGCGAATAAAAATAAATAAATAAATAAATAATTATGAGCTAAACAAACCACTAGGATTATAACAACACACTATGAAATATAAAGTAAGAAAATAAATATGAGATAAACAAACTACTTAAATTATAACAAAACATAATGAAATAAGAAGCAAGAAAATAAATATAAGATATAAAATATAAGAAAATGAAAGACTAACAATTCACCTTCCAAAGAAAGATTGAACTTCTTGATTTCCAAACTTCCTCTTGATCACCCTCAAGTGTAGGAAGTGTGTTATTAAATCCTCAATTCGAATTAATGGAGTTTATGGAGTTTGTGGTATAGAAAGTGGCTAACTCTCTAGTTTTTCTCACTTTCAATCACTAAACACTCTTCCTTATGATCAAGGCAATTGATCTTTGGCTATATCAGAATTTTTGGAGTGGTTTTGTGTATGGAAATGAGGAATTTCAGTAGCTATGGAAGGTATGGGGCGTATATGGAAGATAGGAATATTTTTGGCTTAAAAACTCAATTTTTCTATCTTTTTTCACTCTTTTCTCACTCCTTTCCCTTCAATTTCGTGGTCCTTTTCTTCTCTCTTACAATATGATCATTCTATATAGGCAATGAGGGAGAGTAAAGGTCAAAAAGAAGGTGGGAGACAAGGTGGGAGACAAGAATGTGATAGGAGGGCAAATTTTCAAGGTGGCTGCATGGAATACTCCTTTATGAATGCAAACAAAACCTCTTTTTGACAATGGGGGATGATTAGGTATAATGGAGGATGAGTGGACGCACTTGAATGGCTTAGAAAATAGGTAAATGGGTTGTCCCAACCAAACCAAAACCAAAAAAAAATGGGCTATTGTTGTTTTGGGCTGAGTCAACAAAATCTACTTTTAAGCCCAACTTCAAATGAGCATATCTCCCCCATATGGACTTGGTTTTAGGCGGTTCTTAGGTCCAAATTGAAGCCCCAGAAGTCTACTTTCCAATGGTGGTGGCCTCAAATTTAAATTCCAAGTGTACAAAGAGATATGCCTAATTTAGTAAAGGCTATCTCGGGCTGGGTCAACAAAATCTGCTCTGAAGCCCAACTTCAAATGGGTATATCTCCCTTATTTGGACTTGGTCTAAGGTGGTTCTTGTGTCTAAATTGAAGCCCCAGAAGTCTACTTTCCAATGGTGGTGGCCTCACATTTAAATTCCAAGTGTACAAAGAGAAATGCCTAATTTAGTTAAGGCTGCTCATTTCCTTCTTAATGATTTGATACTCATTCTTTTCCTAAACCAGTTTTCTTTCATCCCCTCCTATTTCCTTCAACTCCAAACCTATAAAGAAGATGTTTTAAATATTTTTCAAAAAAGTTCACCTCTCTTCCATTTATTTCCACTTTGTCCTTACTCGGTTTACTAAAAAGTGCAATATTTTAATCGAAACGGGAGCCTCGGGACATTATAGAAACATTTAAAAAAAAACATATTTTGAAAAAAGGGTTTTAAGGTCTAAAATAGTTTGGCCAAAAAATGGGTGAAGGTTGGGATTAAAACTTAAATTCCATCTTTCTTACTGAGAATTTTTTGAGAAACACATTCTCATTGTCATCATCGGGTAATCAAAAGAAAGCGCCCAAGTCTTAGGGTCGGTCAAAATGGGGTGTCTACACGTATCATGTTAGTAGAGGCCGATCTTTGATCGGGTGAGCGGGGGTGCTCATTTCAGGACCTTCCCCTCTCGTACCCAAGTTCCCGAGCCGAGGCAACTTTGGTGATAACGGACACGTGGCTTTTGGCATAAGTCAGGGTTTTTTAAATTTCCCAAAAATAAAATATTTAGGTGGCGACTCTGTAATCTGGCAAAATAGGTCAGTTTTGGCATTTTTCTGATTTAAAATTTGATTTTCTAAAATGATTTGCCGGATTAGACTCTTTGGTGTTTATCAGTCTTACATTGCACTTTGTGAGATTAGATTTAGAACCGTCACAAGAGTCCGACCTGTAGTAGTAGGACCTAATTCGCGCCCTCTCCGAAAGGGGGGCGCGCGGAGGAAGTTTGGGCGGTCTACAGTTTCTGGTGACTCTGTTGGGGATTTAGAGAACTTAACTCGAACTCATGATATGCTGTTTTATCTACACTTATGTGTTTCTTTGCATTGCATTTGCATTGGTGCGCTTAAGTCACAGTGTTTGCCATTTGTTATTCCTACATGGTTTGCCGGAGGCTTGCTTGGAAAAGCGTGCCATAAGGTTAATCGGTTACGGGCTCTGCTACGATGGGAACACAAACCTCGGATCGGGATCATCGCCGAGGCACCCTTTTTGACCAATCAACCTAGTGTAGACACCCCATTTTTGACCGTCCTCAAGACTTGGACGTCACCGTTTGAACACTCGGTGATTATCCATGTTTGTGTTCGTTTGGAGTTCCCGGAGGTCTCGGCTACGCGCCCTGCCTCAGGATCTCCGAACTCGACCGTTTTGTGTCTGGTTTTGCACCAAACACTTGTGTTTTGCCTTGGAGGGACAGGGAATGCCTTGTGAGGCATCCCCACACACCACCGGCAGTGGCTAGAGGCCACCGGCTGGTTTTTGTTGCCACTGGCAATGTTTGTGGCCGGTCGACACTCTTTGTTGCCGGTCGGCAGCCATTTTTGTCAAAATGACATTTTTGGCCAGCCGACTACTGTTCATCTGCTTTTGCAGATATTTTAGGACAGCTGTGTGGCATTTGGTTCCCCTCCATACACGTGTATGGAGGGATGCCCTCCTTGTAAGCTTGTTGTATAAGCTTTACAAGTTGGTTGCCTATAAGAGAAGGGTCTCTTCTCTTGGCATAGGAGGTTAGAGAATTTTGGAGAGAAAAACACAGAGAGAAGCTCTGGTTTTAGGGTTAGGGTTCATACATATCTCCTATCTCTCTTTTTTTCTCTCTGTGTTCTAGGTGTTTTAGCCCATACTATTGCGCACAAAGACCTAGTGCTTCACCTTCCTTTGGCTACTGAGGTTCTAAGGGGCTGGTTTTGGTGTTTTGGAGCTGGATTCAAGCCAAGGAGGGCTGTTGGAGCATCATTTGTGAAGGTGATCTACAAGGGTGAGAAACTTCCCTTTTATTCCCCATTTTTGCATTGCTTTTCTACCCATCTTAGAGCTGTTTTCGTGCTTAGTGTATAATACAAAAAAGTTCTTTTTTTTAGCCCTCTTGATTGTTTATTAAGAGTGTTTTGTGGTTTGGCTTTGTTTGACCCCTCCTAAGCCTTGTAAGGCTCCTTTTTGTGCTATTTTTGTGCAAGTTTCGGGACTTTGGTGTTTGGGCCTCTTCACCACTGAAATCTTGATGGATTTCAGTGGTAAAGATGGTGCCTTGAAGTCTCAAAAAGGGGAGGGCCACCCCCTCTCCTTGTTGTCCTTGAAAAGGACCAATTTTGGCCTCTTAAGGGAGCATCTAGCTTAGGCTTTTGTTGATCATGCCATGGCTGTATTTTATGCTTATATTGTCATGATTTAACTTTGTATTAAGTTGGTTTTGGTACACCATGCATGCTTAGCATACCTACCATGTAATGCCTTGTTATTGCCTTAATATGCCTTAGGTTGTTAGCCTTTGTTCTAGCATGTTTTAGGTTTAACCTTGTGAAGGTTTTGTGCTTATTTTGCCATGTTTTAGGTCTGTCCATGTTTGTTTGAGTCGATCTTGGCATGCATTATATAGCTCCTTTGTATTATGGCTTGTATGCTTCAAGTAGGCGAATGTGTAGCATGCATTGCTTGCATTAATTTAGTGGTTTAGGACCATCCTACATGTCATTTCAATCCCTTTGGTGTGCTTGTATGCTTGCCTTGGACACCTCTTTGATGCTTCAAAAGCTTGTGTTGTATGCTCCATGTTTTAGCATTTGTGCATGCCTTTGAATTGGAACCATTTAGATGCCATCTAGGTGGCCTTTTGGGCTTTGTTTTGTGTGCTAAAACTCTGTTTATGGTCGCTTAAGTCTTGCCATGTGTGGTTATACTAAGTGTAGTCCATTGCCTCTTTGGTGAGCCTTAGTACTCGGACCATTTGCATGCTAATGCTTGCCTTGTTTAAGTTGGTTTGGCACCTCTTATAACATGATTTTAAAGCTTTTCATTGCATGCTAATTGTCTATTGTTTGGCCTCTTTTGAATGTGTTTAAAAGTTGCCTTTATATGCTTAAGCGTTGGACCATGACATGTGCATGTGTGTATGTGTGTTTAGCCCTCATATTTGAGCACTTTGGCCACTGATTTTGGGCCTAGTTAGGGCTGCCCAAGTCATGTTTAAGAACATCATTTGCTTGTTTGCATGCTTACCTCGTGTGTTGTCACATACTTGGCCTATCTCATGTTGTTGCATGCTCGGAACCCTTCGTATTTGGCATGCATTCTTCTTTGGTCAAGTTGCTTACATGTTGCAAGCCTTGCATGCTTGGTTAGTTTGCATGTCTCACGTGTTTGTTTGCTTAGGTTGCATGCCTAGTGTGCATTGTTTGCCCACATGTTCATGTTGCATCCTTAGCTTACATGCCTAGGTTGCATTGCATCTTGCATGCATGCTTTGTCCCTTGATTAGTGATAGGGATTGGGCCTTGGTTTGGTTGTTTGCATTGCATTTGAAATCAATGTGCACAACTTGGTTCTTTGGGCCATCGTGTATGGAAATACGTGATTGGTGGTCCGAGAATCGAGGCACATGCCCCTTTGAGTCACAAACATGATAAGGGGCATGATTGGTGCATACATTGCTTGAATTGTATCTCCATGCTATGCCTTGTCCTCTGCTGCTGTCAATTGCAGGTTCTGTAGGCATTCTTGGCCGGCTGGCAATATTTAGTGCCGACCGGCAATGTATTGGTGGCCGATAGCCTCATCTCCAGCCGATGATCACATGCTGCAGCCGGTGGCTATTCTACTCAGCCGGTAGTGTTCCCCCATGTCCAGAGAGGCATCCTTGAGGCTTTGGCAGTCTTTGGAGGGGCAGAGCAGGGAAAATAGAGGCAGACCATGCATGGCAGTGCAATTACGAGCAGGACCCGAGCATGCGTTGCGTCAGGCTCTCCTCCCGAGGCGGTTTACTATTTTTCCTAGTTTAGTTAGTTGTTAACTAATTAGGCAATTTGTAATATTCAATTAGCTTGCATAGTTAATTAATTTGTATTATTCTTTTGGTCCCTCCGGGCGAGGGCAAATCTGTAATAAGTGTGGGTGAGTGGTGTGCATGTCTTCCAACCCCCACTTCTTTCTTCCCTTTTACTTACCTACTTTGATGGTTAGTATTAGGGCACGTTTAAATTAGCATACCTCATGCAATGCATGCGTGCATCCATTCATTTGACTTACATGCACCGGGCTCGGCGCATCATTCTAACTGCATCTGTATTTCAATTTCCAAATTGAATACGTGTTAGTTGTAGCATTTCACATGTCATCGTAGATTAGCCGAGCCTATCCTAATCACATTTTGCTTGTGTTGCATTAGCCACTTAACATGAACTAGGACATGCATGTTTGCTAACTAGTTTATTGTTTTGGCATGGAGTGCAATGTAAGTATTTATGCTTTAGCATCTCGTATGCGTGTGAATGTTAACATGATAGCATGATTACCATGTGGCTAAATGATTATGTGAGATAAACTGCCTAATTGCTTGTAGGTGAAGGTTGGATTGTTTGAGTTGGAAAAACTCGTTGAAATCCGTGTTTTAGCCTACTTGCGAGTAGCAAATTCCAAAGCGCTTTTCAAAACAAACGGATATGCAATGCTTGTTTCCAAATTAGGCAATCTAGTCTATACTTGTTTACTGTGCGCATAACATAGTAATTCTAGGCTAATAACCGGAATAAGAGCACATAAGGTTTTCAAAATCAGATATCATGGTTAGTAGAGGCCGGTCTTCGAACCGGGCGAAAGGGGGTGCTCATAGCTGACCTTCTCCGATCGTACCCAAGCTCCCGAGCCAAGACAACTTTGGTGATGACGGACACGTGGCCCTCGGCACCGAGTCAGGGTTTCCTAAATTTCCCATTTTAAAAAAATATTTAGGTGGCGACTCTGTATCTGGCAAAGCAGTCCATGTTTGGCACTTCTTTTCAAAATCTGTTTTTCTCAAAACGATTTGCCAGAGTTGGACTCTTTGGTTCAGATTAAGAACTGCAACAAACAAAAAAGGGGAGTCCGAATTGTAGCCGAGGTCCCTCGTGGGCATATTACACCTAGCTGCATATCGGAAGCCATAGAGACCATTCCAAACTAGAACAGGATGCTCACCCGAATGTAGGTTGTTTGAAACCGTTTGCTTGCGTAGCGAACCCCTAGTTCCTGATGAAATTAGGACAGGGAAACCCTACCCCACTATAGAGGTGTTTTGGCTCTCACTTGCTTGCTATGTGCTGTTGGAGTGTGTCTCTACAGGAATGCATGTATCAGTTGCAAGTCTGCGTATCAGTCTGAGGACATCAGTGTTTGGGGGTATCAGTTTTCAGGCAGGGTGTTTGGGGGTTGAAATCAGTGTTTGAGTACAATTGTCCAGCTTGTGATATCAACTGAGTGTTGTCTTTATCTAAGCCGAGATGCTGTTCGTTTTCTGATGGTTGTTTTTTTTTCTTTTTTTTTTTGCTTTGCTTTGTTTTTCTTTTTGCAAGGTAGGTATTTCATCATTGCTTCTAACGAGGTAGATTCCCCCCGAGCACTTTGGATCAGAGGTAGAAGGCTTCATAGATCTGAGGATCTTATTGATGGACAACCAGTGTTTGCTTCATTACCCCCGGTTACAAGATGGAGGGTAGTCAGGTATAGAGTACCAGTACAAACGCTGATTCCTTCGCTCAAGTAGTCTATAAATTTTGCAAAAGTACTGGTTATGTGAAATCTCCGCTTGATGGCCGCTTGACAGTCGCTCGAGCGTGAGACTGAGGTCCCCGCTCGAGTGCAATTTCTGTCGCTCGAGCGGTCTGCAAAATTTGAAAACTTTTGGAAGCTTGCATTTCTCACTTGAGCAAACTTCTGGTCGCTTGAGCATGAAGTGCAAGATCACAGGGTGGTCGCTCGAGCGCAGATTCTGTCGCCCGAGCGGAAGTGCAAAATCTGGAATTTCCAGATTGCACTCCCAAGCTCCAAACTCGAATTACACATTTCAAAACTCATATTTTTGGGCCAAAATTCCAGAAAACACTTAGAAACTTGTAAAATACTATGATTTGAAAATCATTTCACTAAATCAAGGCCCCAAAGTATGCCAATTGACCAAAACTCCAACTTGCAATTTATGAATATGCCATGAACATGACATGCATGAATTACTTTGAGCCTAGGCTTTCCAAAACATGATCAATTAAGGTCAAATGATAAGAAATGTGATGAATTCTCAAAACCAAGTCAAGATAGACACATGTATGTGAAAATTCTTTAGAAATCTACTCAAAATGCCATGATATATGCATGCATGCATGATACGGTTCAATTCTCTTCATTTCTAACTCAATTCTTGTATTATCCAACATAATTCTCTAGAGTTCATGTCCTACACATCATAATTGTACAATCTAGAGGTTGAATTCTTACCTAGGTTTGTAAATGATGCTCTAGATGATTAATTGTTGGAAGTTCCAAGCCAAAATCTCGAAGTTCTCTAGCAATCTTCTTAATTAAGCCCAAACTCCTCTTTTCTCTCTCTCTCTCTCTCTCTCTCTCTCTCTCTCTCTCTCTCTCTCTCTCTCTCTCTCACGTTTGGTTGTGTAAGCTCAAAGATGTGTTGAGATGAAGAAAAAGAATAAATGGAGGCACAATAGGTGCCTTATATAGGCTTAATTAGGAGTTGGCTAATTAGTTGATATTAATTATTCTAATTTAATCGTTCCGAATTGAATTTTAATTAATCTTACCATAATGTTCTAAAAATCCTAAATAGCACATAAATCAAGTCAATTTCATGATTGGATATCGATAAGGCCTTCAATTCACAAGAAGAAACATAAATGCAAACAGATCTTTCTATGATAGACATATATAACCACAATAATGTGACACACACATGCAATTAATTCAGAATTTCACCTTAATTACTGATTAGGCTCATTTAATCATGAATTAATGTTAATTAGAGTTCGGGGTTGTTACAAAAGCCAACACATATTTTTGGCGCCAAGTGGGACTACCCTTATAATGGCTAGATGTAGGAGACAAGGAGAAAATAAGCGCCTTGAAGAAGGCGTAGAAGAAGAAATGACAAACGAATTGCATTTTGCCATTCAAATTTGCTATATGAAATATATTGGCGTGAAAGAAAAATTTTGGATCTTCAAGAAGAGATCTATTTCTTGATGAAGAAAATTTCCAAGTTGTTTCTTCGTTACCATATTATTTGGTAGAAGAAAAAATACACCATTTAATTGGAGTAATTCATCAACTTGATATGGAAATTTGCCATTGAAGACATGAGTTATCAACCCTTCTTGTCAAGTCTTTAAGAACTGAATTTTGTGGGGTTTTACAAAATATTTTCAAGTCCTTTATGACTGAAATTGGTGAAGAAATAACTTCATCAATGGCTCAGGAAGTTCAAGAGGCCATTTTTAAAGAGCCAAATCATGAAATTAACATAACGAAAGAGCATGTTCTTGAGTCAAACATGGCTAAGAATGATATTTCATATATCACTTGGGGCGTTCATACATCCATTTGTAGGGAGCCAAGTTATGAAAAACTTGTTAGGGAGCATGTTTTTAAACCCAGTTTGGTTAATAATGATGTGCAACCCACGATTAGTGGATTTAAAATTTTTGATGATATGAAAAATCTCAAAATATTTGAATTTCCAAAACCACTATATACCACTATCTTCATTGTTCAAAATCCATTTTGGATTTGTGGTTCACATCAAAATTTAATTTTTATGAAATTATTAACAAAATATCAAAGTCCAGAAAATATATTTGTTGAGTTTTTTCCTACATTTTCACAATGGGAAGCATGAAAATGACCAATAATAATGGTCCTGGCTATTTTCATGGTTATATGTGAAATAGTGGCCAATACAAATTTACAGTTGGCCAAGGAAGAAAAAGCTATGTAGAAAACACAATGAGTTCACATGTTTGTTATTTTCTACCATGTAATGTGAAAACCATCATTCTTAACCAAAAGTTGGTCTTTGCTATGTATTAGACATGACGTTTTTATACTCCATATTGTCTTCGAAGTGGATATGTAAACAACTATCATTTTGGCTTTGTTGTTGGTCAACGTGTATGCTTCGAAAGCCATTTTTACCATAATTTTTTATCTTCGAAGCACTCCATCTTGCATCAATAACATCTTCAAAGAAAAAAATAATGGTGGTTGTGAACGTTCGAAGCTTTGCCGAGTATTTCCAAGGATATAATTAGTAATTTGTTGGCACCTTCAACCTTCAAAGAATGATTTTGGCCCTCTACTAATATCTTTAGAGGATGGCTATCATCTATTGAATTACAACTCTTCAAGAATTCAAGATGTCTCATAATTTATTTTTCCCATGATATTGGCTACTGTCAAGTGAGACATTTGCTACTTTTACATGGCGGTAAACTCCGAATCATTTCGAAGTGGCTTCTAAGCATTCTGAATTAGCTTCGAAGTAGCTCCAAGGAGGCTTTAATATGTCCTTTATAATGAACCTTCTAGTAAGTTTCGAAGGCTGCTAGAGAAGCTTTGAAGGATTCTAAAAGAGATTCGAAGAGGTTTTTCATAATGAACATAGTAGTGTTGCCATGTCATTGAAGTATTAGCCATGATTTTTGGACACCATACACAGTGAGTGCATGCATTCATTGATTACAAATTGTCCAAATCAAATTGATGCTTCTTGATTCGAATTGATCACTTTGAAGCACTCGTATTGAATTCGAAGCACATGCCTTGAGTGTAGTGTCCCTTCGAAGCACTTTGTTGGTGTTGTTGTGGTATTCAAAGCACTTTATTATTCATATCAGTTTTGTGCTTGGTTCGGCTCTTCAAAAATTCAAATAAACATCATTTTTAAAGAGCCATGAGAGGTAATGTTGACACCATAAATAGTAATATTGTTATTATTACTATTATTATTATTGTAGGATACGTGGCACTTTCTTGATCAATCAAAAGTTAAGAGAAGTTACAAAGTTAGTGGTCTTGCATGGTGGAACACGAAAGACAAAGTAGAAGAAGTTAAAGCACATGTGAAGAATATATGATGGACAAAGTGACTTAGTGAAAGACATGGAGAGATATGTGGTATTGTGGGAATGAAGGTGGAAGAGTGGGTAGTTTTAGGTGGTTATTGGGTAGTTATTGCTGGAAGTTTTTGTTCCTATAAATAGCCATTGATGGCTACATGGGGACCCAAATCCAGATCCAGAAACTAGTTTATTTACTTTACATTTTCCAGTCTTTTACATTTCCAATCCTTTAGTTTCCTGTACTACACATCAAATTCTTAGGAGTAGTTTCAAGTTAGTCTGTCGTTATAAAGCCCTTCGAAGAAAAGGTATAATTGTAAACTCTTGTTTACTTAATGAAATTTGATTTCTGACACTATTTCTCCATCTTTCTTGTACTCTTGGTGATTAGTTGTAACAACCCTTATCTGTGATTAGTCAATTAACCATGATTAAGAATGCTTAATAAATAATTAAGATGAAATCATGTGTTATTGTGTGTTAAATAAGTTATTTGCATTTATATCTGTCTATTGTAGAAAGATCTGTCTGAATTTCTGTTTTGTCGTGTGAATTGAAGGCCTTATCGGCCACCGAACAAGAAATTGACTAGGTCAATGTGTAATTGAGAATTTTTAGAATTTTGTGATAGGTTTAATTGGAATTCAATTTGGACCCAAACAATTAGAATAAAATAATTATAACTGATTAGCCTAATCAAGAATTAACTAAATCCACTAATCAAACCTATACAAGCTTGGGTGACTTCTAGAACCTTATACACATACACTTCATCATCTTCTTGAGCCCAAAACGTGTATAGAGAGAGAGAGAGAGAGAGAGAGAGAGAGAGGAGAGAGTTTTAGAGTTGTGAATACATGGAAGAAAAGGAAGATTGTGAATACCCTCCAGAAGTAGTGAATTTTCGAAATGCATATGAATTCATTGATTTTTAAGGTATAGTTTGGGGGATAAAATAAAATTCCAAATGAACTTTGGTGCCACGTTAGCACATTCCATCCAATTGTAGACGGAATGTGACGGCATAAGTTAAATTGATCAATTTGTTGAAAGTTTAGGTACTAAATTGAAATAAATCGAAGTATGGGGGTCAAATTAAAAAACACGTGATAGTTTGGGGGACAAAATGACATTTCCTCTAATCTATATCTATATATTATATAAGGAAAAAGAGGTTTCTAATCAACAAGCTTTGTGGGAGCTCCAATATCCTAATCCTAATTTTCTAATTTTTTGATTTAAAAAAAAAAACTTAGCATTTATTGACTTCTCCTAACCCACAAACGTTTTTGACTTCTCTCATAATTATTGCAACACCCTTTTCAGTTTTTCCCATACACTATGGTTACGTACAAAAATAAAGAAGATAAGAATTTAGCTATGGATCTAAAAAAGATATAACAATATCTAAATTTGAATTATGATTTAGTAATATAATTATCTATTTTTTTAATTTATATCTATCAAAATTTTAAATCACTTAATGGGACAAATTAATCAATTTTTAAAATTATTGATTTTTTAATTTATAAAATAGATTAAAAAAACTATTGACTGATTTATTTATTTAATAACAAAAATATTTCATAACCTGTCCATCCTAATCTCTCTCACCAATTTCCAAAAAAAAAATAAATAAATATTATCTAAATTTGAATATTGATTTAGTAATATAATTATTTATTTTTTTTAATGTATATCTATCAAAATTTTAAATCACTTAATGGGTCAAATTAATCAATTTTCTAATTTTTTTTAATTTATAAAATAGATCAAAAAAACTATTGATTGATTTATTTATTTAATAACAAAAATATTTCATAATCTTTCCATCCTAATCTCTCTCACCGATTTCCAAATATATATATATATATATATATATATTAAAACCTCAACATTTATTGACTTCTCCCAATCCACAAACATTTTTGACTTCTCTCATAATTACTGCAGCACCATTTTCAATTTCTCCCATATACTATGGTTACACACAAAAATAAAGAAGATACGAATTTAGCTATGGATCTCAAAAAGATATAACAACATCTAACTTTGAATTATGATTTAGCAATATAATTATCTATTTTTTTGATATATATCTATCAAAATTTTAAATCACTTAATGAGACAAATTAATCAATTTTCTAAAATTATTGATTTTTTAATTTATAAAATAGATTAAAAAAACTATTGACTGATTTATTTATGTAACAATAAAAATATTTCATAATCTCTCCATCCTAATCTCTCTTTGATTTCCAAAAAAAAAAAATATATTAAAACTTGCCTTATGGATCTCAAAAAGATATAACATCTAAATTTGAATTATGATTTAGTAATATAATTATCTATTTTTTTGATGTATATCTATGAAAATTTTAAATCACTTAATGGGACAAATTAATCAATTTTCTGAAATTATTTATTTTTTAATTTATAAAATAGATTAAAAAAACTATTGATTGATTTATTTATTTAATAACAAAAATATTTCACAATCTCTCCATTCTAATCTCTCTCACCGATTTTCAAAAAAAATAATATTAAAACTCGCCTTCCTTCTCTCTTCTCAAAAAAATCAGATAATATTTTTCATGAAAATTGTAGATATCTATCTATATCTTATATATTATATTATAACTTAACAAAAAAAAAAAAAAAAAACTAAAAATCAGATATACAAACAGATAAAAATATTAAATTCAATTTTTATTTATTCAATTAAAATCTTTCTTTTGCATCTCACTATCCAATTTTAAATTTTAAAAATCTTTAAAGTTTATCTAAACAAATCTAATTTGAAAATATCTCCCACCATTATATTTTAAATCAATAAAACTCATATGTCTATCACATATCTAACTTACATCATAACTTACCTAAATAATAATAATTAAAAATAAATAGAAATCACAGATAAATTAAATTAAAAAAAAATAGAAACCCACAACTGCATCTTAAATAAATTGGAAAAAAAAACCCCGAATAAAAACCACACAAAAATAAAAAAGATAAGAATTTAGATATGGATCTAAAAAAAATATGACAATATCGAAATTTGAATTATGATTTAGTAATATAATTATCTATTTTTCTGACCTATACAAATCAAAATTTTTAATCACTTAATGAGACAAGTTAATCAATTTTCAAGTCTTATTTAAAGAATAATCTGATTAGTCATCCCAACTCCTAAACTTCGCGGCACTGATAGAGGAGCTAACAGATTGGGTTAGGTAAGGTTTAAGTTATTTGAGGTAACATTCTCCCACACCCCTTACCCAGATTCACCAAGTATTCACCATTTTTCTCAAAATAGTATACATTTTCAATGTGATAATATGCAACAGTGCCTAATGCAAATGGATGAGAAAACTGTTTCAATTCTCTTAGTTCTTATGCAATGTCTACAACAATCATAGCTATCCTCCACCGATAACCCAAACAGATATCTCTAAATAGATAAATAAATTCTATAAAGATAAACTTTCCAAATTTCAAGATGTGAGTGATAATATATATCCAACTCCACCATCCTCATTAATATCCACATTCTTTCCAAATCTTACAAAATCAACATCATCTTTCAATGTTTTCCAACACAAGTCAAAACTCATAGTTTTGGAACAAAATCTCATTTTCCTTCAAAATCACTTTCGAGTGAAAAAGCCCATTATTTCAACATATAATAACCACCATCTCATCTCCACAACCTTTCCCATAATTCCATTTGAAAACCCCTCTTTTGATTTCATAACCCAACACCCTAGATTTTTGTTCAAAAATCTCCAAACCACAATGTTGTTTTAGAAATAGCATATAACTAAGTTAAAACCCATAAGAAGGTGTGAAGAATCTCTACCTCAAGCTTAGAACGGTGGAAGAGAAAGAGTGAAGAAACTTCAACGACACTGAAACCCAACTTTGTTCTAAACAAAAGAAGGCTCTTGATGAGATCTACAATATATCTCAAAGGATCAAAGTGAAAAGATGCCTCTAAGTTAGTAGATCTGAAGATCTAAGTGGGAAAAGTAGAGTTTAGAGAGAGAGTAAGAGAAGAGTAACCACAGTGTAGACAGGAAAAGAGAAGGAAAAGTAATGAGAGGAAAGTGTTTTAGAGCCTCTTTATAGTGGCTAGGTACTAATAGAATAATAGCCCCAAGGTTAAATGAAAAGAACAAGTCAAAATTCCCCAAAAGTAGGGCCCAAGACAACCCAAAAATCTAGAAATGACTCACACGAGTCGACCCTTGTGACAGTGGTCTCGACCCTCAAGAAGAAAAATACTAAGATGCAAATGTTGGCTGCAGACAAGGGTCGACCTGGAAACCGTAGTGTTGACCCTATTTTTCAGTAGACAACCTCGAACAAAACAGCAAGGAAAGGGTCGACCCTAGGAACCCATGGTGTCAGCCCTATATTTCAGTAGCGATTCCCAAAACTAGTAGCAAGACAAGTGTCGACACCACCTAGATTGGTGTCAACCCCAGAGACAAATCAACAGAACAAGTGTCAACACCATCAAGACTGGTGACAACCCCAAATTTCAGTAGCCACACCCAAAGTACAATAACAAGGTGGTGTCGACACCACCAAGACTGGTGTCGACCCTAGGAGCAGAACAAAACAAGGAAAAGAAGGCAGTGTCAACACCACTAAGGATGGTGTTGATCTCGAAGGCAAAACCCAACAAGAAAAGAGGGAAGAATGACCGCTATGGATATGGTTTTTCAGAATCAAAAGCAATATATGGGTCGAGTCTAAGCCCAGATCGCTATAAAATTCCATTTCTACACTCATTCCCATAATTTCCCAAACCATAACCCTAATTCCATTGGCGCTATTGTCACCACCCATCATTGTCGATGCCACTGTAAGCTCCAAATTGAGTTTTGATCACTACTCCACCTCCGGCGTCAGTATTATCACCGCAATCATCGATCATAGAGCATGTGCGTGTGCGTGTGCGCGTGCGCGCGCGCGCGCGTGTGTGTGTGTGTATGAGAGAGAGATAGTCACGAAGAAGAAGAAGAAGAAGAAGAAAAAAAAAAAGAATAAGAAGAAGAAAGAGAGAGAGATCGCTAACCATTGCCATCACAGCCCTTACGTTTACAAGCCATTGCTTTCATCCTCGTTGTCACCATCGTTGTAGTCCAATTTCCACTTTCAAATCTAGGGTTTTAATGAAAGAAAAAGAAGAATAAGAGGAGAGGAGGTCGAAGGAAGAGTTGATGGGAAAGGGAATGAGAGGCTGGAGGTATAGAAATGAAAGGACTAATGGCGGTTGGGTCACAATTTGGGTCGTGATTTGAAGAAGAAGAAGAAGAAGATGGGGAGACAGAGGGGTCTGTGGTTATGGAAACGATGGTATGGATTCAGATTGTGGTGGTGAAATGGTGGTTTTTCGAAGTTGAGACAAAGGGGGTGAAAAAGAAAAAGAAGAAGAAGAAGGATCGGAGCTAGGCTACAGATTGGCTGTCGGAGGCAACAGTAGTGGTATCAGAGGTAGTGGTTGGGAGTAGGGTCTAACGTTTGGGTTTAGGGTTAGGGATATAGTTGGTATTAAGGTCGGGGTTCGAAGAGAAATGGTGAGGACTTATTTTGCTGGATGGGAGTCCAAAGAATTAGAGGGCGAAAATAAAAAGGTAGGTACTAATATTAACCCTCTTTTTTTTCAAGGTTAATTAAGTAAGGAGACATCATTCAAAATTAATCATCATCAATTTATTTCAATGGTAAAGTTCAAGTAATTGTTTCTAAAATTTTAAGTTTCTTTTGTAGACAATATTTTAAGAGTTTCAAATTTAATCGAATAATTTTGTTCTTTTAAAAGGGATGTGTCACTAATAAAAACACACTACAATGTCTATATAAGACATTAAAGCTCTTTAATTTCTAACATGTTAATTTGGGATTATTTATTTATTTATTATTTTCATATATATTTTTTGATCATAAATGGTTTATTGAACCTTTTTCAATGTGCGCAAACGTCATAAAGACTAACAGTAATATAGGTTGCATTTTGGAGTAATCCATTATTCTCGTTAATACGATCGCGCGGGTAGGTAATAACTTTTTTGAAAGAGTGATTACTACATGTCTCTCATAATTAGAAGCTAATAATTATTTACTTTACTTTTCATTTACATATTTACAATATATATTTTGATTTTTTTCATAATCATATTGATGGTTTATTGTATAAAATCTCCCTCAACATCTTGTAAAAAAGTAGATGACGGCAATGGAATGAGTAGTAGAGAGAGCACTGGCCAACAGCTTGGTACTGGTGGAATTGACAACAAGTACACCAGCTAAATTTTTCCATCCACAAAGGACTTCCAATACCATGACACCTCTACCTTGCTTTCCATTAATAAGGTTTTTTTTTTAAAAAAATTATTTTTGTCTTAAAGTAGTAAGTAGAAGCTGTACCAAATAATTTTATATGTACTTTCAATATAAAAAAGGGAGAGCTATAAACAGCTCCATCAATTGCACTAAATAGTCCCATATTCATAAACTAACGCTGTGTTTAGTTGGGGATTTGAGAAGAGATTTGGAAAAGAAAAGGAAAAATATGTGTGAAATTATGTGAAATGAAGGTATATTTTATTCATATTTCATCTACCTTTTCCCTTTCCCTTTCCCTTTCCCTTTCCAAATCCTTTCCTGAATCCCCCAACCAAATACAGTGTAAAAGTCTATGATTTCTCAACACAATGTTCCACCAATCTTGCCAAGTTCAGAAGGTCAATGCTGTCTATTATCTGGACTTGTTCAGCCAAGAAAAAGACTTCTTGACATGGCCTAAGCCATCAAGATGCTTCACTGCAACTTTGATTTTGCCGTTGCTTAGAATAGAGTTCATTCAAAGACCAATATGAATATTATCCTTGACAAAGTTTCCTTTTGAAATTATATCAGTTAGTGACTTTGAGCTCAATTCTATAAGAGAATCTCAGGGGCATTCTCGGCACTTCTTGATCTAAATAATCCTCCTCGGTTCCATCAGTTCCTCTTTTCTACCTTGAAAAGGAAAACACAAATGAAAATTATAATAAAGAGACCAGAAAAATGCTCCAAGTCTGGATACCAGTTTGATTACAAATTGATTATTGACTTAACGTGCACTTATTGACCTTCATTTAGATGATCTCTGTTAGTATATATAGAGCATTTTCCACTTGAATTTTTATTGGAAACATCACTTGAACAAAACAGAGCAGCTCTGTAGTAGCAACTACTTAAACATGCTTGCTTGCAACTACTCTTCATGTCTATGTATTCATAGCATTCGACATGTCAGCCTCAACAATGAGGTAGGTAACATTCTTTAGCTCTATGAGCTTGTGATGTTTTGAAGCTTTGCACAACAAAGGAATAATTTTAGAACATTCAAGATTATGATGCTTATCATTTATTTATCTGTTTAAAACAGCTTACTGTATTGCTATTAGCCACTTTTGAGTAAATGCGGTCCAAACTGTTGGAACAATCTTCTGTGTACAATAAATAAATTGAAACCAAATCAAAAAAATAAAATAAATAACGTATCGAAATTATTTTACCAAACCGAATAAATAATTATAAGATCAAGTCGAGTGTGTGACACTCTATCCTTAAGACAGATTTGCCCCACTTCGGTGCTTACGGACTAATGGCATCTATCTCACAGGATACAATGATCTTCACAAATTGTATTAGCACTCCAAACAATTTGTACGGCAAACTAGAACCTGTGTTCTATACTCTCTTTATTTTTCCCAAAAACTAATATGAAGAATATATGCAACAGAGCAGAAAATTAGACAGCAAAAAAGTAATTTTTAGACTGTTTTTCAAATCCGAATGACTGTTGGACATGACAGTATTTGTTACCCAAAAGACAGCCTAAGAGGGGGGTGAATTAGGTTTTTATAAATAAAATTAATAATACCCTAATAAAAATTATGACTAGCACAATAGATAAATATAATTAATAAAATAAAAATAATTAAAACAAGTGTCTTAACAACTATGTTAGTTAATGATTTTAGCACAGTAAAAATGTGAAATATAACTATGGCAATTTAAAATAAAATAAAGAGATAAGGGAGAGAGAGGCAAACAAATTTATAGCGGTTCGGCTTCAACTCGGCCTACGTCCACTCCTCAAGCTTCACTTGAGATTTTCCACTATGTTCTAACTTTACAGGGGTGCTAGCAACCTCTTTACAAATGGAGTAATCCTCCACGGATTTTACACAGACTTCACAAGTCCAAACCCTTGCAAATCTTAGGTGATTCACAATTACTCTCAAGATTTCAAGAACACAGTGTTTGCAATACTTTTACAAGATGAAATGGTATTTTTGCTTTCAAAGAAAGCTTACAATAAATATCTCTCAAAGATAGATATATAAAATGAAACTTTGATTTTTCTGTAAATCTCACACAGGAAAGATGAGCTTAAAGCTATAAGGCTCAATATATAATTTATGAGAATAGATGTGAGTGATTATAGATCAGAGAATATTTTCAGGTCTTTGTAACTTGTTTACATTAGAGACTTTGGTATATATAATGAAAATTATAGCCGTTGTATTCATTTGAATTTATAGCCGTTTATAGCCGTTGTACTTCTATCATTACCAATTTGAATATCTTCCATTCCATCATTAAAAATTTGAATATCTTCCACTTGAACCTTTTGGCCTTTTGAACCATTATAGCCGTTGTACTTCCATCATTACTAATTTGAATATCTTTCACTTGAACCTTTTGAACCTTTTGGCCTGCTGCTGTGTTAGGCTGTTTGAACATTTGTTTTGGGCTGTTTAAACTCCAGATTTAATCAAATATTAAATACATTCTAACAACATTTAGGATAAAGGTTTAGGTGAGAAATAATGGGACAAAATAAATTTTGATTCTATTTTTTTCTTTCAAATAAATCATAAATTTTGATTAAAATATAATTAAATAAATCATCAAAATAAAATTTGGATTCTATTTTTCTCTTTCAAATAAATTAAAACATAATTAAATAAATCATCAAAATAAATAAGTCTAACAGTATTTATAGGCAAACAAACAGTCTCGAATAGGTATGAAATAGAAGTGAACATATGCATTTTCAAATTGTACAGGTACAGTTTGAATTTCAAACAGATCTGCAAATTGTTTGAACAGATTAACTGCTAGATAGTTTGAAACTGTCCAAAAACCACTGGCAATATAAATCTGTTAGGGAATTCGGACAGTAGAGGTAACCCCATTTTTGACTGCCCTTAAGACTTGGGCGTTACTGATGGTTTACTTGGTGATGAAAGGTGTGCAGTGCAAAAGTTCAATTTCTTAGGCAAGGAGAGAGTCAAATCCAAACCTCACACCCTATTTTTGGACCAAAAATATTTCAGGTCTTAAAACCCTCTCTTTCAAAATATTTTGAAAAAGGTTTCTACGATGTTCCGAGGCTCGCATTTTGTCAAATGTTGCGCTTTTCGGTAAATCGAGCAAAGTGGAAATGAATGAAAGAGAGATGAAATCTTTGAAAAATCTTTTAAAACACCTTGTTTAGGGGTTTGGAGTTGAGGAAAAGAAGAGGAGAGGGAAGAAACCAAGTTGGAGAAGAAGATGGGCATGAACAGTTAAGAGAGAGAGTTGAGCAGCCCTCGCTAAATTAGGCCTATCCTTTTGAACACTTGGATTTCAGCTATGAGGCCACCACCGTTGGAAAGCTTACTTCTGGGGCTTCATTTTTCACTTAAGAATCTCCTCAAGCCTAGTCCGGATGGGGGAGATATGATTGGCTGAAGTTGGGCATCATTTCGGTTGGATCGAAACTGAGTAGCCTTCACTAAAAGAAAGATATCTCTTAGCACACATGGAATTTTGATGTGAGGCTTGCATAATTGGAAAGAAGACTTCCGGGGCTACAGTTTAGGCTCAAGAATGACCTGAAAAGGAGTCCAAATGAAGGAGTTAGGCTTTCTTCAAGTCAGGGACCAGCATTGATTTTTTCCATCGGCCTCTATGGAACTGCATTAGCCACAATTTGAGCTCAGCAGCTATAGGTCAGCGAAAAGTGAACCTTATTGGCCACAAATGTTGGCCGATCGGCCAAAAATGTCCAGAAAGCCCAAAATTGGCAGATATTTCTCTTTCAGCTGTTTCCAACTTGTGCCACCTGTCCTAGCTCAGATATTTTCGACCAAGCTTGATATTTTGCTATATAATGAAGCCTTATATCTCATATTCAAGGGGTGAGAACATTTAGAGAACATTTTTGGCAAAAGGTTTGGGAGCTTCTCACACTAGAACCTCTCTCTCTACAATCCTCTCTTGAGCATTTGTGCTAGAAGGCTTGCATACAACCATCTTCAACCTATCAATCCTTAAGAAGACTTGATCACCATTGGGCTGAGGTCCCTTGGAACTTGATTTGAGCTCCAAAAGGTGGTTTTGGCTCAAGAAAAGTGGTTGTTTTTGCTGCTGTGCTCCAAAGGTAATCACTCACCCCTTTTACCTTTGCTTTGCATGTTTGTTTTACCACCTTTGCAAACTATTTTTGGCTTGGTTTTGAACTGAGAAAATCTCTGTTTTTTAGTCCTAAAAGTGATGGTTTAGGCCTATTTTGTGTTAGGGGGTTGTCTCTCCCTTTTGTTCCTTAGCTTGTATAGCTTTTGAGCCATCTTCTAAGGCCTTTCAAAACAAATTTTCGTGGCCTTAGAACCACTGAATTCCAGAGGAATTTCAGTGGTAAAAACCCTATTTTGAGGGCCCAAATAGGAGAGAGTGGTCCCCTCTCCTCTTGTCTTGCTTGCTAGTGTTGATGGCCAACCAAATGAGCATGTGATGGGTCGTTGAACACACCAAAATTAAATACGAAACTATACCAAATTCTTTTAGAATAATGGCAAGTCCAGATATCGATCCACAGGGACTTTTGTGAAATTAAACTAATTTAATTATTAAATTCCTAAATTAATTTTGATAAAAAGATTGTTGTTTATAATCTAATTTAATAATAAATAAATTAAACTAAGGAATTAAATTATCAAGAATAATTGAAATTGGTTTACTGAATTGGGGAAAAATCCTAGGGTAGAAAATTCACCACTAACCACATAATTAGGGTTTCTAATTGAAATCAATTATGCTATGGTTTGAACGGATTAATGTTTCGCAACTACAAGTTCGAAGCATTTAACAAGAAGATTATCACATTCAATGTACGAGCACGATCCATCTCAAGTAATACGAATCGTTCACTCTAAACTAGGGTAGTGATACGACTCGTTCCTCGTAGCATGGTTCGTCCCATACTTTGAATGTGAAGGAAAAGAATAATATTTAACAATCACAGAAAGTTAAATATTCAAAAGAATAATGAAAATTATATATAAAGAATTTCTAAAACACCATACAATGGTTCAAACCTTTACATAATATAAAATCAAGAAGAAAAACCTATTACATGGCTAAGGTTTCTTCAAAACCCTAGAAAAGATGACTAGCCACTCATGGAGGAGTGGAAAGAGGAAGATGGAGAAGAAGCCACCATGGAAGACATCTTGAAGCTTTTGCTTTCCTTCTCCTTTCCAAACCCTAGCCTCCTTCCTTAGGTTAAAACAGTTTCAGAACCCTAGAAAAGCCATGTCCTTTTCTTTTTATACTTCTACTCACTTCCAAACAGGTCTAAAACATCAGTTTGACTTTTCCAAAAAAAAGTCAACTCTGTCCGAATTTGGTCTTTTTGCCCATTTTATGCTCCGACGATGTACAACCTGATTGACATTTAACACACATAAATTATACGGTTTGACCAGCAAGTGAAGTTAAGAGATTCTAATTAACGGCCTCAATGATGTACATTTCGGCCTTAATCACATCCCCCAACTTACTACTTGCTAGTCCTCAAGCAAGTAAAATAAAATAAAATTAAACAAAATCTATCTATTTCCTCTTTCGTGGGAAAAACAGTTACATTTAGCATATGCAACAAGCCTTTAAACCACAAGGTTACCCCAAGTGGACGAGTAAAGTCTCGTGAGGGTTTCCAGAAATGATACCCACAAACATTACATATTCATATATACTTAACAACAAATGACCACACTACTCCACCTAACAATCAACTTATGTGCCACTACAGTGTGATATTGAGACATAATGAGTCATTAAAGACACAGTGGACAAGCATGAAGGAACCTATTGAGTCGAAACCACAATTCAGTTAATACAAAAGTAAAGTTCCCTATACTTGTGCATGCTAGTGGACAAGTCATGAGTATCCTCGGTGTAAAGTGCAATCTCCATATTAGTTAACTATCCACTATAATAGCCCAGTGTAACTCATAATAACACCCAACATATACAGAAAAACTAACCTGTTACAGCCAAGATTTTCAAAAGTTGTTTTTTTTTTTTTTTTTTTAATGACTGTGCAATGTCCTGATCCATTAAGCTTTCTAATCAACCCATGTAGCAAGTTTTGGGCCAATGACTCCCAAACCAGACGGTTTTAGGGCACTAGGTATAAAGACACCCCTACGGGCTTAATAACTCGAGTTGAAAAGGCTACGAATCCGAACAAGTCATTCTTCTTATTTTTCCTTAACTGTGCAATGTCCAAGTCCCTTAAACTTTCTAATTAACCCATGTAGCAAGTTTTGGGCCAATGACTCCCAAACCAGACGGTTTTAGGGCATTAGGTGTAAAGACACCCCTACGGGCTTAATAACTCGAGTTAAAAAGGCTAAGAACCCAAACAAGTCAAGTTTTTTTTTTTTTTTTTTTTTTTTTTTTAAGAATCTTGGCTCCTCATTTATTTTTCTGCAACTCTAGCTATTATCAATGATGTACACTAGGGATTATAATAAAAAGATGACCGCTATGATAGTGTGTTCATGTGAATTAAGACATACTCATGACAAGTGTACTAAAATCACAAACACAGACAACTCTCCTCGTGCAAACATCACATGCAAGTATCTACCCAATAAACCCTTTTCATACAAGTCTACTATGCTCTCCAATAAACATATGCAAATATCATCACCCTACTAGCAAAAAGTCACATCAAGTGAAGTAATGCAATCAAGTGAAACATGTATAAGTATGAATTATGAGCCAAATAGAAATGCATAAAAGAAAATATAATCCTCATCCCCCAACTTGAATATGACATTGTCCTCAATGGAAAAGTAAAGAGAAATGAGAGAATATTACCTGAATTGTAGGTGCACATCCAGGGAGGCAGAGAGTAACATATACACACTTCAGGTTTTTTTTTTTTTTTTTTTTTTTTTTTTTTTTTTTTTTTTTTTTTTTTGGAAGAAAAAAACGAAAATAATTAAATAAATGAAGAAAAATGACCTTAAATTAAATTAGCTAAACTACAAAATAAACTAAACTAAACTAAAATAACTAAACTAGAAAGGAGACTAAAGTATAGAATAAAATAATCTAAACTAAACTTTTTTTTTTTCAATTTTTTTTTTGTTTTTTTTTTTTTTGAAATTAATAGAAGAGAAGAAAATAAAATAAAATAAAAACTAAACTACTTAATAATAATTAAATGAACAATTATTGTATAGAAGAAAAATAAAAATAACATCACTAACTACACAAGTATAATAAAAATAAAAATAAAACCAAAATCTACTAACTAATTAAACTAACCAGAATCACTACGAAACAATTTAAACTAAACAAATATATAAAAAAAAATAAATAAAAAAAAAAAAAAAATAAATAAATAAATAAATAAAAATTAAGATTATTGTTAGCACCAAGATTTTTGAGGTTTTTTTTTTTTTTTTTTTTTTTTTTTACGAAAATAGAAAATAAAATAAATAAATAAATAACTAAATAAATAAAATGATTTTTTTTTATAAAAAATTATAATAAAATAATTGTATATTTATTTATTTATTTTTAAAATTTATTTATGTATGTATTTAAAATTTATTTACTTAAAAAAATGAAATTTTTAAAAAATAATAATAAAAATAAAATAAAAAAAAAATAAAAAATAAAAAGAAAACAAAATGAAGGCACCAACTCACGCACATGCGGCGATACGCACAACCGCGCGCAAAAAAAAAAAAAATTTTTTTTTTTTTTTTTTTTTTGTTCAAACGTCGTCCCGCACGTGCGGGTCTCAAGCCGCACGTGCGGCTTGGTCACGGTTGCCCAGCCCGCACCTGCTTTTAAAGCAGGGGGCAAACTCTTGATTCCATTTTTTTTTTTTTTTTTTTTTAATGAACAAGTATAACTTTTTTTTTTTTTTTTTTTTTTAAACACATAAAATAAACATGAAAGCATGTTTTTTTTTTTTTTTTTTTTTTTTTTTTTACAACAAGTACAACACAATTTTTTTTTTTTTTAATGTTAAAATGAACAAGTATAACCCCCCTTATTTTATTTATTTTTTAAAATTAAAACTACGCATTTCTACCTTCAATTGACATCCGAAATAAATATAACACATGGGAAAATAACGGAATGGCAACTAAAGGTATAATCTTCACGCGAAAACCACGGGTACTACTTTTCTCCCTAACTGTGTTTGTAACTTTCCCTATTCTCCAACAGGGTGACAGACTAGGTTGATTCGGTATCCAGAATCGAGGTGCCTAAAGCTACCTCAACCTATGGGGCTGCCATACAGAGTTCAAGTCGAGGTAGTTTTGAAGCAATCTCCACACCCCTGGGTATTTAAACCAGACTCTAGTCTCGGAAATCCCAAACCTTTGTGTTCTAGGCTTTGCCATTCGAACTCTAGTTTCCACCGTCTCAGTTGGTCTCCTAGGAACTCACTACAAACACGGTTAGGTGGCTATACCAGACCGTCAGATGCCGTTCGGGCACGGCAAACACCAAAGGAATTACACCTTTAGAGGATTTAAAGTCTCCTAGACGCTAATAAAACATGACGAGAACAAAGAAAAACAAAATAGCATAGAAGGAAAAGAAGAAAGAGAAAAAAAATAAAAAAAAATAAAATAAGGAATCAATCTATCAAGCATAATAAAATGGGTCCATCAAACCCCTGGGTAAAGAAAAATGATCCTTCCTAGTCGAGGAATTTAGTCTCCTATAATCAATGCACACTCGCCACCCAGTAGTGGTTCGTGTGGGGACTAACTCTCCTCCCTCATTCTCAACAACGGTGATGCTCGATTCTTGGGCACCACTTGTGTGGGACTCACCCACTTGTGATCTGAGATGGGGTATATAATACCTGCATCCAACAATTTTAATACCTCCTCGACTGACCCATCAATATCCAAATTTTCAAACCCAAAATGAGCTAGACAAGCCTCTAAAGGTCCTCTACAAGAATGGAGGGCAAAGCCTCCTCCACAATCTCATCCATAACATCCACTAATAAGCACTCCTCTCTCTCATGAGGTTGTTGGGATGCTTGGAAAATATTAAGTTTCACTTGCATGTTGCCAAATGAAACTTCCATAACCCCGGTCCGACAATTGATGCATGCATTGGCCGTAGCCAAGAAAGGTCGACCTAAGATTACCGGATTTGTTTCTTAGAACTGGCTACCGGTTCCATATCTAACACCAAAAAATCAACAGGGAAGTAGAACCTATCAACCTTAACTAGTACATCCTCAATCATGCCACGTGGCACTCTGAGGGACCGGTCAGCCAATTGAAGAGTGACAGTAGTGGGCTTCAACTCGCCAAGCCCAAATTCCTCGTACACAGAGTACGGCAACAAATTGACACTAGCCCCTAAATCCAATAAGGCCCTATCAATGAAATGGTCCCCTATAATGCATGCAATGGTTGGGGCTCCCGGGTCCTTAAGCTTAGGAGGTGTGTCATTCAACAAGATGGAGCTTACGCTCCGTGAGTAGGACCTTTTGGGACACATGTGTCCTAGATTTACGCTTTTGGTACACATGTTTTTACTTCTTTATGGCTTTGTTTAGGCTCATTTTTGTGACTTATCAGACCTACCATAACTCTGTTTTTGGCTTCCTTGGTCATCTCTTGCATGCTTATTGCACTTGTAGTGTAAATCCTCTTTGCTAGCCTTGTTAGCTTTACAAAGTAGCATGCTTTTGTGGTTTGAATTAGCTTAGTTCAAGCATGTTTTTGGTGTTATTTTGACATGTTAAACTCTGATTTTGATTGGTGGACTCACCTCTTGCATGCTTTATACACTTGTAGTGTAATCCATGCTTACTAGTCTAACATGCTTGATGTTTTGGCCAATCATGCTAGCTTATTTTGGCCTATACTCCATACATGTTTTAACATTATTTTGGGCTATTTTAGGACTGTTTTGGGCTACCTTGGTCATATGACTCATGTTTTGTATGCTATAGTGCAAATGCCTTGACCTATTTTGAATGGTTAGGGTAATTTGAGCATTGCTTAACATGGTTGTAGTTGTAAAGGGACTTGACTAGTTTTGAGTTGCGGGGCCTTTAACATGCTATACTTGTGATGATTGCATGGTATGGCACCATTTGACATGTAATTTCAGTGCATGTAGTGTAGTTACACTCTCACATAGTTCACTCCTTTATTGCTTTTGAGGGTTGTGTATTATGCCTTGCTTATAGGCCAACATGTGTGCATGCTTGGCTAGTCCTTGGAGTCTCCATTTCATCATTTTGGCCACCGATTTGGGCATGATTGAGGTCTGTCCATTTTAGTTTAAGTCCATCTTGCATGTTGTTGCATGCTTGCTCCATATAGCATGTTGTTGCATGCTTGTTATATGCTTATTGCATTGCTTGGTACCTTGCATGTTTCTGCATGCTATTCGCATTGCATGTTGTTGCATGCTTGTCGCATTGCATGTTGTTGCATGCTAGTTACATTGCATGACATTGTTGCGTACTTGTTACATGCCATGTTGTTTGCATGCTCATTATTTGCATTGTGTTTGGCATACCTGGCATTGCATTGTGTTTGGATTGGGTATTAAGCCAAACACAAGAAACGAGGGATGTTTCATACTTGAAGTGATGAAACATGCCTCAATTCTCAGTCGTCGACTCTCTTGATCATGCATGATAGAGATTAAGGCATTTATGTGTTTTTGTGCATTCATGTGATATCGATTTGTGCAACTCGGCCTCTTTGGCCATCATGCATCGAAATACGTGATTGATGGCTCGAGAGTCGAGCACTACACTCCTTTGAGCCTCAAACATGATAAGGAGTGTGGTTGTACACACATTTTCTTGCAAATACATTGCCATGCCTCTGTTTGTGCTCTGTTGCAGCAAAAGGAGAGTTTGTAGGAAGAGATGGTCGATCGGCTATCTGGTGTGCTGATCGGCTAACAATATTTGGCCGATAGCCTCAAAATTGGTCGATGATCTCTATCCCTTGGCCGATGACCACACCTCTTGGCCGATGACCTCTCAGCATGTCCGTGAGGTGGATCAGAAATGTTTTGGAGATTGGTGCAATTTTCAGAAGTCTAAAATAGTGCAAACAGAGGCAACATGAGGCATGGCAACGGATTTCCGGGAGGACGCGACCGAGCACGCATTTCTTCTTCGCCCACGAGGCCATTTCACTGCTGTTGATTAGTTTGAATGATTAGTCATTTGATCTATTGTGTAATATTTAACTAGCTTAGTATAGCTATTAGTTTCAATTCGGTGATGTAATAATTAAACTAGCTAATTTGTTTAATTAGTTAACGTGTTGTAATAATTAGCTTAGCTTAGCTAATATTCAATTTGATTATGTAATAATTAGTCTAATTAGATTATTAGATTAGTTCGAATAGCTTAGCATATCTAGCTTGTATTATTCATTCGGACCCTCCGTCGAGAGGGCGAATTTTGTAATAAGTGTGCATGAGTGTGTGAATGTCTTCCAGCCCCACGTCTTTCTCCCTTTTACTTAACCGCTTACGATGGTTAGTTCTAGGTCATGTTCTGATTAACATCCTTATGCTTGCATGTTTGCATTCATTCATCTGTCTTGCATGCACCGGGCTCGGCGCATCATACAAACTGCATTGTATTTCAATACATTTACTTGAATACGTGTTCAACAACATGTTATCAAGTTGCATTTCATATGCCATCATAGAATAGCCGAGCCTATTTTAGTTGCATTTTTGCATGTGTTGCATTAGGCATCTTAACATAGTTAGGATCATGCATTGATTACTAACTAGTTGTTGTTTTGGCTCGGAGTACACTGTAAGTGTTTATGCTTTAGCATCCCTGCATGTGCGTTATTGATTGCCATGACAGCATGCTTGCCATGAGGCTATTTGCTTAAATGATATAACTGCCTGAATGCCTGTGGGTGAAGGTTGGATTGCTTGAATTGGAACAATTCATTGAAATGCGAGTTTTAAGCCCACTTGAGAGTGGCAAAATCATGTTTTCTAAGCCCACTTGAGGGTGGCAAATCCACGTCTTAGCCTACTTGCGAGTAGCACCTTCAAACCATTTTCAAACAAACATGAGATGTTTTGTTCCAACTTAGGCGATCTAGTCTATACTTGTATGCTGTGCGCATCACATAGTAAGCTAGCTAATAAACCGGAATAAGAACACGTGTTTTCAAAAACAAAATATCATGCTTAGTAAAGGCCGATCTTTTTGATCGGGCGAGCAGGGGTGCTCATTGCATGACCTTCCCCTCTCGTACCCAAGTTCCCGAGCCGAGGCAACTTTGGTGATGACGGACACGTGGCCTTAGGCACGAGTCAGGGTTTCCTAAATTTCCCAAAACAAAATATTTAGGTGGCGACTCTGTATCTGGAAAAGCAGTCCATGTGTGGCACTTCTTTATTAAAATCAGTTTTCCAAAACGATTTGCTGGATTTGGACTCTTTGGTGATTTATCGGTCTTGCATTGCACTTTGTGAGATTAGATTCAGAACCGTGACATTGAGTCTGAATTGTAATAGCTAATGAACAAAACGAAATTCGTGCCCTCGTGCGCGGAGCCGTGATGTTCGGGCGGTCTACAGTAACATATGGACAGAAAAATTTGAATTCAAATTCGAATTATATTGGCGCAAAATTTAAATTAATTTTTCCTGCAAGAAATTTGGGAAAAATTCAAATAAATTTTGTTCAAAAAATTAATATAAGAACCGACCCGACCCACAACCCACACCCGTGCCCGGCACGGCCGGACGGCTGTGGCGGCACGCGCGCGCGTGTGGTGGTTTGGGCTAAGGTTCACTTTGTCTATAACTCTTCCCTTCTACAAACTTGGGGTGCCCCTTGGGGCCCAACCCAAGTCTTGTCACCTAGAACTTATATACACACATAAGTTCTCTTTAAGTTTCAATGTGGGACAACCCATTTCAAGGAAACCTACATTTACTTCTTTAATCGTCCATTCCACGAACCCAAAAATGATGTCAAGTTCCTATTCACTCATAAATGGTTTTGATGTACCGTCTTCACCGTGTGACTTGCCATGCGGCAAGGAACACGTCACCTCTTCGGACCCACCCCAAAAGACGTTTGGGGCTCACTCAAATTTAGGCTCAAAGTTGGCCCAAAATAAGCCTTATAAAACCAAAATTTCCAACAATCCCCCACATGGATGGAATTTGACGGAGAGAAAATGCAGCAACATGATCTAATTACAGAGAGTACAGAAATTGAAAATATTTTGCAAAGGATCGGTAGCTTTTGGCTTTGAACCTTCCCTTGTGAGACATTATCGGATTTACTAGCTAACCAGTGAACATGATGTCTTGAACTGTTCAGCCGTTTGTGTAAACTAAGACAATAGAACTCACATAGTATATCCCCAGACACAGTTTAGTTCTCACTATTGTGTTCATTTTGGCCCTGAACAACCTGGTCTTTCATGAGTGCTCTAGAGAATTGTAGCCCTTTGCAAATCTCATAGAACCGGCCCAGTTCACACTCATATAGGTGATTCTTATGAAGAGTATCCTTCCATACTCCACTAGGTATACCTAGATATAAGAATCATTAAAAGTATTACTTAGCCTAAAACGCTATAGTCATCACTATTTCATCATAGAAATGGGTAGGAGTTTGACTCCCCAGTGATCCTTATGTGTTATACACAACTCGGTCGTCCCTTTGAACCTAGATCTTGGGATCTCCAGTCAACTAGGTTGAGTTGCCGTTGTGGTAACTCTTATTTAATAGGCTTAAGTCCCATTCCCCTCGATGAATTCTCAACTAACTCTCTTACTAACCCTTTGGTTAATGGATCCGCTATGTTGTCTTTACACTTCACATAGTCAATGGAAATAATTCCATTAGAGAGTAGTTGTCTCACGATGTTATGTCGACGATGAATGTGTCGTGACTTACCATAATACATATGACTCTATGCTCTATCTATTGTTGATTGACTATCACAATGTATACATATAGCGGGCACCAGTTTTGGCCATATTGGAATATCTTCAAGGAAGTGGCGAAGTCATTCTGCTTCTTCCCCAGCTTTATCTAAAGCTATGAATTCTGATTCCATAGTAGATCTAGCTATGCAAGTCTGTTTGGAAGATTTCCAAGATACAGCTGCACCACCAAGAGTAAAGACATACCCACTGGTGGACTTCGAGTCTCTAGTATCCGATATCCAATTTGCATCACAGTATCTTTCAAGTACTGCTAGATATCTAGTATAATTTAGTCCAATGTTATGAGTAAATCGAAGATATATTAGAACGCTTATAATTGCTTTCCAGTGTTCTACTCCTGGATTACTGGTATATCTACTTAATTTACTTACTACATAAGCTATATCTGGGTGAGTGCAGTTCATCAAGTACATTAAGCTTCCAATAATTTGGGCATACTCTAATTGAGAAATACTTTCTTGTACATTCTTAGAAAGAAACAAATTAACATCTACAGATGTTCTACCAAGATGATCATCATCTTTGCTGAATTTGTCAAGTATTTTCTTGATATAATGAGATTGTGACAAAGCATATCCTTCTGATGTTTTGGTAATTTTCATACCAAGAATTACAACAGCAATGCCCATGTCCTTCATGTCAAAATGTTTATTCAACATTTTCTTGGTGGTTTTAATCATGTCATTATTACTACATATGATGAGCATATCATCCACATAAAGACCTACAATGACATAACCTTTGTCTGTATTTTTAATATAAACACATTTGTCACATTCATTAATTTTGAATCCATTTGACATCATTGCTTTGTCAAATTTCTCATGCCATTGCTTTGGCGCCTTTTTTAAACCATATAATGATTTAACCAATTTACACACTTTCTTTCCTTTTCCTGGAACAAAAAAACCTTATGGTTATTCCATGTAAATTTCTTCATCTAACTCACCATTTAAAAAAAGCGGTTTTCACATCCATTTGATGAATTTCTAGATTGTATAGGGATGCAATGGGAATTAGCATTCTAATGGATGTTATTCTAATAACTGGTATGTGTCAAAGTAATCAAGACCTTCTTTTTGTCTAAAACCTTTGACCACAAGTCTTGCCTTGTATTTGTCAATTGATCCATCCGCTTTCATTTTCCTTTTGAAAATCCACTTATATCCAAGAGGTTTACAACCTGGTGGTAAATCCACCAATTCCCAACTGTGATTTTGCAAGATGGATACAACTTCACTATTGACAGCTTCTTTCCATAAAGGAGCTTTAGGACTGGACATAGCCTCTTTAAAAGTTAAAGGCTCATTTTCTAACAAAAAGTTAGAAAATCTAGACCAAAAGATTTTGAAGTTTTAGCACGTTTACTACGCCTAGGTTTCTCTTCCTCATCTTGATCTATCTCTTGCTCTTGATCTTGTTCTTGGTCATTACTAGTAATAGCATCAAAAGATCTTTTATTATTACTAGTCTCTTGTCCAATTTTATTTGGGAACACATGTTCAAAGAAAGATGCATTCCGAGATTCAATAATAGTATTTACATGCATTTCGGAATGTTCTGATTTGTGAATCAAAAATCGATATGCACTACTATTCTTGGCATAACCAATGAAAATGCAATCAACGATTTTAGGACCTATCTTAGTCTTTTTAGGACCAGGAATAGCCACTTTAGCCAAACATCCTCACACTTTTAAGTATTTGTAGGATGGTACTCTCCCATACCACATTTCATAAGGTGTTTGATTCACTTTCTTTCGGGGTACTTTATTAAGTATATAATTAGCAGAAAGTATTGCTTCCCCCCACAAGTTCTGAGGTAATCCAGAACTTATTAACATGGTATTCATTATTTCTTTTAAAGTCTTATTTTTCCTTTCAGCAATTCCATTTTGCTGAGGTGAGTACGGAGCGGTGGTTCGATGAATTATTCTATGTTCTTTACAAAACTCACCAAAAAATGATTCATATTCACCACTGCTATCACTTCTCAGTTTTTTGATATTCTTACCAAGTTGATTTTCAACTTCATTCTTATATTGAATGAAAGTTTCCAAAGCTTCATCCTTGGTTCGAATTAAATAAACATAACTATATCTAGTATAGTCATCTATAAAAGTGATAAAATATTTTTTCCCACCTCTAGTTTGAATTGATTTAAAATCACAAACGTCACTATAAATTAATTCAAGTGGTTCTGTACTTCTTTCAATTGAATGAAAAGGAGTTTTGGATAATTTTGCCTCAATGCAAATTTCACATTTATGATTTGAATCAATGTCAAATTTAGGTAAATATTCCATATTAATTAATCTATGCAAAGATCCATAATTAACATGTCCAAGTCTACCATACTATAGAAATATTTATGACACAGATGTGGCGAGTAGCACCAGTGTCCACCCACCATTCTTTAGGATTTCCGACAAGGTTTGCCTCGGAAACAACTGTAGAAATATTTATGACATCTACACCATTGAAAATTTTATCCATTTTGGTCATTTTGGCTTTAGCAACCTTCTTACTTGATCTTCCTTTGCCTTTGCAAAAATCAGTTCCTAAGAACTTCTCTGGCTTTGGTACAATCACAACAGGAGGAGGAGTTGACGCAATTGCAACCACCATACCTGTACTGGTTTGAACATTAGTTTGACCAGTTTCAGTAGCCATGAATTCTAAATTATAAAACACAATTATAATTAGAATTTTATACTACACAGAAAATTTAAACCAAAACCACAGAATTAAATTCTATAAAAATAAAAGAAACAAGAATTATAACTTTTATTTCCAATTAATTTGAAAATAAAATAAAATTTTATTTAAACAAATTAATTCCACATAGAAAATTAAATTATGTAAAATAAAAGAAACAAGAATTGTAACTTTTATTTTTCAATTAACTTGAAAATAAAATAAAATTTTATTTAGCCAAATTAATTCCACACAAAAAATTAAATTTATGTAACACTTCAATAATTAAAATACTGAAATAGAATTTTAATTAATGAACACTTAGAAATAATTTCTGAAAACCAAAATTAATTTCTGACAAAATTTCACAAATAAATATTCTGAATTGTTAATGACACCAGTATATTACTACTAGTTGTCAAAGAAAATAAACAATGTATTACTACTATCTGTCAAACAGTATATAACTACTATTTGTTTTTCCAACCAGAATATTATTTTGTAAAACCACAGAAAATAATTTTTGGAAGATAAAGAAAGAGAAAAGGAAACAAGCAAAAAATTCTGTAAACAGAATAATTCGAATCTGTCTTAAGATTGTTGGAACAATCTTTTGTGTACAATAAATAAATTGAAACCAAATCAAATAAATAAAATAAATAACGTACTGAAATTATTTTACCGAACCGAATAAATAATTATAAGATCAAGTTGAGTGTGTGACACTCTATCCTTAAGATAGAGTCGCCCCGCTTCGGTGCTTATGGACTAATGGTGTCTACCTCCTAAGATACAATGATCTTCACAAACTGTAGTAGCACTCCAAACAATTTGTACAACGAACTAGAACTTGTGTTCTATACTCTCTTTATTTTTCCTAAAAAGTAATATGAAGAATATATGCAACAGAGTAGAAAATTAGACAGCAAAAAAGTAATTTTTAGACTCTTTTTTCAGATCTGAATGACTGCTGGAAATGACAGTATTTATAGGCAAACAAACAGTCTCGAACAGGTATGAAATAGAAGTGAACAGATGCATTTTCAAACTGTACAGGTACAGTTTGAATTTCAAACAGATCTACAAACTGTTTGAACAAATTAACTGCTGGACAGTTTGAAACTGTCCAGAAATCGCTGGCAGTTTAAATCTTTTAGGGAATTCGGACAGTAGAGGTAACATATGGATAGAAAAATTTGAATTCAAATTCAAATTATATTGGCGCAAAATTTAAATTAATTTTTCCCGCAAGAAATTTGGAAAAAATTCAAATAAATTTTGTCCAAAAAATTAATATAAGAACCGACCCGACCCGACCCGACCCATAACCCACACCCGCGCCCGGCACGGCGGCGGCTTGTGTGGTGGTTTGGGCTAAGGTTCACTTTGTCCATAACTTCTCCCTTTTACAAACTTGGGGTGCCCCTTGGGGCCCAACCCAAGTGTTGTCACCTAGAACTTATATACACACATAAGTTCTCTTCAAGTTTCAATGTGGGACAACCCATTTCAAGGAAACCCAGATTTACTTCTTTAATTGTCCATTCCATGAACCCAAAAATGACGTCAAGTTCTCATTCATTCATAAATGGTTTTGACGTACTGTCTTCACCCTGTGACTTGCCATTCGGCAAGGAACAAGTCACCTCTTCGGACCCATCCCAAAAGACGTTTGGGGCCCACTCAAATTTGGGCTCAAAGTTGGCCCAAAATAAGCCTTGTAAAACCAAAATTTCCAACACAAACTTGCCACGCTATTGTACTATATCTACTGCAAACTAGTGGTGGCTTAAGGGAGTTTGGATCCTTGGCCGTGGTTTCTTGCCGCACTTCCTGCAACGTTCCAAAATGACATTGTTTTGGCGTTAAATTCAAAAAAAAATTTCCCCTTCTTTCCCTTTTCCCCTCTTCCCCTCTTTTCCCTTTCTCTCTCATCGATGTGAACCCTAACCATCAAAGAAGAACATCAACAGAGGAGAGGAGAGAGATGAAATGGAAGGAGTAGAGTCGGAGGACGACGACGGCAGGCGAGTTAGCGTCGATTCGGCGGTGAGGCGAGGCAAGGTAAGATATGGTCCCTTCAATCTTCGTTCTTACCTAATCTTCAATCTTCATTATAATATTATATATATATATATATATATATGAAATTAATTTTTGTTTTAACTGGGTTTACAGATGATACTATCATTGAGCTTACATTTGCTCTCAATCCCACTCTTTAAATTCAGTAGCAATACACCAGCAAAAAGGGAACCATACAAGAACTCAATATATGTGAGTTAATTTATTTGTGTTTTAGTTTTTTACTTAAAAGTTGTTCAAAGTTTCGTAATAATGTTTAAATAATTTTTTTGTAGAGGGGTTTGTGCATGAAACAGAGAAGGAAATGAAAAAATTAATGAATAGTAGAAACTAAACAAATTCTAAGACCCAAACATAGCATAAATCTATCTATGACTAATTCACTTGTGTTTTGATCTCTTCATTTTGCAGGATGGATGTCTATACTCCACCATCTCTCTCTCTCTCTCTCTCTCTCTCTCTCTCTCTCTCTCTCTCTCTCTCTCGTCTGTACCTGTTGATGATGTTAGGGCTAAACAAAACATATGAGTGGAAGATGAAACTCAAATTTTGGGTTTAAAAAAAAAAAAAAAACTAACCAAAACGACGTCGTTTTGGCCAAAACGACTTTTGGCGAGGGCTGCAGGGAGGGGTGATCAAGGATCCTTGCTCGGCTTAATGGGTAGGCGCTCTATTTAGGATGTGATACCCCTGTGCCGTAGTACGCTAATTGGTCCTTAATTTGAGTATGATTATGTGTTTAGCATGATTTTATGTGTCATTAAGTGAATATATGTGATTTTGAAATTCTATCTGTTCACCGTAAGAATATCTGTTTGAATAATCTCCTTTGGAAATTAAATTGAGGGCCTTATCGGCCACAGAACCTAAAATTGATTGCGCCATTGGACTGGCATAATTTTTAGAGCATACGGTGAAATTTAATTGAAAATTAATCTGGGTCAGATTAAATTGATTTATTTAATGGCATTGTGCTCAAATTGTTAATATTTTTAATTGTGGCTAGTGGGGTTTGTTGTATTTGAGCACTACACATCCCATTCTCTCCTATGACCTCATTTTGGCTGATCAAAAACTTGAGAAAGGGAGAGAGAGCCGGCTGTTAGAGAGAGAGAGAGGAGAGAATTGTGCATTTGTGGTTCAAGGCTTGGACCTTTTGGAGATTAAGCTCAAGTATTGCTAAATTGGGAAGATTAAAGCTCCTTGGTGAGTGATTCATGCATTTATAGTTATCATCTTGTGAATTCAAGTTTAATAGATGGTCAAGAGCATGAATTAGTTTGAATGTAAGGGAATTGAGTTGCTTGTGTTCAATTGAAGGTCAATGAAGGCATACATGTATATAATTGTTGTGGAAATGCATAATCTAGCATGTATTGAGTTGAACATGGAAATAAAGGTGTTAAATCTTACATGCAAGCATGCTTTTGTTGTATTCCATGAGAATGAATACCATTTGCATTGTTTGGGATGGAAATGAAATCAAGATTAGCATGCATGTTTGAATAATTAAGATATGAACTTTGAATGTATGATTTTGTTTGTATTAGAATGAGTTGATGGCAGATTGGGGCGTGCATGTGAATTAATTGTGAATTGGGCTCCATTGTAATGTGTTTTGTTGTTCATGGCATGTTAGCATAACTACATTTGAGATTTGAGCCATAACATGCATGTTTTGTTGGTTGAAATTCGAATTGGAGCTCAAGAACTCAATCTGGAAAACCCAAATTTTTTATGTCCGCTCGAGCGGGGGAGGTGCCGCTCGAGCAGGAAGTTTTTGTAGACAGGCCTTCCGCTCAAGCGCTCTATTCCACGCTCGAGCATATTTTTCATGCAACTAGTACTTTTGCAGGCCTTAAGGGTCCGCTCGAGCGGGGAAGTTGACGCTCGAGCGGGGATCCTATTCTCTGAAATTTTGTATGCTCGTTCTGTGTTTCGTTTTCCATTCTCTTTCACTTGTAAGCACTCTTAGGCATATGTTAAGCATTGTAAATGAGTTAATGAGATAAGAATAAAGCCTAAAGAGGAATATGTGAATCAAAGAACGGATTAAATTGTTAGTGACCCCTTTTGTGTTCATGAAATGTGTAGGGTCAAGCTCCAGGACAAATCCACAAGCCAATCACTGTGAGTAATATCGATATTTGAAAGCTTGTCAATGTCCAGTTGTTTATTTCCCTTATAAGCTTTATGAGTTGCTAATTGGGATTGTGGACAAAAGTTTGACATGATAGAAATGAATGGACCAAAGGTCGTTTTGATAGAAATGAACGGACCGAAGGTCGTTTTGATAGAAATGAATGGACCAAAGGTCGTTTTGATAGAAATGAACGGACCGAAGGTCGTTTTGATAGAAATGAACGGACCAAAGGTCGTTTTGATATAAATGAATGGACCGAAGGTCGTTTTGACATGAATGAGTGGGCCGAAGGCCGTTTTGACCTAAATGAATGGACCTAAGGTCGTTTTGACACGAATGTGTGGGCCAAAGGCCATTTCGACAAAAATGAATGGGCCGAAGGCCGTTCTGACATAAATGAAAGGGCCGAAGGCCGTTTCGACATGAATGGAAATCTGATTGGGCCAAAGGCCAGTATGTTTGGAACTACAGTCATTTGATCTGAATTTTGTGTAAGTGTATATATGTTAAGCAGAAATATGCATTGGGCCCAAGGCCGTTCGGAGCATGTTGTTCTTCTTATTACTTATGTAACTTATATATTCGATATTATTCACTGGGCTATCGCTCACGCTCATTCATGTGTTTGTAGGTGAACCGAGGGAAGACCAAACCCAGCCCCAGTGAAGTCTGCCAGGAACAACATGAGTTTTGGAGAGTCAGCCTTGTGTCTCACGTACGAGACCCATCCTTGCCATTTTATTATGTATTTATATTTTGTCTTGTTGGCAAGGACTTTGTGTACATCTGTATATAGTTTTAATATAGGTTGACTCAGTTTGGATGATCCTGTCTGTAAAGGATTTTGTAATACTGTACTTGTTGTGGGTTATTAACGTATATGTACATGGTTGTTTTGAGTGCATATAAGCACGGCTCTATGGACAAAGTTTTAAATTTTTGCTTCCGTTTGGCCCCTCTACTCTGAAGAGTTATGTCTGTTAAGGTTTGAGGCCGTAGGTAATCTCAGGATTACTGGCCGGTTATGTCCTTAACCCATAGGGGCGGGTTCGAGTCATGACATAGGAGGCCCTACTTACTATATATTCACTACACAATATATATATACACACATACATAAAAGAACTTATACTCAAAATAATTCTCAAAAAAAAAAGTAGCAAAAAATCTCTCAGTAAATAAATAAAAATGATTAAATTTTAAATTATCAAACAAGAATAACACTTCATGAGTTATCTTAGACTATTAGTCAAATCATACAAAGAGAAAACAACCTCTCTTATTGGAGGACATTTACATTACACCTCTTCTATTATCTGGTCAAGTCAATAAATAAATAAATAAAAGGCCTTTTTATCAAAATTATTTTGATTGTAAAGGTTAGGGAAATTGTTAAGAATTTTAAATAAAAATTATAAAAAAAAATATTACAAAGGGCCCCAATTATATTTTTCGCTTTCATTCAAATAGGTTTGTTCCATGTAGTGCACAGTTTAGCCATTGAACGCACAACAGTTTGGGCATTGATCTAATAGGCAGAATCGATGTAAAAAAATGATACAAGAAAAAATATTCCACATTAGATTTTAGTTTATCCATTTCCTATTACAAATCAGTAGGTTTCGGGAAAGCAGAGGGGGAAAACATGGCAGTAGAATTTTTTGTTCATCATGTCACACTCTTTTTGTTTTCCTAGTCAAGCTTGAAGTGGGAAAAAAAAATTGCACATTCTGCAGACTAACTGATGTACAAAATGTTTTCTTTCCCAGCAATTCAAGAATATAACCCTTAACCAAATTAATTAGTCACAAAATGTCTCTAAATTTGTCCAAAATATAAGCCAACTTTGTTTCTTCTTCAAACTTAATTTACTATTCATTGACACATCTTTTGGAGAATAAAGTTTGAATTGTAACCCACATGTTAGGTTTTTATTCTTGGTAATCCCGTTTGACAAAACTCCTTTCAATTGTAATTTTATTCGTTCGTTTTATTTCAATGAGACTATGAGTTTTAGATACGAATCCAACCCAAATTGTGTCTTGCAAAGAAGTTTGTGATGTCTATTCTTTCATGTTTGCCACTTCGCTGACTATGTCGAGGATCGAGCTGCCCAGTCAGTTCACGGGGGTCCAGGGGGCAGCTCCCCTTGGCGGGTCTGGGGTAGCGCCCCTGAAGCAAAAAGCAAAACTGCAGTTGGAGTTGCTTGTCCGCTCGAGCGGCCATTTGCGTGCTTGAGCGGAGAATCTTTGGTTCTAGAATTTTGACTCGCCTGCAAAAGTAGTAGGAGTTGTTTTTTCCTGCTCGAGGGCCGTTCTTGTGCTCGAGCATCAGTCCGTTCGAGCGGCCATTCTTGCTCTCGAGCGGAGATCGCGGATCAGTTTTCTATAAATATGTGGTTTTATCCGTTTTTAGGATTACGGCTTCTAGATCTTCTTCTTGGATATTGAGGTTTATACCTAGAGCTTCTTTGCTAGTTTCTTTGATATTTGTTTGAGTTTAAATCTGACTTGAAAAGTATACATCAAAAGATTGTTTCTTTCGTTCAATACAAAAGAGAGTGTTGTTCTTCGGTAGATTCCGTGGAATTCGGGCCTGAAGCTTTAGTGCATTCCGGAGTGGCTCATCGTCGTGATTCGACATTGGCGTTGTGGATTCAACATTGGGCAAGACAATTCCGAGGTGAAGACAGGGTTGGAAGAGGCATATAGGGGCCGGTTCGATTCGGACATGAATTCGCTAGGTAATTGAGAGTACACTTGTGTAATTCCTTTATGTCTTCTTATTGTTTTGTGGCTTTTGTCCGTAGTTTTTTTTTATCACAATTGGAGGCGCTCCAATTGTGATTTTTCCATGTTAAATCATTGTGTTGATTTGTCTTTGATTATTTGATTGGGATTGTTATTTACTCGTTAAAATTGTTACATAATCACAAATCAATATTTAGGAGAATTCTAGATTTTTCACCACTAATTTGATGTTCTCTTGTTTTACTTAAATCATGAGAAACTCTCATACTCTCACAAAATATCTATGTACTTCGCCTTCACTACAAAACTTGAAAATGTTTGAATTAAAACTATGGGAAATCTAATCTTGCTCACTATATTCATGTGGTTTTGTATGTACCATGGAAATGATGATGGAAGAACTTGAAGAAATAAAAGGGGCAAATATTATTGAGAGAGTTGAAATTTTATCAACTCTACCTAAAACACCATTAATCTTGGTATCATGGATTGTGATTTGCACAAATAAAAATCTTTGATTATAGTTCACTACATAAGAAATGGAATACAAAAACTTTAAACAACCAGTTGTAATTTGCTTGTTGGAGTCTATTTACCTTGGTCTTGATAAAGCTGATGCAAATAATGGAGTAGCAGGACTAATGGCATCCTCTTGGTGACCAGCAACTGTAATTGGTGTTGGTGGCACAAGAGTTGTGAAGTTATAATCCAAATTGCTTTGAACATCTACAGAACCCTCCAAAACCTTAACCACCACCGACATGGAAGGCCTCCTGGAAAAATCACTTTGTAAACACCACACAGCAACCCTCATCATCTCCACAATTTCTGCCCTATGTGTTTGCATGTCATCATTGTATTTATCAACGATATCCAGAAGTTGTTCCTCTTCTGCTTTCCTCTTAAACAGATCTAGCAGATGCATATCTTCCTCAGGCTGAGACCTATCCAAATTTTTGCGCCCACACAACATTTCCAAGACCACGACACCAAAGCTATAAACATCTACTTTCTCGGTGATAATTGAGCTCAACCATTTGGGAGCCAAATAGCCTGGTGTTCCCCTCATCATTGTTATAACTTGGCTTTGGTCCTTATCAATTAGTTTTGACAATCCAAAATCAGAAATTTTCGCGTTGAAGTCTTCATCTAAGAGGATGTTTTGGGGTTTGATATCCAAGTGAAATATCTTTTGCCTACATTCCTCATGAAGATAGGTTAGTCCCTTGGCTATATCCATAATGATCTTCTTTCTGGATTGCCACGCAAGAGTTTGCTCCTGGTGCCTTTGGAAGATCCATGTATCCAAGGATCCATTGGACACGTACTTGTAAACTAGAAGCCTATATGATTTTTCAGCACAAAATCCAATTAATCTCACCAAATTGACATGGTGAATGCTGCCTATTGTTTCAACTTCAGCTAAAAATGATTTCTTAACCTGACCAAAACCATTGAGACACTTCACCACTACTTTGGTGCCATCGCTTGATGTCCCTTGAAACACTGACCCAAATCCTCCTTCCCCGAGCTTATCGTTGAAATTTCTTGTCATGGTGTAGACACCCCATTTTTGACCGTCCTCAAGACTTGGACGTCACCGTTGGAACACTCGGTGATTATCCATGTTTGTGTTCGTTTGGAGTTCCCGGAGTTCTCGGCTGCGCGCGCCTTGCCTCAGGACCTCCAACTCGACCGTTTTGTGTTTGGTTTTGCACCAAACACTTGTGTTTTGCCTTGGGAGGGCAGGGAATGCTTTATGAGGCATCCCTACACACCACCGGCTGGGGCTAGAGGCCACCGGCTGGCTAGAGTTGCCATCGGCACTATATTGTGCCGGTCGGCACTATTTTGTGCCGGTCGGCACTCTTTTTGGCGAAATGACCATTTTGCCCTGCCGACCACTGTGCACTTGCTTTCTGAGATATTTTCAGACAGCTGTGTGCAATTTGCTTCCCCTCCATACACGTGTATGGAGGGATGAGCCCTTAGTTGCTTAGCTTGTAAGTCTTACAAGTTCTATAAGAGGAAGGCTCTTCCTCTTGGCTTAAGGTTGGATTCTTGAGAGTTTTCAGCCATTTTAGAGAGAAACCAAGCTCTGGTTTTAGGTTAGATCATATATCTATCTTATCTCTCTCCTTTCTTGCTTATTTAGTACACTAGGTGCCTTAGTTCACACTATTGCACACAAACACCTAGTGTCTCACCTTCCTCTTGCAACTGAGGTTCTTGAGGCTTGTTCTTGAAGTTCTTGACTGGATTGAAGCTCAAGGGACCAACTACTCCAACCTTTGTGAAGAAAAGCTTCAAGGGTAAGAAACTTACTTTATTTACCCCATTTTTGCACTCCATTTTTACCTAGTTTAAAACAGTTTTTGTGCTTAGTTTATAACACATAAAAGTTCTGTTTTTTAGCCTCTTTGTTGTATATTAAGGGTGCTAGGTGATTTGGGTAGGTTTGACCATCCTTAGGCCTTGAAAGGCCACTTTTTGTGCTATTTTGTGGGAGATCCGAGACTTTGGTGTTAGGATCTCTTCACCACTGAAATCTTGAGGGATTTCAGTGGTGAGGACCATGCCTTAGAGTCTCAAGAAGGAGAGGGCCACCCCCTCTCCTTGATGTCCTTGAAAAGGGCAAATTTTGCTTCCTTATGGAGCTTCATGCTTGAGTGTGTGTTGAGCATGTTTGACTTGTTTTCCATGCTTATATCGCCATGTCATAACATGATTTCAAGTTGGTTTAGGTCTCTTATGCATGCCTAGCATAGTTGCCTTGTAATGCCTCTTTATGCCTTAACATGCCTAGGTTGTATGCCTTAGCTTCGAGCATGTTTTAAGCTTGCATTTGTGAAGCTTGTATGCTTATTTTGCTATGATTTAGCTCTGTCCATGCTTGTTTTGGTCAATCTCATCATGCATTACATAGCTCCTTTGTATTTGGCATGTTGGCCATAAGAATATGAATGTGTAGCACGCTTTGCTTGCATTGTTTTGATGGTTTGGAACCATTTCGTATGCTATTTCAGTCCCTAGAAGTGCTTGTATGTTTACATTGCATGCCTCTTTGCGACTTTTTTAAGCTAATGTTAAATGCTCCATGTTTTGGTCATGTTGTATGCCTTTGTGCTTGAGCCTCTTAGATGCCATCTAGATGCCCCCTTAGGCTTTGTTTAGGTCTGCTTGTGACCTGTTTTGAGTCCCTTTAGCTTTGTGAGGCTTGGTAGACTTGGCCTTAGTTTAAGCCTTAATGGCTTGTTTCAAGACTTGGACCATTTGTTGCATGCTTTGGCTTGCTTTGTTGCATGATTTGGCATCATATTTTGCATGATTTTCAGAGCTTTATATGCATGCCAATTGTCCATGTTTAACTCACTTCAAGTGTGCTTGAATGTTGCTTGTTTATGCCTTGAGTTGGTACCTTAACATGTGTATGTGTGCATGTGTGTTTGGCCCTCATAATTTAGCACTTTGGCCACTGATTTTAGGCCTTTTAGAGTTGCCTAATTCATGTATAAGTCCATCCCCCGTTGGTTTCCATGTTTGCTTGAATGCCTTGCATAAGTGCATTACATTGTTCACTTTGCATGATAGATAACATGCTTAGGGTTGCATCACATTCGCATGCATGTTAGGCCTCTTGAAGTGAAGTATGATAGAGGTTTGGCATCCTTGTTTGCTTGATTGCATTGCATGCATTTGAAATCAAAATTGCACTCTCGATTCTTTGGGCCATCATGCATGGAAATGCGTGATTGGTGGTCCGGGAACCGAGGCACACCCCCCTTTGAGTCAAAAGTATGATAAGGATGTGTTTTGGTGCATACATGCCTTGAATTGCATTGCCATGCATTTTGTTGCCCTCTGCTGCTGTGAGTCGCAGGTTTTGCAGGCATTTTGTGCCGACCGGCACTGTTTAGTGCCGACCGGCAGTGAATTGGCAGCCGATGGCTTATTTCAGTGCCGATGAGCTTATTCTACTGCCGGTGGAAGTTCTACCTAGCCGATGATGTCCCCCAGTGCCCTGAGAGGTACTTCTGGGACTTTGGAAAGTTTCTGAGGAGGACAGCAGGGAAAACAGAGGCACACTTGCATGACAGTGCGATTCCGAGCCAATTCCGAACGCGCGCTGCATTTGGGCCCTCCTCCCGAGGCATTTACTGTTTTAATTAGATTAATTATTTGTCTAATTAATTTAGTAATTTGTAATATTTAATTAGCTAGAATAGTTAATTATTTATTAATTTCTGTATATTTATTTTGGTCCCTCCGAGTGAGGGCAAAGATGTAATAAGTGTGGGTGAGTGGGTGTATGTCTTCCAATCCCCATTTCTTTCTATCCCTTTTATTTATCCGCTTACAGTGGTAAATTAGGGCACATTTATTTTAGCATACCTTATGCAATGCATGCGTGCATTCATGCATTTGTTTACATGCACCGGGCTCGGCGCATCATACAAACTGCATCGTATTTTCAATTCCAATTTGAATACGTGATAGTTGTAGCATTTCACGTGCCATGCTTAGGGTTAGCCGAGCCTACTCTAGATTGCATCTATGTCTGTGTTGCATTAGCCACTTAACATGAACTAGGTCATGCATGTTTGCTAACCGGGTTATTGTTTTTGGCACAGAGTACGATGTAAGTTTTTTATGCTTTAGCACTTCGCATGCATGTGAATGTTACCATGACAGTATGCTTGCCATGCGGCTAATTGCTTACATGATGAACTGTTTGAATGCCTGTGGGTGGAGGTTGGGTTGCTTGAGTTGGGAATACTCATTGAAATCCGTGTTTTAGCCTACTCGCGAGTAGCAATTTCAAACTGTTTTCCAAACAAGACGGATATGCAATGCTTATTTCCAAATTAGGCAATCTAGTCTATACTTGTTTACTGCACGCATAACATAGTAATTCTAGGCTAATAATTGGAATAAGAGCATGTAATGTTTTCAAAATCGGATATCACGGTTAGTAGAGGCCGGTCTTCGGACCGGGCGAAAGGGGGTGCTCATAGCTGACCTTCCCCGATCGTACCCAAGCTCCCGAGCCAAGACATTTGGTGATGACGGACACGTGGCCTTCGGCACCGAGTCAGGGTTTCCTAAATTTCCCATTAAAAAATATTTAGGTGGCGACTCTGTAATCTGGCAAAGCAGTCCATGTTTGGCACTACTTTTCAAAAAATCTGTTTTTCTTCAAAACGATTTGCCAGAGTTGGACTCTTTGGTTCAGATTTAGAACCGTGACAATTTGAGTCCGAACTGTAGTAGACCCGCAGAAACGAACAGAACGGGACTTAACCCTCCCGGGGCGTTCGGGGATGTCTACACATGGCTCTCAATTCTTCATAAGAAAATCTGGTAGACATCCCTGGTACTTGATCAACAAAGAACTCATCAAAATCCTCGAACTCTTGTTTCTTTTTGAAAAAGAAAATGCAAGAGGCAACCACAAAAAATAAAACAAAAAAAGCACCCAAATTGGAACCCATTATGATCTTGACTTGCCCTGATTTCTTTTGAGGAGAATTTAATGCTAAAGGAACAAGGTTCTGTGTAGTTGGAGATTTCTGCACTTTAAGAAATACAACAACGCTCTCATCCGTTGTTCTCTCATTACTTATAAGAGAAAAGACTTAGACAATAATAAGCAACCTTGCTTTGAATCATAGCCCAAAGTATGTGCAAAAAAAGCTACTTTGCATGAATAGTTTTTCAAGCAACTTGTCTTGTAATCTTCTAATGCTAATTTTTCTTCCAAATAAAAGTTTGAGGATAAGGATCTGTGGGAGTTGAAGTAAAAGTAACTAGTATTCTTAAGCTCCAAAAGGGTGTGATATTTAGAATGGTCACAAGAAATGGGTGTAACAAGGGAACATCCAAGGCTAGGTTGCCTAGAATTTATTTGCCAAAAAGTGCTGTTATAGATGGCTTCCTCCAGACAACTGCACTGTCCATTTGAAGAATAGATGCCGTAATTGCCACACACCATGGCATAACCGTAGTCACCAATATTTGATGTCATCAGATCAGCCGTCACATTCCAATTCCAATTCCATCCATCCCACTCATAAGCCTTCAAATGCCCATCAGGATCCAACCTTATGAACTAATGATGAGGTGACGATGATGATGCAACAGGGATTTTGTGCCCCAAAAAGCTTTCTTTCTCGAATTTAACATATTCCACTCCTACATAGGATTTAAAATAGGGCAAGGGTGGATTGGATTCTACGTAAGCCACCACCATCTCGTAATAGTCTTGAACTTTAAAAGAAAACAAACCTGGAGTCAAGTTCAATGCAGATTTGTTGGAGGTGAGCTTCTGGCCACAAAATAAAGTCTGGCCAACAAGCAACGAGTCAGTTGGGTGATCAAACGACTGCCAAACCGTTGCATTGTTTTGATCAAAGAGGACCAGATTTCCCAATTCAGTGAAATTCATGCCGAAGGCGGACTTTCCTGATGTGTTGGTAGACCATAAGAAAGTGCCATCTGCGTCATGCAATATCAAATCTCCATCTCCAGTGAGTTGTAAGGTGGCGTCAAGTGCCTCTTTATTGTTGTAATCTTTCACACCTTATTGGTGGCATCAATAAAGATTTTCTTTGCTGATCAAAAAAAAAAGGTGGCGTCAATTTGAAAAGGACGGTCCCAATTAGCAGACCAAACTAGTTCCGGTGCAATTAAATAATAGTGCCAAAGAGTACAACACCAAAAGGCATGCTTGAGTTTGTTGAGTAGGGCAATAGAAACCACAGATCAAATGTGAGCCATTGGATGATCCTTGGAGGACGGATGTGAGATTGAAACTGTGATAATCAGTAAAATTATAAATTGAGGGCTTGTTGATCCAAGAAGTAGTTAACTTTGCCATTGGAGGTGCAAATTGGGCATTGTTAAAGAAGGATGCCGAGGCTATGAAAAAGATAATAACAACATAACAAATAGTGCAAGGTAGACCCATTGGAGTTGTTTATCATTACAGCTCTGTTTCTTCTTCTTGGTTACTAGTTTTTTTTTTTTTTTTTTTTTTTTGGGGGAAAGCAATGGAGAAGAAGGTGTTGAAGAAGAAAGGTGAGTTACAAACTCCAGATTTCGTTTCTCCCAAATGCAGAACAACGAGGAAAGTGCTGCATTTCAAATCACTCTTAAATCACTATTACAACAATTATTGCATGTCATTGAAATGTTGTTTATGTTCCCCACTCCTTTAGTTACGTCAAAAAGGAGGAAATATCATTTTGCCAACTAAATTTTCACACGCTTTTTAATTTGATTTTTAAATTTTGATTAATATCAATTTTTCATTTAAACTTTTAAATTTTAATTAATTTGGTTCTTGCGGTCTTATTTCGTCTACAATTGGACAGAATGTGCTGACGTGATATCAAATTTTATTTAGAATTTCATTTTATCTCCAAAACTATACCTTAAAAATCAATTTGCTCCCCAAATATAAAAAATTAAATTTAAATATTTAATAAAATGAAAGGTAAATTATTTATAAGTCTTATTTGAAAGACTTGTACAAGATATGGTCCTATGAAAAGACTTATAACCTAATAGGTCCTATGATTTTCTTGTAGACACATCTACCCCAAATCTTAATTAATTAATAACCTAATTAATGATAATACCATATATGGATATTCAATGTTACCATAGATGATGATCATATCTACATGGTTAGAAATTTAAAATTCAAAATAACCTAATTAGTGGCAATACCATATATGTGAAATTCAATGTTAGCATAGATTGTGATCATATCTATATGGTTGGAAATTTGAAATTCAAAACGTAAATGTAACATGTAACATCCCAAACCCAATGTGACATTCCTATATGTTTATGAAATCCAAAATAACTTGATTAATAGCAATACCATATATAGGTAATCCAATATTACCATAGACTGTGATCATATCTATATGATTGGAAATTTGAAATTCAAAATATAAATATAACATGTAACATCCCAAGCCCAATGTGACATTCTCATATACTTCTTATTCCAAACCCAACGTAAATCTAACATGTAACATCCCAAACCCACCATGACATTCCCATATGCTTCTCATCTTAAAACCAATGTGACATTCCAATACTCCACCATTGAATTATGAATAATGTAACCTCCTAAATGTAACATATAACATCCCAACCCAACCCATGTATTGAACCACCATCACGCCCAACCCACCGTAACTTCGGTATCATACGACGGGGTTCAACCCACATTCAATTAAAAAAATAAAAAACTAGTAATTTTGATCAATGTAATATGACACGTATGTAAACACTGAATACAACAACGACACAACACACATTCAAAGACAAATACAACCGAACGTAACACACAAAAGACATAACAACGTTGTGGATGTGGGTTAACATTACAACCTAAATGTAACGTCATTGAAGGCTAATGAAAGTGTGCCAATGGATGGTTGTAATAGATTGTCAAAGCCATATCAGATAAGATGACAGTGAAACATGAACAATTGGCACCACACAACAACAAATCTCACCAATTGGAGAAGCAAAAACCATACCTCCTTCCCTCAACCACTTGGAGTCCAAATCAGCAGAAACAAACAAAACACAAGCTCCAACCTTGACGACAGTATTGGCCATATCCCCATCCAAACAAGCAACATTTTCAAAATCCATCGAAATCTGCGATCAAGGCGACAATCACGCCCACGGATGTAGCTTGCACAATCCACTTTTCTAAAAGCCTCCAAAAACGTAATGTACCGAATGATACAATAACCTATAATATGAAAATAAATAAGGGGTATGATAGTACACTAATACCATTTATTTACAACTCATACGACCTCATGGCACATATTCCTATCTAAATAGGACTTGAAACTCTATAAGAAATTACACAGGACTTCACATTAAATAAGTTCCCATAATAGGACTTATAAATAATTTTCCCAAAATGAAATTCTAAATAAATTTTGGTGTCACGTCAGCATATTTCGTCCAGTTATAGACTGAATGTGACAGCAGGCACCAAATTAATCAAAAATTTTAAAGTTTGGGTGTAAAATTGATATTAATCAAAATCTGGAGATTAAATTGAAAAAAACGTGAAAGTTTGAAAGTCAAAATGATATTTCCTATATCGGACTTTGACCATCTTTGTTACAAGGTTATAATAAAGATTTCTATTATTTATAATAAAGGATTTTCATTATATATCTAATGATTATGAAATAGAAATATAAGTTTATAATTATTACTTTGAGAGGTGAAATAAAATTTTAAGAATAATACTATGCAAACAAAAAATTTATACATAATGATACGGCTCATTGTGGACATTTTTCTTCAAAACAAAAAATCATTAAAAAGGGATTTATTTACAATAATGGCATTGTCATATCATTCTTGTCAAGTTTTTTTTCTATGAATTTTATGTATGTTTAGAATTTTCCAAATTTTAAATGAAGTTTTGATATAACGTCAGAAACTTCTATTTGATTATAGAAGACAACTAATGGCAAAAATACAATTTATCAAAAAACAAATAGTTTAGTTATAAAATTAATCTTTTTAAAAAAGAGGGGGAAATTATTAGAAAATCTACTATCAAGTATGTGTATCTCAATTAGTCAATAATATATTCTTATATTCTAATAAGTTCTATTATTTTGAGCATTTAATCTACTAAATCTTAATTCTCATATTTAAGGTAATTTATGGACAATTTTGCCCTTACAAATAATTTTTTGAACTCTTAGCAACTTTGTGTGCCCTATTTTGGACTATTTTAAATGTTCCATGTTATGAACATTCACATTAAATAAATTTGGTAGTGTGAATATTCACATAATGAAACATTCACGCTGTCAATGTGAACATTAATGTGCGCTTCACCCTATTATTATTAGGGTATTTTGATAACTATGTCATCCGTAAAACTTATTGAAATATAAAAAATAATTTGAACTAAGTGAAATATAAGTAGGTGAAAAGAGATTTATGAATAAATAAATTGATTTGTGAATGATAATTTGGGAGGTAAAATAAAAAAAAAAAAATTCCTCAAAAATTTAATACCAAATCAAATGTTTCAGTTTTGTTGGTTGAGGTTCCCAAACAAACAGCGAACATGCTACTATTTAATTTTCTCAATTTGGTGTAAATGAATAATTAACATGAAATTTTAAAAGATTTTATAAAAAGAAAATTGTAAAATTTCACATTAAAAATAAATAAAATAAAAAAGTAAAAGTTATTCTATAAATGTCAAATGAGTAGTATTAATTACTTATCTTATAATGTATAAAAAAAAAATTAAAATATACAAGCTTAAGATTTTGGTTAGTTCGACTTTTATCAATATAAACAATTTCAAAATTGAAACAAACCACACGTTCGGAAAAACAAACAAAAAATAAAAATTCCAGTCACCATGAGCGAATTTTTTTTTTTCTATCAATTTTTCTTACTCCCCTACTTCAACCTAGTCTAGACTACCCTTATATCATCAAATCAAATGAGAAAATGACATGTTACCCAAACCGCTATAAAAGTCACTTTTTCCAGCAATACAATTTCTATAGTCCACTCCACTTGCACAGGCAGAACATTTAATTTTTTTTTCTTTTCTAAAATGTTATCGGTTTGGTTTAGAGTTTTAAAAATAATTTTTTGAATTTTAAATTTGTATTTTTATATTTTAATGATTTCTAAAAATATTTTAAATAATTTTTTATTTGCTTTTTAGATCCACTTAAATCTTGATATACTTAAAAAATTTATTGAATTTTTATATTTTTTATATTTAAAAAAAAATCACAATTGTTATATTTTTTAAGTGTATATAAATTTAGTATATCTAAAAATAAAAATTTACATAAAATATTAAAAAAATTCACAAAAAATACAAAAAATAAAAAACTTAATTTTAAAAAAAATACAAATAACCAAACAAAGTGATTTGCATCTTCGAAAAGATGTATGATGTGCTATTTCACTCGGTGTTGACATTTTGGCAAAGTTAAAAATTAAGATGAATTATATTCATCTTTTTTAAAATTTAGAAATTATATTTAGATTTTAGAGAGAGATTATAGTATACACACTCAAAATGTTTGTACTATATACGTTAGTTATGACATTTATTGGTTTGATTACTACAAATGTCATGACTCAATCTTATAGAAGTCTTATTAGAGAATTTTTTTTTTTTTTATAACAAAACAATACTTAATGTATAACCAAAAGTTTGTTTTGATTATAATCAAAATAATATCATAATCAACATATCATAACTAATATCACAATATATTATAACTAAAAACTATAAAAATCGTAACTAAATGTATATATGGTACACATTTCAAATGAAATGTGTATTATAGAATTTTTCTTGAGTCTAATAATGTATTTTAATTCACAAACCAAAAAAAGAGCTATGTAATAAGAGAGTGTAATTTAAAATTTGTGCAATTATTTGTTGGAAATGGGTAAAACCAGAATTTTATCCTAAGTTTGGTCTAATTTTTAGGTGGGCCCCGTGCGTCGTTTTACACGGGTCAAAGTGGTAACGCGTTCTATGCCGCGTTGTGATTCATGTGGTATATTTGGTTGCTTAAAACCATTACCGAGTGAATGGGAAATTGAAGCCAAAGTGTGCTCCATGGAAATGGAGTTTTGGTGAAAATTCCTTATTGCTTGAATAAGGCTTGTCCCACATTGATTTGGTGGGAGGTTTTGAAAGGGTTTATAAGGCATGGGTTTGGTACTTGGGGTGTGCCCCAAGGGGTACCCAAGTGTTTTAGAGGGAGAGGTTATGGGCAAAATGGGCTAGACCCATTGGACTCAAAAACCACCACACACGCGGGCGGGCTGGGCTTGGGCGCCGGTGCGTGGTGTGTGGTTGGGTTGGGCTTGTTCGGCCCAATACTAATCTTTTTGGGCCAAAAACATTTGAATTTAATCTAGAATTCAAAAATTAAACTGGGTTTGGAATTTCTGTTCATCCAAACAAGGCCCTTCCCGTTTTCAAACAGAATTAAACTGGTTTGGCATTTTTGTTCATCCAAACAGGGCCCTTCCCGTTTTATCTGTTTGAATAATTAACCAACAGATTCAAATCTGTTGAAATTCAAACCCAACAGGTTTCATACCTGTTCAATTCAAATCCTACAGCCACCTTAACATCTATAAATAGACCAGCCTCCCATTTGGATTAAAAAAAAACCAATTTTCGTATTCCATCTCTGCTTTAAATCTCTGCCATATTGCTGCATTTTATTTCTGAAAGAAAGAGTGTAAACACTTAGTGTGTTCGACGAACAATTAAATTGTAGTGCTGCATTTAATTGTTGATAAGATCATTTCATCCTGGGAGATAGACGTCCAAGTTCTGAAAGCACCGTGGAGAGGACGAATCTGTCTTAAGGACACAATGTTAAACACTGGACTTGATCAGAAAGTTATTCGAAGAATTTAACCAAGTAAGTTGATTAAATTATATTCTGTTTTTTTTTATTTGTTTATTAAAATCAGATTTTAATTTTGTTTTTGTAACAAAATAAAATCTGTTTTTATTTGTTTTATTTTATTTTTTATTTTAAGTTTGATTTTTGTAATCAAACAAATTCTCTCATTTTCTTTATTTAAATTCTAATTGTTGTTTTGTACACAATAGAATTAAATTCTAATTGTTGTTTTGTACACAATAGAATTAAATCGTTTAAATATAGTGAAGATTGTCCAACATTATTTACTCATGAACTGTGTTTGGAAAGAGAAAAGATATGTGAAATATGAATTAAATATATTTATATTTTAGTTAATTTCACACATATTTTTCATTTCATTTTCTAAATCCCCTAATTAAATACAACGTTATGGTTGGAAGATTCGAGAATTTCACATACTTTTTTCCTTTTTCTTTCTAAATTTGTCACGACCCAAACCCGCCCCCATGGGTTAAGAACGTAACCGGCCAGTAATCATGCGATTACCTACGGCCTCAAACCAAACCAACGTATTTTGACAGAGCTAATGGGGGCCAAACGGAAGCAATTTAAAACTTTGTCCATAGAGCCGTGCTTATATGTACATCATTACATACATATGTTAATAACTCATGACAGAAAGTACAATGACATAAAAATGTTGTACAGACAGGATCATTCAAATCTAAGTCAGCCAAACGAAACCATACACAGACATACTCAAACTTCGCCAATATGACAGAACAGAAAACAATGAGAAAAGGCGAAGGCGGGTCTCGTGCGTGAGACACAAGGGCAGACTTCCCCCAAAAAAATCTTTATTGTTCCACACTGACTTCACTGAGGCTGGGTTTGGACTTCTCCGGGCTCACCTACAAACACATGAATGAGCGTGAGCGAAAGCCCAGTGAATAATACCAAATAAAGAATATGCATTGAAACATTATACAACAGACGGCCTTGGGCCCCAATTCATTCATGTTAACTGGCCTTTGGCCTTTTCAAACTTTCATATCAGATTGGCTCCTTGGCCTTTACAAGACTGGCTTTTAGGCCTTTATATCAGACTGGCTCTTAGGCCTTTATATCAAACTGGCACATAGGCCTTTCCAACTTTCATATCAAACTGGCACATAGGCCTTTCAGACTTTCATATCAAACTGGCTCTTAGGCCTTTCAGACTTTCATATCAAACTGGCACATAGGCCTTTCAGACTTTCATATCAGACTGGCACATAGGCCTTTCAGACTTTCATATCAGACTGGCACATAGGCCTTTCAGACTTTCATATCAGACTGGCACATAGGCCTTTCAGACTTTCATATCAAACTGGCTCATAGGCCTTTCAGACTTTCATATCAGACTGGCACATAGGCCTTTTATATCAAACTGTGTCCACCATTCAAATTAATGAACTTTACAAAACTTACATAGAAGTAGCAATTGGACAACAACATATGTCAGATATTACTCACAGTGATCGGCTTATGGATTTGCCCTGGAGTTTGACCCTACATATCACATAACACATATGGGTCACAATTAATTCAATCCCTTCCTTAGTTCACATATTCCTCTTTAGGCTTCATTCTTATCTCTTTAATTCAATTACAATGCTCAATACATGCCTGAGAGTGCTTGGAAGTGAAAGGGAACGGAAAACAGAACATAAAATGCAAAACAGGATTTCAGAAAACAGGGTCCCCGCTCGAGCGTAGGATTCCCCGCTCGAGCGGACCCTTAAGGTCTGCAAAAGTACTGGTTGCATCAAAACCCCGTTCGAGCGGATTTCCTGTCTACATGGCTCCCCGCTCGAGCGGACACCATGTCTGCAAGAGATGCTGGGAGCATGAAATTCACGCTCGAGCGGCGGTTTTCCCGCTCGAGCGGACTTCAAATTTCTGGGTTTTCCAGATCTAGTTCTTGAGCTCCAATTCGACTTTCCAGCCACAATACTTGCATGCAATGGCTCAAATTACACATTTACACATGTTAACATGCTACCAATACAAGATTACAACATTAGGGAGCTCAATTCCAATGATTACACACTTGCATGTGTCAAAGTATGTCAAACTTCAACACCAACATAACAAACTCATGCATTTAAGCTCATATCTTCTCAAATTGTTCATGCATGTGATGAATTAGCCACATTCTCAACTTATATAACACAAATGGTGATCAAAACATGAGTATTAACCCAAAACTTTACATGAATCATGTATTTCAAGCTTATATACGCTATTTCAAAACAATCTCTTACATGCATGCATATGTCAAGCTTTAATTCCAACAAAATCAGCTCCATCTCTTTATAATCAAACCAATTCATGATCTTGACTATTAATCAAACTTGAATCCACAATTCACAAACTAAAATCCATGAATTCACTTACTTGGAGGCTCAATTCTCTCAATCTATAGCAATTTCTTGAGCAATCTTCAAGATTTCCAAGTTGTAAGATTAAACCTCAATTGTGAGCTCTCCCTCTCTCTCTCAGCAGACCCTTTCCCTTTTTCTTTGAGTTAGATCAGCCAAGTGATTAAAATAAAGGGGCTTGAATGTATATGGCCTTTTATGTAAAGGTCCACTAACAATATAACCAATTATTTAAATAACTTGAGCACTATGTAAACATTTTAATCTAATTAATTTGACCCGAATCAGTTTCTAATTAAATTTCACCGTAGACTCTAAAAATTATGCCAATCATAATGGCGTAATCAATTTCGGGTTCTGTGGCCGTTAAGGTTCTCAATTTAATTTCCAAAGCAGATTATTCAAACAGATAATCTTACGGTGAACAGATAGAACTTCAAAACTACACATTTTCACATAATGGAACACAAAATCATGTCAAAACACATAATCACATCCCATTAAGGACCAATTAACATATTACGGAACAGGGGTATTACAAAATTCCTCTTCAAATTGTTGGGATATACCTCCTTATTGGAGTATGGGACCCAATTGGTTTATTAAAAGAATTTTAATTTGGCTTGGTTTAGGTATAATATATTTTTATATATTATATTTGTGGAGACCCAATTAAATTTGGATACAACTAGGATTTTGATAAAACAAACCCAAGATTTAATCATATATATATATATATATATATGTTTCCGTGAGGCTGTGGTAGAAGAATTCTGGCAATTCAATTCGGTGGAATAGTGCTGTGGTTTGCTGTACTATAGTTAATCAATCAGTTTGTGGAGCAGCAGCAAATTGATTTCGGTGATATAAGGTTTGGTGCATCTTTGTTTGGGCGCTTTGGTGAAGTTGATTTGGGTCGTTATTTTGGGTCTTCTACAACTCTGGTTCTGAAGATTTTGGTTCATCTATTTGGTGAGGTCTTTCCTCTTGTTTATTTGTAATTATTTGGAATTCACCTAAGGGTGGTTTTGTGAAACCATTCGTGTCTCGTTTGTAATTGTTTGGAAACTATTTGGTTGATAGTGGAATCGGATTTCGATCCCGTGGACGTACCTCACATTGAGGGAACTACGTAAAAATTCATGTGTTGCTTTTGATTTAATTTTTTCGTATTAGTTTTTATTCCTATTGATTGATTTACTTGTGGGAAATTATATATTTTCCCTAACAACTGGTATCAAAGCTTACGGTTTATTTGGGTTTAATTATTTGTGTAAATCAATGGAGGGAAATGTGGGTCGTATGTCTAGCTTCAATGGAAGCAATTGGGTAACTTAGAAAACTAAAATGGAGGACCTATTATTTTGTAAAGATTTGTATGGGCCTATTGAGGGTGACAGTGGCAAACCTGATGATATGAAAGATGATGAATGGAAGAGGCTTAATCGAAAAGTCGTTGGTGTTATCCGTCAATGGATTGATGACAGTGTGTTTCATCATGTTGCTACTGAAACTTCAGCACATGATTTATGAAAAAAATTAGAAGGCATTTATGATAGGAAATCAGCCACAAATAAAGCTTTTCTGTTTCGTAAGTTGGTTAATTTAAAATATAAAGAGGGCAGCCCTATTCCGGAACATCTGAATGAAATAAAGAGTATTGTTAACCAACTTGCTTCTATGAAAATTGTTTTTGATGATGAGTTACAGGCTTTGATGCTACTTAGTTCTTTGCCCGAAAGTTGGGAGACCTTGGTTGTGACCGTTAGTAATTCAGCGCCCGATGGAGTTGTCACAATGGGCCAAGTCACTAGTAGCCCGTTGAATGAAGAAACTAGAAGAAAATCAGTGGGTTCCTCTCATTCAGAAGCATTTGTTGTGAGAGGCCGAAGTAAAACAAGGGGGAGGAGTAAGACTCCTCATGGTCGTGATCAAAGCCGTGACAAATCAAAAGATGGTTCTTTTTCAAAGAAAGACATTGAGTGCTATTATTGCCATGAGAAAGGGCACATAAAGCGAGAATGCCGAAAGCTCAAAAACAAGGAGAAATGGCGTGACAAAAGTGTGGATAAGAAGCAAGAAGACACAACGGCAGTTACTACCAATGGTGATCTCATGGTCGTTTGTGAAGATGATTGTATCAATTTTGTGGGCCAAGAGAGTAATTGGGTGATTGATTCTGGTGCTTCTTTTCATGTGACTTCTCGAGTTGATTTCTTCACTACCTACACCGAAGGAGATTATGGTTTTGTTCGAATGGGTAATGAAGGTTTGTCCAAGATTATTGACATGGGTGATGTTTGCTTGGAAACAAATTTTGGCTGCAAGTTGTTGCTTAAACATGTGAGTCATGTTCCCGACATTCGCCTCAATTTGATCTCTACTGGGAAGCTAGATGATGAAGGCTTCAACAACAAATTTGGTGATGGAATATGGAAGTTCACGAAGGGTTCTTTGGTGGTGGCTAAGTGCAAGAAGACTCATACACTTTATTCGATGCAAGGAAAAATTTGTAAAGGTGTTGTCAATGCACTTGAAGATGATACTTCTACCGAATTGTGGCACAAGCGGCTTGGCCACATGAGTGAAAAGGGGCTGCAAGTTTTGTTCAAGAAAGAGCTTCTACCCGGTTTGAAAGGTACACATCTTAAAACTTGTGTTCATTGTTTAGCGGGCAAACAACATAGAGTTTCTTTTCAGAAAAATGTTGCTTCTAAAAAAGAAAATGTTTTGGAGTTGATTCATTCGGATGTTTGTGGTCCTTTAAAAGTTAGAACACATAGTGGTGCACTTTATTTTGTTAATTTCATTGATGATTATTCAAGGAAAGTTTGGGCTTCTACTAAAAACTAAAGATCAAGTTCTAGAAGTATTTAAGCATTTTCAGGCCATGGTTGAAAGAGAAACATGGTAGAAATTGAAGTGCATCCGATCAGACAATGGTGGTGAATACATTGGGCCATTTGATGAGTATTGTCGCAGCCAAGGTATTCGGCACCAAAAGACAGTTAAGAAGACTCCTCAACAAAATGGCGTTGCCGAGAGGATGAACCGCACCATTGTGGAAAGAACAAGGTGTTTGCTTTCACAAGCTAAATTGCCAAGATCCTTTTGGGGTGAGGCAATGAAGACAGCGGTTGACGTGATCAATTTGCCTCCTTCCTATCCTTTGAATGGTGATGTTCCAGAAAGAGTGTGGACCGGCAAAGATGTGTCTTATGAGCACTTGAGAGTGTTTGGTTGTCGAGCTTTTGTTCACATTCCAAAGGATGAGAGGTCCAAGCTTGACAACAAGTCAAGACAATGTATTTTTCTTGGCTATGGGCGTGATGGATTTGGTTATAGATTATGGGATCCGGTCGACAGGAAAGTTATTCGAAGCCGTGATGTTTTGTTTCTTGAAGACCAAACAATTGAAGACTTTGGCAAAGGTGATCAACCGGAGCCAAAAATTAGTGATCTCATTGACATGGATCCATTTCCTTCATCTTCAGTTGATGATGAAAATGGGGGAGATATGCAGCCACCTATTGAACTAGTGGAGGATGATGCTAATCCTAATGAAGTTGAGTCAGAAATTGTGGATGAGAATCCAACTCAAGAACCGCCACCACAACTTGAGTTAAGAAAATCTACAAGGGACCGAAAACCTTCGAGAAAGTATCCTCCCAATGAGTTTGTGTTGATTTCTGATCAAGGGGAGCTCGAGAGCTACCAAGAAGCAATTGAGCATGCAAAGAAAGGTGATTGGAAAAAGGCCATGGACGAGGAGATGAATTCCTTACTTGAAAACCAGACTTATGATTTAGTGAAGTTGCCTAAGAGGAGGACAATTTTGAAAAATAAGTGGGTTTTCAAATTGAAGAATGATAGTAAGAATCTGAGGTACAAAGCACATCTTGTTGTGAAAGGCTTTGGGCAAAAAAAATGTATTGACTTTGATGAGATTTTCTCGCCGGTTGTGAAGATGTCTTCTATTCGGGTTGTACTTGGCATGGCTGCAAGTATGAACCTTGAAGTTGAGCAACTTGATGTGAAGACCGCATTTCTTCATGGTGACCTTGAAGAAGAAATTTACATGGAGCAACCAGAAGGTTTTGTGGAAAAAGGGAAAGAGAAATTTGTTTGCAAATTGAAGAAAAGTTTGTATGGTCTCGAGCAAGCTCCGCGGCAATGGTACAAAAAATTTGACTCTTTCATGATGAATAATGGTTTTTCTAAAACCACTTCGGACCATTGTGTGTTTGTGAAAAATTTTCCCGATGGTAAATTTATTATTCTTTTGCTTTATGTTGATGACATGTTAATTGTTGGTTAAGATTCTACCATGATAAATAGGTTGAAATTGGAGTTGAGCAAGTCTTTTGCTATGAAAGATTTGGGGCGGGCAAAGCAAATTCTTGGTATAAAAATTGTTCGTGATCGCAAAGAGGGGCTGATTTGGTTGTCTCAAGAAAGCTACATTGAGAAAGTTCTTGAGAGGTTCAACATGGATAAAGCAAAGCCCGTTGGTTGTCTACTTCCGGGTCACTTCAAACTTAGTTCGAATCAATATCCTACAAGTGAGAAAGACAAAGAAGAGATGCTGAAAGTTCCTTATGCTTCAGCAGTTGGCTCTTTGATGTACGCCATGATTTGTACAAGGCCGGATATTGCTCACGCCGTTGGTGTGGTGAGTCGGTTTCTCTCTAATCCGGGTAAAGAACATTGGGCAACGGTAAAATGGATTCTAAGGTATCTTCGAGGGACTTCGAAGGTGTGTTTGTGTTTTGGAGATGGTAAGCCGATGCTTGATGGGTTCACAGATTCTGACATGGCCGGTGATATTGATTCTAGGAAATCTACTTCGGGGTATTTGATGACTTTTGCAGGGGAGCTGTGGCATGGCAATCTAAATTACAAAAATGTGTTGCTCTCTCAACTACCGAAGCTGAATTTATTGCCATTACAGAAGCTTGTAAAGAAGAGTTATGGTTGAAGAAATTTTTGTAAGAGTTGGGTTTAAAGCAAGAAAAGTATGTGCTTTATTGTGATAGTCAAAGTGCTATTCACTTGAGTAAAAATTCTACTTTTCATTCAAGATTGAAACACATTGATGTGAGATACCATTGGATTTGTGATTTGTTAGATTCAAAATTGTTACAACTCGAAAAGGTTCACACAGATGATAATATTTCAGATATGTTGACAAAGACTTTGTCGAGGGACAAACATTTGAAGTGTTGAACTTTGGCGGGTATGGTTGATCTCTCCACCTAAGTCGGTAGGGGGAGAATTTTTGGGATATACCTCCTTATTGGAGTGTGGGACCCAATTGGTTTGTTAAAAGAATTTTAATTTGGCTTGGTTTAGGTATAATATATTTTTATATATTATATTTGTGGAAACCTAATTAAATTTGGATACAACTAGGATTTTGATAAAACAAACCCAAGATTTAATCATATATATATATATATGTTTCCGTGAGGCTGTGGTAGAAGAATTATGGCAATTCAATTCCGTGGAATAGTGCTGCGGTTTGCTATACTATAGTTAATCAATCAGTTTGTGGAGCAGCAGCAAATTGATTTCGGTGATATAAGGTTTGGTGCATCTTTGTTTGGGTGTTTTGGTGAAGTTGATTTGGGTCGTTATTTTGGATCTTTTACAACTCTGGTTCTGAAGATTTTGGTTCATCTATTTGGTGAAGTCTTTCCTCTTGTTTATTTGTAATTATTTGGAATTCACCTAAGGGTGGTTTTGTGAAACCATTCGTGTCTCGTTTGTAATTGTTTGGAAACTATTTGGTTGATAGTGGAATCGGATTTCGATCCCGTGGACGTACCTCACATTGAGGGAAACACGTAAAAATTCATGTGTTGCTTTTGATTTAATTTTTCCGCATTAGTTTTTATTCTCATTAATTGATTTACTTGTGGGGAATCATATATTTTCCCTAACACAAATTTCTAAACCAAATACAGCCTAACTTTCACGGAGGGGTTTTGGTGGACAATGGAGGATGGGCCAACGGTAATGGAGGAGGAAGCGAGGATTGTGGAGTGAGGAAAGCATTTCAGGGGAGAGAGAGAGAGTGAGCACAGAAGTTTTCTTCCACTGGTATGTAATCCCTGTGTCCTTAACACCATGTTTGGGAGGTAGTGAAAGGAAGCATAGGCATGGGGCAAATTAGATGACTTTTTTTTAAGGAGTAATGGTACATCTCCCATTTTGGATTCTTAATTTTGGACTCTAAGTGATGTGATTTGTGACACATCATTTGGATTTAGTTTGGGGGTCCAAAATTAGATGTCCAAAATAATTTTCCTTTTTTTAGGGTCAATTTTATTTTATTTATTTTATAAGGGGTGTCTGGGGTAAAATTTATTGAGAAAATATAAAAATGAAAAGTGGAAAAATAATAGAAAACTCAGTACAAATATTATACATTAAATTGTGCAAATAACTGTTGTACTTTCATTAATTTGTAATTACTTTTTTTACTTTTCGTTTTTTTGATATTTTCCCAAATTTATTTCACCTTTTTTTGATTTGAGGTCTCAAATTATACTCAAATATAGACACAAAGTCTCATGTGATTATAGACCAAACTGTGATGTTAACCAAGTTAATTATAGATGTGAAATTACAATAATATGCATATAATTTATGTTGGCCTGAGTTTGGGGCAGCATCTTGCCGTGGCGGAGGCCCGAGGTAAGGTCGAGGCGGAGGCCCGAGGTAAGGTCGAGTCACAGTCGACTTGTAGCGCTTGGAACTATACCCCTTTAAGGGAATAAAGTTGCACCTTTATCACTATTTATGAGTTTTGTTGAGATAGTAAGCGTTGAAATCCTACAATTGATGTCAGAGTAAGGTCTCAATGCTTGTGCCATTCCCCTAGAGGGCATGCTGCTTGCGCTATACCCTATAATTCAATGTACCCTATAATTTATAATGCTTGCGTTCCCCTAGAGGGGATGCTACTTGCGGGCAGGTGGCGCTATACCCTATAATTTATAATTCCTAACATTAATTCAGTTAAACTACAATTATTCTTAATCATTTATTATAATTCCTAACTTTTTATCTAATTTTATTTTAGATCAATCATTTATTATATTTTATATTTTAATTTAATTTTAGGTTTGGAGAAAATGAGAACAAAATTAATATTTTTTTTGTGTTAATTTCATTTTATTTTTCATGAATTCAGACTGATACATTTTGTTACATTATTTGATGGAAAATTTTACATTGCTTCACAAATTATTATACGTGTATTATATTAATCTTTTGGACTATCTAGTTTAACAATTAAGGCATTAATTCGTTCTGTAACAAATTATTATTGACGTTAACAAATCTTTATGGAAGCTCACATGAACAAATCAAGGTGGCACTATCATTCTCCAATAATATCTACATCAACTACAAGGAAAAGAGCAGTGATACGATTTCTTGGATGTTGTGGAATGATTTCATTTTAGACTCAAAATGACTTTGCTTTCATTCCCTCTTCTTTTCTCTTGTTTTTGTCTTTTGTTTTTGTTTTTGTTTTTTTGTTCAAGCTTGTTTAGCTTGGTATTAACCCATTCAAGGACGGAGTTCGATTACATATGCAAATCTCATTTACAAAATTGGTATTAATTGGACTAGAGAGGGACTATATTTCCCTTCATTGCTCCTTGTACCAGTGATCAATTCATGTGATTTTGGAACAAAGTGAACTAATTTTACTGATTTAAGGCGTTAATTGTTAAAAATAATAATTAAGGTGACACAAAGGTGACAATTTTTATAATGATATTTGGGGGCTTAAAATCTAAGTGAACTGTTTTCTGTTGGAACTCTTCACGGAGATATACTAGTCCTTTGGCTATGTCAAAGGATGATCTTTCTTCTGGTTAGCCAAGCCAGAGCAATATCTTGTTTCCTGTTAAATATCCACCATTACACATATATTCATAAACTAAATGTATGCGATTTCTCTGCTCAACATCTGACCAATCTTATTACTAAGTTTAGATGGTGAATACGAAAGACTACTGACATGGCCTAAGCCATCAAGATGCTTCACTACAACTTTGGTGCCAATACATGGAAGAGTCCTTTCAAAAACCAATCCATATTGTCCTTGCCGAAGTTTACTTTTCAAATTATCAATAGTGACTTTGAGCTCATAGCAAGAGAATCAAATGTGCATTCCAGGCACTTTATCTATGTAGTGGACAGTTTGGCCATTGAATGCTCGACAGGTTGGGAATTGTTCAAATGTGAATTGCTCAAAGATGAAAAACATGGCAAGTGAAAGTGAATTTTTTGTTCGTTGTGTCACACTTTTTGTGTTCCCAGTCAAGCTCAAGGTGAGGGACAAAAAAAAAAAAAAGAGCACATTCTGCAGACTAAGACATGTACAAAATGTTTTCTTTCCAAGCAATTCAAGAACATATTTCATCAATTAAATTAATTTTAGTCATAAAATGTCTCTGAATTTCTCCAAACTATAAGCCGGCTTTGTTCCGTCTTACACATCTTTTAGAAAGGAAGTTTGAAAAACCCAATAATTGATATTCTCTTGTTTTACTTGAATCGTTAATTGAATCATGGGAAACTCACATCGTCTCACAAAATATCGATACTTTTCCCTTTTACTACAGAACTTGATCAGAATGTTTGAATTAAAACTATTGGAAATCTAATCTTGCTCACTACATTCAAGTAGTTCTATATGTTTTTAGGCAATGATGATGGAAGAGCTTGAAGAAAAACCAAAAAGGAAGAATATTATTGAGAGTCAATTTTATCAGTGAAAAACACGCTACCTAAAACAGCATTAATCCTCGTATCATGGGGGTGTGATTGGCACATATAAAACTCTTGAATTATAGTTCACATATTTGGGCATTAGAGGACCTGGTTGTGTGAACAGGGAATTTGACAAGACCTTTCACAAAATTAAGCAGAAATACGACTCTTAGATAAGTCTTGTACAAATTTCAACCACATCCAGGCAAGAGTGGTGTGAACAGAGACTGTACAATTTTGACAGTTTTCTTCCCTTGAATAGTGATGTTTAATTCTAGAATAAATTGAAATCCTATAACTTATTAGTCCCAAAAAAAAAAAAAAAAAGTACAGAAAGAAATACTCATGAATACTTCAAACAATCGACTGTAATTTGTTTGTTGAAAACTACTTGCTCTGTCTTGGTCCTGATAAAACTGATGGAAATAATGGGCTAGCAGCAGCACCAATGGCACCCTCTTGGTTTCCAGCAAGTCTGATTGCTCTTCATACCATAGGAGTTGTGAAGTTATAATCCAAATTGTTTTCAACTTCTACAGAACCCTCTGTAGACACCCCATTTTGACCGGCCCTAAGACTTAGGCGCTTTTTTTTGATTATCCGATGATGACAATTAGAATGTGTTTCTCAAAAAATTCTCAGTAAGAAAGATGGAATTTAAGTTTTAATCCCAACCTTCACCCATTTTTTGGCCAAACTATTTTAGACCTTAAAACCCTGTTTTCAAAATATGTTTTTTTTAAAATGTTTCTACAATGTCCCGAGGCTCCCATTTCGATTAAAATATTGCACTTTTTAGTAAACCGAGTAAGGACAAAGCGGAAATAAATGGAAGGGAGGTGAAACTTTTTGAAAAATATTTAAAAACATCTTCTTATAGGTTGGGAGTTGAAGGAAATAGGAGGGGATGAAAGAAAACTGGTTTAGGAAAAGGATGAGTATCAAATCATTAAGAAGGAAATGAGCAGTCTTCACTAAATTAGGCATTTTTCTTTGTACACTTGGAATTTAAATGTGAGGCCACCACCATTGAAAAGTAGACTTCTGGAGCTTCAATTTAGACCCAAGAACCACCTTAGATCAAGTCCAAATAAGGGAGATATGCCCATTTGAAGTTGGGCTTAAGAGCAGATTTTGTTGACCCAGCCCGAGACAGTCTTTACTAAATTAGGTATATCTCTTTGTACACTTGGAATTTAAATGTGAGGCCACCACCATTGGAAAGTAGACTTTTGGGGCTTCAATTTGGACCCAAGAACCGCCTAAAACCAAGTCCATATGGGGGAGATATGCCCATTTGAAGTTGGACTGAAAAGCAGATTTTGTTGACTCGGCCCAAAACAACAATAGCCCATTTTTTCTTGGTTTTGGTTCGGTTGGGACAACCCATTTACCTATTTTCTGAGCCATTCAAGTGCATCCACTCATCCTCCATTATACCTACTCATCCCCCATTGTCAAAAAGAGGTTTTGTTTGCATTCATAAAGGAGTATCCAATGCAACCACCTTGAAAATTTTCCCTCCTATCACATTCTTGTCTCCCACCTTGTCTCCCACCTTCTTTTTGACCTTTACTCTCTCTCATTGCCTATATAGAATGATCATATTGTAAGAGAGAGAGAGACCACGAAATTGAAGAGAAATGAGTGACAAAAGAGTGAAAAAAGAGAGAAAAATTGAGTTTTTGAGCCAAAAATATTCCTATCTTCCATATACACCCATACCTTTCATAGCTATTGAAATTCCTCATTTCCATACACCAAAACCACTCCAAAAATTCTGATATAGGCAAAGATCAATTGCCTTGATCATAAGGAAGAGTGTTTAGTGATTGAAAGTGAGAAAAACTTGAGAGTTAGCCACTTTCTATACCACAAACTCCATAAACTCCATAATTTCGAATTGAGGATTTGAGAACACACTTCCTACACTTGAGGGTGATCAAGAGGAAGTTTGGAAATCAAAAGTTTAATCTTTCTTTGGAAGGTGAATTGTTAGTCTTTCATTTTCTTATATTTTATATTTTATATTTATTTTCATGCTTCTTATTTCATTGTGTTTTGTTATAATCTAAGTGGTTTGTTTATCTCATATTTATTTTCTTACTTTATATTTCATAGTGTGTTGTTATAATCCTAGTGGTTTGTTTAGCTCATAATTATTTATTTATTTATTTATTTTTATTCGCATGCTTTAATTTCATATTAGTTTTGTTGTAATCTTGCATGTTCTACCTCATATTTATTTTTTTTTCGTGTATTAGTCTCATATTAGTTCTGTTGTAATCTTGCATGTTCTATCTTATATTTGTTTTATTGCTTTAGGTTTATGTTGTGAGTTTGCACTTTTTATTTTATTTTATATTTGTTTTCTTGTTTTTTTTTTTTAATCTAACCGGTAGTGGTTAGTTGAGCCACCTACATATTTTTTGTTTGTTCATTTTCTTGGTTTCGCAACAAGACATGTTTTGCTTGGCCTAGTTGGCCGGCCGGTTAGCTTCTTCTGAACAAGATGGCGTAATCTCCCAATATTGACCAATTTCCCGGCATTCTAAAGAACATGAAGCTTTTATTTTATTTATTTTTTATTTTGAGTGTATTGTGAGGTTTTTATTTGTTGTAATATTCTCATCATCTCTCTCTAATTTGATTTGTAATTATTCTTTAAAATGTTGTAATAATTCCCCGCCCCGTTCTTTCTATCCCGTTCTTTTACTTGCTTTCTTTATTTGTACATAAACATCATATTTATTTTTCATCATAGTTATGCTTTGCATCCATGTTTCATGCATCTTGATTCGGCTAAGTTTGCATTTGTGGATTTAATCAATTCCTATGTGATTATGTGCGCTACCTCATGTTTTGAGATGATTCACATATCATATTTTAGAAGTCGAATCTTTAGTTGCATCTCATGAGTGAATTGCATTAGGATTTTGTATATAAGATCATGCATATTTTCTAACTTTGTTTTGTAGCTGTTCGTGGGACGTCAAACATGTAAGTTTTTATGCTTTAGCATCCCATTTGTGTGTGTTTTTCTTACTATGTGTTAGTATTCTACCATGAGGCTATTGCTTACTTGATATAACTGTATGAATGCCTGTGGATGAAGGCTTGTTGATTGAATTGGAATAATTCAACGAATGTACGTTTTAAGCCCACTTTGTAGTGGCAAATTCACAAACTTTAAGCCCACTTTGTCAAGTGGCAAATTCAAACCTTTTCGAAAAACAAACATGAAATTGAATTGTTCCAATTTGAGCAAACTAGTCTATACTTGTATGCTTCACATAGTAAATTTTAGGATTTACTAAAATAATTAGAACATAAAATAAAATAAAATAAAATTCATATCATGGTTTAGTAGAGGCCGATCTTTTGATCAGGTGAGCGGGGGTGCTCATTATTGACCTTCCCCTCTCATACCTAAGGTTCCGAGCCAAGCATCCTTGGTTACGACGAACAGTGGCCTTGGCACGAGTCATGGGTTTCCTAATTTCCCAAAATATTAGGTGGCGACTCTGAGATTGATGACGCAGTCCATTTTTGACAAAATTAATAAAATGGATTTTCAATAAAAGTTGCAAATCTGGACTCTCATCTACGTTTCACATTGCACTCGTGAGACTAATCAAAGAGATCTCGGGAGTCCGAACTGTTTAACGCGCGCGGTACCCCCGGGCATGTTACAGTTTCTGGCGACTCTGCTGGGGATTTATGAAACCTTGACTCGAACTCCATGATATGACTTTTATTTTCAATTATATGTTTATTGCATTGCATGCATTGGTGCACTTAAAGTTCCTGTGTTGCCCAGATACTGGTGGGAGCACAGCATACTTTTTGTGACACTACACCTATCTCTACGTTACTTTGGAGGCCTTGTGTTATAATCTTTTGAGATCTGAAAGTTCTCAGACTTTGAAGAGAGGCTAATATTGACTCTTCTGAGTTCCTAAGATCTTCATTGGTTATGACCAAAGGACTCTTTGGTAATGTCACCTTGACTTTAACCCCTAGAGTAAAGCCAACCTTGTACATATAGTGAGCCATAGTACCTTCCAAATTAGGACATGATGCTTTCCCATTTCTAGGATGTATGATACCGTTTGTTTGAATAGTTAACCCTAGATCATTTCAAAGCTAGGACAGGATAACCCTACCCCCCATAGGGGTGTTTGTTCTCTTTCCTGTTATGTGTTATGTGCAATGTATTGGATCTATACAGGGGTTCTCAAATTCGAATGAGTGGTTCAGCATTTCAGTTTGTGGGGTTCAGTGTGTTTTTAGTGAGGGCATAATTGAAGTTACGTTTTGTTTCTGTAATTGGGGAGTGATCACCTGTTGATTGCACGGCTTTATTTTGAATATTGTGATGGCCCACACTTTGACTGGCAATTTGAGAATGGTTTTACTCTGAGTTCTGAATTGAGTATTGAGTCTAAGTTGATTCCACCAAGTTTGTAGAGTTGGGATTAAGCTCGAGTCATTCTAGTGAGTCAGAGTCTTTTGATTTCGAGAGTGCTAACCTAGACATTTCTGTCTTGTCTAGGTCTTCTTTGTCATTTTCTTTTGAGTCTGTTGTCATTGCTGAGTCGTAGTTTCTTTTCAATAAACAAAAAAAAAATGAAAAATAAAATAAAAATGCCATAGAGTCTGCCTACTTCTCTGTGCCTTTAATTCATCGCATTGACCAAAGTTTTTCAAAACTTTTTCCAAAACTCTAATAAAAACGAAGAGGAAGAATTTCCTCGGGATTTGCAAATTTTGATCAACTGAGAGGAAGAGAGGTGTGCTAAGCCTTTGATGAATAAAATCATTTTTGTTAATGTGGGTACTGAGAAGGATCCTGGCTTGGTCCAAATTGGTTCTATCTTATCTTCGTAAAAGTACGAGTGATTAGTCACTTTGTGAAAAGATTTCAAAAACTGTTTTTGCATGGTCCTACGAAGACATGCTTGGAATTAGTTATACAGCAGAGGATCCCTCTTGACTCGTGGTCCGACCTCCTTAGCTCCTTAGCTTTCAAACCTTGATTCGAAGTATTCAATGATCATTCAAAGTGTAAGGCTTGCATAGCCGAATTGGAAATAGCCCTTGAACTAGGGGCCATGATGTGATTCAAATGGAGGCAGCCTTTCAACTAGGGGCAATAAGGTCAATATGATTTAGATTGGAAATAGCCTTGAATAGGGGCAATGATGTGATCAGATTGGAAACACCCTTGAACTCAGGGCAGAGAATGTGATTTCGATTTGAAACAGCCCTTGAACTAGGGGCAAAAGTGTGAGGCTTGCATAGCTGAAATGGAGGCAGCTTGAACTAGGGCAATAAGGTACCACCCTTGAGAGGCTCGCTGGGCTGAAAACCCAGAAGGGCGACCCAGGCAAAAGTTAGAGCACAAAAAAAAAAAAAAAAAAACTCGCAAGGTTGAAAACCCGAAGGGCGGCTTTGGCAAAAGTTAGAGCGTAAAAGGAGAGTTTCAATACCGAGTGAACCTTAGCCAAAACTATGTAGGCCAGTGATTCAGATTCGAAGCAACCCTTGAACTAGGGGCAAGAAGGTCGGATGTGATTTAGATTTGAAGCAGCCCTTGAACTAGGGGCAAAAGGTTGGATGTGATCAAAGAGTTAAAACTAAATCGTTTCCCAATGAAGACCACCCAGAAAGGCCAAACCCAGAATTTGAGAGAATGAATTTTATTATTGAAGGACAGCGAGTTCCTATCCACTACACTAGGGGCAAATTCAGACCCAATTAGCCTAGTCTCTACATCATCATATCTACTGGTCAAGTGTAGCAGTCGTTCATAGATGGCCTAGAGATTTCACAATCAATCAACATGGACAAGTTAAAACCAAAAGTACCATCCTTGAGAGGCTCGCTGGGCTGAAAACCCGGAAGGGCGGCCCAGGCAAAAGTTAGAGCAGAAAAAAAAAATAAAAAAAAATTAATAAAATAAAATGAAAAAAAATGAATGAATGAAAAACAAAAAAAATAGAAAAATGAAAAAATGAAAAGCTCGCAAGGTTGAAAACCCGAAAGGGCGGCTTTGGCAAAAGTTAGAGCACAAAAGGAGAGTGTCAATACCCGAGTGACCCTCAGCCCGAACTACGATGGCCTGATTCCTATCTTTGGGATACGTAGGTAGCTTCATCTCGAAGTTCGGCCCTAATAATTTTTCAACTCATTCATCTCGTCCATGTTTGCTTGGTGTGTCTATAGTCGACTTGGTTGTCCTATCCGTGTTTGATTGGTGTTTTCATTCAGTTCAGTTCAGTTGGTTCGAGTCAACTTGGTTCAGTTCTGTTCGGCAGTTCGGTTCGGTCTAGTTCTGCTTGGCTTCATTTCGGATTGGCTTGGTTCAGATCGGCTCGGTTCAGTTATCCCCATTGATTATCTGGCTTGGGGCTATGCACCCTGATGGTTGATTCCATGTTAGTTAAGTAGTGGCCATTTGCAAAAATAGGTTTTGATTAATTTGAACGAAGCTGACTATTTTTCCCGAAAATTGTTCCATTTTTGCAAAACTTGGACCATTCTTTGGATTTGAAAAGGGAAAATTTTCAGTGCTCACAGTTTAGCTTACATAATTTGAAACAAAAAATGGAATAAGTATGCTAATCTAACTCTCATGTTGATCAAAACATTTTTACAAAGAATCAAGAGAAAAAAAAAAGAAGGCAAGGCAATGAATTAGGGGCATAGTTGAGTAAGTGATTCTGTCTTCTCCCTCCGCTCGAGTCAACTCATCAGTGTATATGAGTGTGTATTCATACCGATCAGTGTATTTATACCAGTCAGGGTATTCATACTAGTCAGTGTATATAAGTGTGTTCCTTTTATACCAATCAATGTATTTATACCAGTTAGGGTATTCATACCAGTCAGCGTATAGAAGTGTGTTTGGATTATTTTGGCTTCGTTTTTCTGGTGTTAAGTTAGTTTTACTTTTATTCAGGTCAGTATGGATCAATGTCCAATTCAGAATTCAAATTTCAATCATTCTCAAATTCAATCAAAACAAAATTATTTTCAAACTCAAAGTGATATGCCAGTCACGCCATTGATGAGCAAAAAAGAAACTGATTTTGTTACAGTCAGGGGATGATATCCCCGATTACAGAGACTCCAAAAACAAAAGAAAAAAAAAAGAAAAGAGAGAAAACAGCAAGCCCAGAAAAGATATATCCGTATATATTTGTGTATATATCCGCCTCTGTCTGTGTATACGTCTGTATATGCATATATGTATACCATATGTACATATATGTGTGTATTTATATGTAAATATTTGTGTATTATCTTGGTTGTGTTTGCAATGAGTTCCTAGGAGACCAACTGCGACGGTGAAAACTATAGTTCGAATGGCCGAGGCCTAGAACGCAAAAGGTTTGGGATTTCCGAGACTAAAGTCTGGTTTAAATACCCAGGGGTGTATCCCCGGCTTGAAATCTGTATGGCAGCCCCATAGGTTGAGGTAGCGTGTATGCGCCTCAATTCTGGATATTGAATCAACCTAGTTTGTCACCCCGTTGGAGAATAGGGAAAATTGTGTATCAAATACAGTTAGGTGTGCCTGTCTGTTCATGCAACCCCTTCTCTCATGTGTGGTATGCACATTTGAATGCGATGCAACCCCTTCTCTCATTTGTGTGGTATGCACATTTGAATGCGAGGCAACCCTTTCTCTTATTTGTGTGGTATGCATATTTGAATGCGATACACTTTTCTCTCATTTGTGTGGTATGCACATTTGAATGCGATGCAACCCCTTCTCTCATTTGTGTGGTATGCACATTTGAATGCGATGCACTTTTCTCTCATTTGTGTGGTATGCACATAATGCGATGCACTTTTCTCTCATTTGTGTGGCATGCACATTTGAATGCGATGCAACCCCTTCTCTCATTTGTGTGGTATGCACATTTGAATGTGATGCAACCCCTTCTCTCATTTGTGTGGTATGCACATTTGAATGCGATGCACTTTTCTCTCATTTGTGTGGTATGCACATTTGAATGCGATGCACTTTTCTCTTATTTGTGTGGTATGCACATTTGAATGCGATGCAACCCCTTCTCTCATTTGTGTGGTATGCACATTTAAATGCGATGCACTTTTCTCTCATTTGTGTGGTATACACATTTGAATGCGATGCAACCCCTTCTCTCATTTGTGTGGTATGCACATTTGAATGTGATGCAACCCCTTCTCTCATTTGTGTGGTATGCACATTTGAATGCGATGCACTTTTCTCTCATTTGTGTGGTATGTACATTTGAATGCCATACACTTTTCTCTCATCTGTGTGGTATGCACATTTGAATGCGATGCACTTTTCTCTCATTTGTGTGGTATGCACATTTGAATGCGATGCAACCCCTTCTCTCATTTGTGTGGTATGCACATTTGAATGTGATGCAACCCATTCTCTCATTTGTGTGGTATGCACATTTGAATACGATGCACTTTTCTCTCATTTGTGTGGTATGCATATTTGAATGCGATGCAACCCCTTCTCTCATTTGTGTGGTATGCACATTTGAATGCGATGCACATTTCTCTCATTTGTGTGGTATGCACATTTGAATGCGATGCACTTTTCTCTCATTTGTGTGGTATGCACATTTGAATGCGATGCAATCCCTTCTCTCATTTGTGTGGTATACACATTTGAATGCGATACACTTTTCTCTCATTTGTGTGGTATGCACATTTGAATGCGATGCAACCCCTTCTCTCATTTGTGTGGTATGCACATTTGAATGCGATGCAACCCCCTCTGTCATTTGTGTGGTATGCACATTTGAATGCGATGCAACCCCCTCTCTCATTTGTGTGGTATGCACATTTGAATGCGATACAACCCCTTCTCTCATTTGTGTAGTATGCACATTTGAATGCGATGCACCCCCTTCTTTCATTTTTGTATGCAATGTACCCCCTGTTATGTTTCCTATCATTTGCACGAGGCTTGCCTCCCATGTTGCCATCTTCATATCTTTATCATCACTCCATGACATTGCATTGCATTGCATACATCATGAATTTTCAAACAACCGGCTTCGCGAAGCGTGTAAGTCCAACTTTCAAACTGCATTTTGAGCATGTCACTTGCATTCTGCCCCTGAACTACACTGGTTTGATTCCTTGTAAAGGGATACGTAGGCAACCTTCGGGTTCAACCACTTGCATTACATCTTGTTTGTTTGTCCAAGTCTTACGGCCTTGTCAAAAGGGTCGTCTTTAGGCTTTGACATTCACTCACGTCATGAAATGACTTTGAGCTTTATCAAAGAGGGGCAACTGTAGACACCCCATTTTGACAGGCCCTAAGACTTGGGCGCTTTCTTTTGATTTTTTGATGATGACAATTAGAATGTGTTTCTCAAAAAATTCTCAGTAAGAAAGATGGAATTTAAGTTTTAATCCCAACCTTCACCCATTTTTTGGCCAAACTATTTTAGACCTTAAAACCCTTTTTTCAAAATATGATTTTTTTTTAAATGTTTCTACAATGTCCCGAGGCTCCCATTTCGATTAAAATATTGCACTTTTTAGTAAACCGAGTAAGGACAAAGTGGAAATAAATGGAAGGGAGGTGAAACTTTTTGAAAAATATTTAAAAACATCTTCTTATAGGTTTGGAGTTGAAGGAAATAAGAGGGGATGAAAGAAAACTGGTATGGGAAAAGGATGAGTATCAAATCATTAAGAAGGAAATGAGCAGTCTTCACTAAATTAGGCATTTTTCTTTGTACACTTGGAATTTAAATGTGACGCCACCACCATTGGAAAGTAGACTTCTGGGGCTTCAATTTAGACCCAAGAACCACCTCAGATAAAGTCCAAATAAGGGAGATATGCCCATTTGAAGTTGGGCTTAAGAGCAGATTTTGTTGACCCAGCCCGAAACAGCCTTTACTAAATTAGGCATATCTCTTTGTACACTTGGAATTTAAATGTGAGGCCACCACCATTGGAAAGTAGACTTCTGGGGCTTCAATTTGGACCCAAGAACCGCCTAAAACCAAGTCCATATGGGGGAGATATGCCCATTTGAAGTTGGACTGAAAAGCAGATTTTGTTGACTCGGCCCAAAACAACAATAACCCATTTTTTCTTGGTTTTGGTTCGGTTGGGACAACCCATTTACCTATTTTCTGAGCCATTCAAGTGCATCCACTCATCCTCCATTATACCTACTCATCCCCCATTGTCAAAAAGAGGTTTTGTTTGCATTCATAAAGGAGTATCCCATGCAACCACCTTGAAAATTTGCCCTCCTATCACATTCTTGTCTCCCACCTTGTCTCCCACCTTCTTTTTGACCTTTACTCTCCCTCATTGCCTATATAGAATGATCATATTGTAAGAGAGAAGAGGAGACCACGAAATTGAAGAGAAAGGAGTGACAAAAGAGTGAAAAAAGAGAGAAAAATTGAGTTTTTGAGCCAAAAATATTCCTATCTTCCATATACACCCCATACCTTTCATAGCTACTGAAATTCCTCATTTCCATACACCAAAACCACTCCAAAAATTCTGATATAGGCAAAGATCAATTGCCTTGATCATAAGGAAGAGTGTTTAGTGATTGAAAGTGAGAAAAACTTGAGAGTTAGCCACTTTCTATACCACAAACTCCATAAACTCTATAATTTCGAATTGAGGATTTGAGAACACACTTCCTACACTTGAGGGTGATCAAGAGGAAGTTTGGAAATCAAAAAGTTCAATCTTTCTTTGGAAGGTGAATTGTTAGTCTTTCATTTTCTTATATTTTATATTTTATATTTATTTTCATGCTTCTTATTTCATTGTGTTTTGTTATAATCTAAGTGGTTTGTTTATCTCATATTTATTTTCTTACTTTATATTTCATAGTGTGTTGTTATAATCCTAGTGGTTTGTTTAGCTCATAATTATTTATTTATTTATTTATTTTTATTCGCATGCTTTAATTTCATATTAGTTTTGCTGTAATCTTGCATGTTCTACCTCATATTTATTTTTTTTTCGTGTATTAGTCTCATATTAGTTCTGTTGTAATCTTGCATGTTCTATCTTATATTTGTTTTATTGCTTTAGGTTTATGTTGTGAGTTTGCACTTTTTATTTTATTTTATATTTTTTTTCTTGTTTTTTTTTAATCTCACCGGTAGTGGTTAGTTGAGCCACCTACATATTTTTTGTTTGTTCATTTTCTTGGTTTCGCAACAAGACAGGATTTGCTTGGCCTAGTTGGCCGGCCGGTTAGCTTCTTCCGAACAAGATGGCGTAATCTCCCAATATTGACCAATTTCCGCCGGCGGTTCTAAAGAACATGAAGCTTTTATTTTATTTATTTTTTATTTTGAGCGTATCGTTAGGTTTTTATTTTGTTGTAATATTCTCATCATCTCTCTCTAATTTGATTTGTAATTATTCTTTAAAATGTTGTAATAATTCCCCGCCCCACTTCTTTCTATCCCGTTCTTTTACTTGCTTTCTTTATTTGTACATAAACATCATATTTATTTTTCATCATAGTTATGCTTTGCATCCATGTTTCATGCATCTTGATTCGGCTAAGTTTGCATTTATGGATTTAATCAATTCCTATGTGATTATGTGCACTACCTCATGTTCTTGAGATGATTCACATATCATATTTTAGAAGCCGAATCTTTAGTTGCATCTCATGAGTGAATTGCTTTAGGATTTTGTATATAAGATCATGCATATTTTACTAACTTTGTTTTGTAGCTTGTTCGTAGGACGTCAAACATGTAAGTTTTTATGCTTTAGCATCCCATTTGTGTGTGTTTTTCTTACTATGTGTTAGTATTCTACCATGAGGCTAGTTGCTTACTTGATATAACTGTATGAATGCCTGTGAATGAAGGCTTGTTGATTGAATTGGAATGATTCAACGAATGTACGTTTTAAGCCCACTTTGTAGTGGCAAATTCACAAACGTTAAGCCCACTTTGTCAAGTGGCAAATTCAAACTCTTTTCGACAAACAAACATGAAATTGAATTGTTCCAATTTGAGCAAACTAATCTATACCTTGTATGCTTCACATAGTAAACTTTAGGATTTACTAAAATAATCAAAACATAAACATATAAAGAAAATAAAATTCATATCATGGTTTAGGAGAGACCGATCTTTTGATCGGGTGAGCGGGGGTGCTCATTATTGACCTTCCCCTCTCATACCTAAGGTTCCGAGCCAAGCATCCTTGGTTACAACGAACAGTGGCCTTGGCACTGAGTCATGGGTTTCCTAATTTCCCAAAATATTAGCTGGCGACTCTGAGATCTGATGACGTAGTCCATTTTTTACAAAATTACAATAAAATGGATTTTCAATAAAAGTTGTCAAATCTGGACTCTCATCTATGTTTCACATTGCACTCGTGAGACTAAATCAAAGAGATCTCGGGAGTCCGAACTGTTTAACGCGCGCGGGTACCCCCCTGGGCTTGTTACACCCTCCAAGACCTTAACCACCACTGACATTGAAGGCCTCGTAGAAAAATCACTTTGTAGACACCACACAGCAACCCTCATCATCTTCACAACTTCTTCTCTATGTATCTGCATGTCATCATTGTATTTATCAACGATATCCAGAAGTTTTTCCTTTTCTACTTTCCTCTTAAATAGACTTAGTAAATGCATATCTTCCTCAGGCTGAGACCTATCCAAATTTTTACGCCCACACCATTTCCAAGGCCACGATAACAAAACTATAGACATCTACTTTTTCAGTGATAATTGAGTTCACCCATTCAGGAGCCAAATAGCTTGGTGTTCCCTTCATCATTGTTACAACTTGGCTTTGGTCCTCATCAATTATTTGACAATCCAAAACTAGAAATTTTTGCATTGAACTGTTCATCTAAGATGATGTTTTGGGGTTTGATATCTAGGTGAAATATTTTCTGCCTGCATTCCTCATGGAGATAGGTTAGTACCTTGGCTATATCCATGATGATCTTCTTTCTGGATTGCCACCCAAGAGTGAGGTCTTGGTACCTGTGGAAGATCCATGTATCCAAGGATCCATTGGACATATACTAGTAAACTAGAAGACGATATGATTTTTCAGCACAAAATCCAATTAATCTTACCAAATTGACATTGTGAATGCTGCATATTGTCTCAACTTCAGCTAAGAATGACTTCTTAACATAATCAAAACCATTGAGATGCTTCACTGCTATTTTGGTGCCATCACTTAATTTCCCTTGAAACACTGACCCAAATCCTCCTTTCCCCAGCTGATCGTTGAAATTGCATGTCATGGCTCTCAAGTCTTTGTAAGAGAATCTGGTAGGCATCGCTAGTACTTGATCAACATAAAACTCATCAAGTTCCTTGGATTCTCCTTTTTTTCTATAAAGGTAAAAGCAAAAGGCAACCACAAAAGATAAAGCTCCGAGACTGGACCCAAGTATGATTATTATGAGTTTCGAGAAGAATTTGCTGGTGAAAATGGATATAAAAATTGAGCAACAACAACAGCAGGAGATGGAGATGGAAATGAAGCAACAACAACAACAGAAGATGTAGATGGAGGTGGAGGTGGAGGTGGAGATGGAGATGGAGATGGAGATGGACCACCATTTAATGGATATACAACAGGAACTGGATTTAGATGGATCACCATTTGTTGGAAATACAAACGCAACAAGAGATTGAGGTTGGGCATTGTTGAAAGGTGCAGAGGATATGAAAAAGATGATAATAGCAGTAACAGCAACAACATAATAATAATAAATAGTACAACAACAAGAACAAGAACAACACAGACCCATTGGTGGTGGTCTATGTCTATGCATTAGAGCTCTGTTTCTTCATCTTGTTCACTATTTTTGGTTTCTTTTGGGAAAGTGTTAGCAAAAATCTAGTTTAGGTCAAATCGACAGAGGTGATTCGATAGAATAATCAAAATTTCACAAACAACAACAGACCAAGTGACTGTGGTTGGTGTTCTATGCCTTGAAAGATTCAAGGACTTCTTTGGAGGTTATGATGTGAAGAAACAAGTGTGAATAAACTGAAAATCGATTGAAGAACAAGTAAACTTGCCACTTAATTACAAGAATTAAATTACAAGTTCAATGTGCATGACAATCGACAGAGGAAAATTTGGCCACAAAGGCTGAATTATAAATAGACTACTCCTAAGTACAGAAGCTATTGCTAACTAAGTTAAATTACTCTTAATTTCACATGGGTTGTGAATTTGATTGAAGATCCTCTTTCCTTCGAATTTCCAACCTTTATGCTATTGGCTTTGCTACTTCTCTGCTGCCATGTGTCCCATGATGGAGCAAATTTCCTCCACTTCCTATATAATTGCCCATGATCTCCATAACCGTTGGTAGTTGCTTCTTTGTTGTAGCATTTTTTTCTCTTACACACTTCTTTGCACACAAACCATGTGTCCTGCCTCACTTGCATGTCTAACTCCATGACTTGACACCTGGGCCACGCTTGGCCACATCCCACTGCATTATCAGAGGAATCGACAGAAGAAACTGCATCTGCCACATCTGCTCCTTAAATGGCTTCAACTGCCACTTGCTCTGCATTCTGGGGTCCACCCCCCACTATAAACTTATGGTTTTCACTCCTAGAAGCCCTTGGATCAACCCTCTGTATTTGTTATGTTTATTCGACAGAGAAGATAAATTTTAGTGCCAACAATGCCCCCCTCATTCAAGACGAAAAAATGTTTTTTTTTTGTTTTGTTTTTTGTTTTGAATGAATGTCAAAAAAGACAAAATAAGGTTTTGGACACTTATATATTTGGGCAATTCATTTAGGCTTATAAAAACAAACCCACATGTTAAAGCCCAAATACTTATAACAACACTCAGCCGATAAAATTGACCCAAAACATGAATTCAAAAGGCCTAACCGTTAAACCCAATTGTTAGTAACAGGCCCAAACTCAATCAGGAGGGTCCATCATAAGCTATTTGACCATCAAAATTCAAATCATCACTTCACTACTCTCATTCCCTCTGTTTTACTCTGTTCTTCGCCTCTTCAAACGTTTTCTGCTTCGAAATCCCTTTTTGCTCATCCTAATGGCACCTAAACGAGCTCAAACCAAAGGAAAGAAACAAGCAGAAACGCCACCTGTGCAACATTTTCCGTCTGAGTTCCAGCAACTACTTCGACAACATATTTTTGATAGCTGCATTATTCTCGCAACAAAACCTCTGCCCAAGGGGAATTTGGTCCAACCTTTTTGGTAAAATCCCTGATGAACTTACCCTTCATTATCCCATTGCAGATAATAAAGTGATGCTTTCAAAAAAGCAAAGCTAGCTTGGAATCAATGGCATTCGAGCCCTAACCCCTTACGCTCATGGCAGAAACCAAACCCTAATTGGAGACTATGGGTTCATCGCATGATGATATATGATATTGACCTTTGGAGAGCTCTTGGCATCTATGATGCCATTCGATTGTCAACCTTAGCCCTAGACATGGACAAATGGGCTATTGGCGCCGCAACCTGCTTTTGGTCTCTGTCCTGCAATTCCCTCATTTTAAAGTTTGGTATGATTTCTCCTACTATCCTTGATGTTGTACATTTGACTGGCCTTCCTATTGCTGGCCAACATATAAGCGCCCTCTTAACTCCCCAATCAGTAGTCCCACTTGATATTGACCTTAGTTATGGGAAATTCCAAACCAAATACCAAAAATTTTCTGATAAACCCACCAAAGAAGAAAGAACAACCTTTTACTTATTGTGGCTCTCTCAACACTTTCTATGTGTTCCAAGCCTAAAAATCACCAAAGAGTATTTGGCCCTTGCCACTTGTATCCAAGAAGGCCCACAACTGGCCTTTGCACCTTTCCTTTTAGGCACACTATACAAGGGTCTTTTCTCTTTAGTTGATAAAGAGATAGATCATAACTGTGGAGGTTCTTTTTGGCTCTTTCAGGCTTGGCTTTATGCTTATTTTCCCAAAATTAGGTCTACCACTCAAATCCCTTACTTCTCTCCCTGTGAAAGTTATGCTGAATTCTTTTTATCCTTTCGACCAGCTTCATCCAACTCATTTACTAAGGTGTTCACTATTCTTTTTGAACTGCCTGTCGAGAGACTCTCAACTTTTCATCCCTTTCCATACCTCTCATTTCAACTCCACTGGACTAACATATATTAATGCTGCCCCTTAAACATTAAGTGACACTTGGAGGCAAAAATAAAAAGATTTCTGAGCTCAAGTCCTCACTCCTAGATACATTGTAGTGGGTGGATCCATCTCTACCAATAAACTTTCTAATTGCAGTTTCGAAAGCTATAATCCTTGCCAATGGGCAAGGCAAATGGGACTATATCAAACTGTCCCTTGTCCTTACTTGCATCCTACCATCTATGAGCAAGTTGGATCCAGAATTCAATTCAAAATGTCCCAAGAAGTGAAAGACTTGCTGGCTAAAAATCAGAATCTATTTGATCAATTTAGTTTTTACTACTGCCAGACTACTCCTTACACTACCACAAGGTTCACTGAATGGTGGTCTTTGATGGGTGCTTTGATCTTTGATGAAGATCTTCAAGCTTGTCTTTGGAATGTGCATCCAGACAATAGGAGAGGAGTAGAGATGACCATTGGTAATTCTACCTCCCTTTTCTTTCCTTATGCACACTGTTTACTTATGAGTTTGTGTTGATACTCACTTAGCCATTTTACTCCTTTGGCTATAAAGATGCCTGCCCAGGCTGATCCAGCTCTTAGGGACAAAGGCAAGGCTCCAATGAACCCACCAAAGAAACCCAAAGGCAATCCTTTAAACACCACTAGCTGTGAAGGATTCATACCTTACAACCAAGGTATAGAGATTGAGAAGAGGACCAAGAGTAGGCAAGAAGAAATCCAAGAAATTCTATCTTCTCAGCCCCAATTAGAGGACGTGTTGAGGATGGTGCTGCCCTTGAGAAGAGGTCAAAAAGAAGGCAAGAACAACCAGTTCCTCCTCAAATCACAGCTCCTGCTACACCAGCATCCTCTTCTTCTAGCAGTTCTTCTTCTCTTCCAATAATGGTATAGCTTTCATTCAAACTTTTACTAAATCAATATGCATTATGTTTAATCGTATTGACACCTTATTCCAATCTCTTTCTTCTCTTTCAGACATACTTTCAATCATACAAGAGGAGAAGACTTCTCTCTCCAGCTGTATCTCCTTCTGCTCTTGAGAGATTGCTTGAGACCCAGACCATTCTACCCTCTTCTATGCCTGAGAATGAAAAGCTATCTAAAACTCAGATCAATCCCCCTTCTATGCCTGAAGACCAGACCAAAATGCCTTCTCCTCTAACAAACTCAGGGCATCTGAATCCCTAGCTCACTCAGGAAGAACAGACTGGCATTTGGGAAGAACAAACTGGCCCAAAGAGATTTGGCTCAGAGAGGGTAGGCCTAAGAGAACTGGTCCCTGAATTGGCACAATTTTTGGTTGATATTCCTCAAGGGATAGCCCTAGAGAACTTAATGGCCTTTCCTCTAAGCAGAGTGCACCATGGAACAAATGAGATCATCAATTTTCCTATTGTGGCCTCTTCCTCAGAAGAATCAGAAGCCCCTGGCCATGCCAGAGAAACTCCAATTAACTCAGGTTATGTCAGAGAAAACCCAATTGATTTAACTAACAATCCTAACAACTATCCAACTGCTGTCAACAGAAGTTCTCCTATCCATGACCTTGTTTCTGAACAAAATGATAACATTCCTCAGGATAGTCATATTTCATTCTACAACCAAATGAACGAGACTGACAGAGCTAATACTGAGGTATTGGATAATGAATCAACTTCAAGTGACATGAGAACTCCTCATGAGGTGCTTATACAACCTGCTCATTTCCCTACTACCTCTATCCTAGTATCTTCATTCCATCCACCTTTACCAGTAGATGCACCCTTATCAGACCAAGTTGAAACAAGAGCAACTGTGGCCACTTCCAACGTGCCCAACACTAAGATTTCTGTTACACCTTCAATAGAGGTAACATATGCTCAAGTAGTCTGTTTTCCACAGTTTGAATTAATCACTAACTTAAACTCTTTAATGTAGTAACCCAGAGTTCCTTTTCTGCAAGACTTACTCTTGGGCATCTCTATTGTTCAACAAACTACTGTCAATTTAATTGTTGAAGAAAGATTAAAGCAACTATCTGATGAAGAGCTAAAATTGGTAGACTTCAAAATGCTTAGCCAGCCCTTGGACAGTTTGGCTCTTTCTCAAGCCACAACTTTGACTGATTGTCTGGAAGCCATTTCACCTCTGATGCCTCAAATCTTTGACCCAGATCAAGTGCAGGCTTTCCAAACCTTACTCTCAGAACTTCCACAACATTTAGTTGCAATTACTCGATTTTATGCTGAGCCAAAAACTGTTGAAACAGAAGTAGATCAAATGAGAAAATCAATTGATGCCTTGACTGAGGCTTCTACCAGATCTCAAACCCTCATTACTCATATTGCTCTTTTCACAACAGAAGAGGTTCAACTAGAAGCTCAACTGGCCCATGTGAGAGCTCAAAGAGCTGCTACTGAACAAGAACAAGCCAACCTTTCTCAACAACTTCCAACACTTCTTATTCAAGCAGAAGGTGGCCCACCTGCCATAAAACAAGCTCAAGCCAGACTTAGGCAGAATAAAATTGGGCATCAAACCGCCCTTCAAGCCTGGAGTAGGCTTTCAATGTATTTTCAAAAAGACTAAACCAAATGTAATTATTTTGATTTGTACTTTTTGGGATTGTACTCTTTGGCACAATTTCTTAATGGAAAATCCATCATGTTTTCCTATGGCTTATTATGTATACCCATGCTTTCATGGCTTATTCATGCATTCCCATATAGTTGGATAATATTTTTTAAGGTACTTGCCATTAATGACCCCCTTGTGTGGCTCACCTTCCAAAGAAGCAAGATGATAAGCTCCTCTTCTAAGGATCTTATGCATTTTAAATGGACCTTCCCAGTTTGGAGACCACTTGCCATATTCTGGACTTTTTAAGCCAATTGGTAATATGGTTTTCCACACCAACTCTCCTTTAGAAAACACTTTACTTTTCACTTTTTTGTTGTAACTTCTCTCAACTTTCTTTTTCTGAGCTATCAAATGATTAAAGGCCATAATCCTTTTTTCCTCTAAGTCTTGTAATTCAATCGACATGGCTTCTGCATATTCATCCATAGGAATATTCAAATGCCTAGCCAGTCGATTAGACCTCACTGTTACTTCTAGAGGCAACACAGCATCATGCCCATACACCAACTCATATGGAGTTGTTCTTGTGCTATTTCTTTTTGAATTTCTATAAGCCCAAAGCACTTCTAATAAGAGATTATGCCAATCCCTAGGATTGTCTTTAATCATCCTTTCTAAAGTGTTTTTGACAATCTTGTTTGTTGCCTTATCCTTCCCATTTTCCTAGGCATAATAGGGTAAGGAATTTAATATTTGAATGCCATATTCCATGGCAAATCCTTTAATCTCATCCCCATTAAACACTGTGCCTTGATCGACAGTTATGGATTGGGGTAAACCAAACCTATGAATGACATTCTTTTTTAAGAATTCAATGATTTGAGTCTGTGTCTCCACTTTCAAAGGCACTACTTCTACCCATTTAGTAAAGTAATTAGTAGCTACTAGCAAATAAGAATGTGCTTTTGAAGAGGCTGGGAAAATCTGCCCTATCAAGTCCATAGCCCATCCTCTGAAAGGCCAAGGTTTTATTACTGAATGAAGATTTGTGGTTGGAATTCTTTGAATATTGTCATGTTTCTGGCAATTCTGACATCCTTTTGTATACATTATGCAATCTTTTCTGATAGATGGCCAAAAATAACCATACATGTTAATCAACCATCTCATCTTATCACGTTTTGTGCAGTTTATCACCCGCGCTATTTTGCGCGTCGTACTGTTTTGTGCAGTTTATCACTCGCGCTATTTTGCGCGTCGCACTGTTTTGTGCAGTTTATCACTCTCGCTATTTTGCGCGTCGTACTGTTTTGCGCGTCACACTGTTTTGTGCAGTTCACACTTGCGCTATTTTGATAAACTGCACAAAACAGTGCGATGCGCAAGAAAGCGCGAGCGCTCAACTGCAAAAAACAGTACGATGCGCAAGAAAGTACCAATACAAAGTAAAGTCAAACCATCATAAGCCTTCCTAAATAAATTATCTCCCATGATGACATAATTTAGGGCTTGATATCTGTAACACGCCCGCGGGGGACCTCGCTACAGCTCGGACTCGATTTGTGTCGCGGTTCGTAATCTGAACCAAAGAGTCCAAATCCGGCAAATCGTTTTGAAGGAAAACTGATTTTGAAAAGAAGTGCCAAACATGGACTACTTTGCCAGATACAGAGTCGCCACCTAAATATTTTTAAAATGGGAAATTTAGGAAACCCTGACTCGGTGCCGAAGGCCACGTGTCCGTCATCACCAAATGTCTTGGCTCGGGAGCTTGGGTACGATCGGGGAAGGTCAGCTATGAGCACCCCCTTTCGCCCGGTCCGAAGACCGGCCTCTACTAACCGTGATATCCGATTTTGAAAACGTATGCGTTCTTATTCCGGTTATTAGCCTAGATTTACTACGTTATGCGCACAGCAAACAAGTATAGACCAAATCCTAAGTTGGAACAAAACACTACATGTTGTTTTGAAAACGGTTGCTACTCGCAAGTAGGCTAAAATACAGGTTTTGCCACCCTTAGTGGTCTTTTAGAAAAAGATGTTTTGCCACTATCTAGTGGGCTTAGAACTCACAGTTTTAATGCATTGTCCCAATTTAGGTAATTCAACCTCCATCCACAGGCATTCAAGCAGTTATATCACATAAGCAGCTAGCCTCATGGTAATCATGTGTTATGGCAACACTCACACGCATGCGAGGATGCTAAAGCATAAAAACTCACCTAGTACTCCAAGCCGAAACAGAAGCTTATTAGAAATCCATGCATGGACCTAAGCATACTGAAATGTCTAATGCAACACATGCAAAGATGTAATCTAGGCAGGCTCGGCTATTCTAGACATGGCATGTGAAACGCTACAATTATCACGTATTCAATTTGGAATTGAAAGTACGATGCAGTTTGTATGATGTGCCAAGCCTGATGTATGTCAACAAATGCATGGATGCACGCATGCATTGCATAAGGTATGCTAATTTTTAAATATGCCCTAATCTACCATCATAAGCAGGTAAATAAAAGGAAAGAAAGAAATGGGGGTTGGAAGACATACACACACTCACCCACACTTATTACAATTATGCCCTCACACGGAGGGACCAAAAGAATATACAGTCCCAAATAGTACAGTCCAAATACAGAATAAATTAATTATTACAGAAATTTCTAATTATCAAATTAAATTCAGTATATAACAAAAAGAGAGAGGGGCCTCAGCCCTGCCTCGGGATGCGCAAATGATGCATACTCGAATCCGACTCGCCCGGAAACCCGCATCATAACACTGCTGCCTCTGTTCTTACTGCCATGTCTCTCCAAAAATTGCCAAAGTCCCAGAACACCTTCCTTGCATGCTGCTGTAGACCACCGGCTGGATGGAATGGCCACCGGCCATGTAAAATGACCACCGGCTGCTTAAGAGGTTATCGGCTACCCATAAAGTGCCGATCGGCATTCTATACTGCTGGTCGGCACAAAATTCCTGCAGAGGACGGTTTGACAGCAACAGCAGGCAGACAGTGCATGATATGGATTTTAGAGCAAATGTAAGCATGGTCAATGCTCCCTATCATGTATGGGACTCAAGAAAGCATGACCCTTGGTTCTTGGGCCATCAATTATGCATCTTGGTGCATGATAGCCTAAGGAACCAAGATTGCATTTTAATGTAAAAATGCATGTGAACACACAAATGAAACCAAGACCTTATCATGTTTTGGTCAAGGGCCTTGTGGACCAAGAGTTGAAACAAGTTGCACCACTTGTAGTGTGAACTTCCCTCAACCCTTATGCTTGGTTTGACAACCCCAAACCAAGCCATGAAATGCAAGTATGCAACGTAGCTCAAATGATGCAACATGGGAATTAGGATGCAAGCACACCAAATGTCATGCAACTACCATGTTAAGCATGCAAAATGCTAGAGTATACAAGATGCAAATGTCATGCAAACATGGACCAATCAAGCAATAAGACCAACATACTACAACACTTAATGAATCAATTAAGCAATAGACATGAGGCAAGCATGTGATGGTGGACTAGACCACAATGGGGCAGCCCTCAAACCAACCCAAAACAGTGGCAAAACATGCCCAAAATGGTGACCAATTACCTATGCAAACATGCAAGTCAAAGGGCCTAAGGTTAAGGCACAAAGGGAGCACTCCTTGCTACCATTAACATGGCCACTCATGGGATATATTAGACCACCAAAAACAGATTTTAACAAATGAAATGAGCCCCAAAACCCAACAACAAGGTAGCCCAATGCTCTAAACATACAAGCATGCACAATGCTCACTTTAAAGCATAAGAGACCAACATTTCAAAAGATGGGAGAGATGATACATGGAGGCATATAAGCATGGCATAAGGACTGAGATAGCATATTAGATGATTCCAAATCACTAAAATAGCCTAACCAAATGCATGCTAAGAACTCACATCTTAAGACTAACAAGCCTTAATGCAAAACAACTTTGTCAAACATACCAAACGCGGCAAAATCAGTGGCCTTCAGCCTCTAGGCATGGTAAAATGATGCTAATATCTTTATGAAGTGAGGCTCATACATGCAAGAAACATGACCTAAACTCATGGCTCATTTCTAGGCAAACTAGAGCATTACAAAGCAAGTATAAGAAGCATGCTAAGGACCACAAAACCAACCAAAAACAGTGATGATATATGATCCAAAACACCCAAATAAGCTCTGAAATGAAGGCATATAAGGCTAAAAATGCATGCTACTATGTGAGCCAAAGTAAAGACCAAAGAGGGGGGTGTCCCTCCCCTATATACGACTCCAAAATACCTCCCTCACCACTGAAAACCCACTGGTTTTCAGTGGTGAGAAGACCAAAAACACCAAGTTAAACAAGGCTTCAAGAAAAGGGACTAAAAAGACCAAAACAAGGCCTAGGAGGGTGAGTTTGTGCTCAAACCCCCAAGTGACCTTAATGAAGGTTCTAAAGCAAGAAAATATAAGACTTTTTTATGTTGAACACAAAGCCAAAAACACAAAGCAAGACAGGTAGAAAGCTAGTGCAAGTTTGGGGAAACTAAAGCAACATGCTTACCCTTGAAGACTCCTTGAAGAACAAGTGGTGCAGCCCTCCTCTAATGATCAAAACCAGTCCAAAATCACAACAAACAACCCTCCAAGTCCCTCAATCTCGGAGCTAGGTGTAATAGTGTGTGTAATGGTGCAAAAGTAAGGTAAAACACACTATTTAGGCCAAGAAACACACACAATGGATGAGGGAAGGGAAGATATAGATATAGATAGATATATATCAGAGATATATAGATATAAGCTCTGGTTTTGTGTTGGAAATGGCTAACCTCCAAAAAATGGAGAGAAGGGTTGCTTATATAGGCCAAGGCAAGCCTAAGACTTAGTGGCTAAGCAAAAGAAAAAGGGTTCAAGGGGTGCAAAGGGGTCTTGGCCAGCTGGCCAAGCTTCTCCAAGAAGCTTTGGCCAAAGGGTCAAGCTTCTAGAAGCTTAGGGGGTTCAACGGTGCAAAGGGTGCAAAATGGTCACACCTGTGCACGGGGGAGTGTGATGGTGCATTCCAGCTGGCACAGCTGGCATGCACCATGTCCCAGGGGTTCAAAGGGTGCATGCCGGCCGGCCAAAACAGTCACCGGCACAAAAAAGTGCCGGTCGGCAACATACAGTGCCGACCGGCCAAAGTGTTTGAGAAAAGAGTGCCGATGGCCGAAAGGGAGTGCCGGTGTTGTGTGGGGGCAGCCGGTGGGCTTCAGGGATGGCTAACAAGCCTCCCCCTACCCTCAAATGCAAAAACACACAAGTCTTGGTGTAAAACCAAGCACAGAACAAGCCGGTTGAGAGGTCCTGAGGCACGACGCGTAGCCGGGACCTCCGGGAACTCAAAACGAACACAAACATGGATAATCACCGAGCATTCCAACGGTGACGTCCAAGTCTTGAGGACGGTCAAAAATGGGGTGTCTACAATATCTTATCTGCCTATTACTCCCTTCATTAGGATTCGACAGGTATTTTATTAAGGGGAATCTCCAATCTTTCTCTGTCATATCCAAAGTAAAAATAGGCAAGAAATTTCTACACCTACTCTTAAGTGCAGAAAAGTTTATTCTCTTAGTTCGAATCACCCCTTTTTGAGCTCCTTTAGGTATTTTTAAACCAGAAGCTGCTTGAGCCATCTCATTGACCTCTTTATTCTCTAATCTATATCTATGTGTAAAGGTGACATGGTCAAAGAAACTGATTAACCATTTGACCTCAGTTAGATACTCCTTTACGGCACCACTTACACACTTGAATTCTCCCAAGACTTGTTTAATGACCAACCGTGAATCCCCAAAAACTTGACGACTTCTTATTTTGAACTCTATGGCCAACTCTATGCCAATTATCAGAGCTTCATACTCACCTTGATTACAAGACTGAATATGTTGTGCTTCTGACTGATACGCAAATTGGTACATTTTCTTATTTGGTGCAATCAACACGATACCTGCTCTCACTTCTTCATCTGTCTTTGAACCATCAAACGTCAACTTCTAAGGTTCATTCTCCACCATATTGATTTCATATAAATCTAAATCGATAGAGGTACAGGGGTGTTCTATCAGAAAATCAGCCAAAGCTTGCCCTTTGACTGTTTTTTATGGCACACACTTGAGACAATATTCAATTAATGGTAAAATCCACTTACCCTGTCTTCCCCTCAAGATTGGTTTAGACAGCATGTATTTAATAACATTTGTTTGAGCTATCACAAACACTTCTGTGGGCAGCATATAATGCCTCAGTTTAATGGCTGCAAAATAAAGTGCTAAACATAGCTTTTCGACAGAGTTATACCTAGTTTCAGCATCATTTAACCTTCTACTTAAGTATTAAATGGCTTGTTCATGCCCCACACTATTTTCTTGAGCCAAAAAACAAACAATCGACAGATCCGAAGCTGAGATATACAATTTCAAAGGCTTTCCTGCCACTGCGGGCATAAGCACTAGAGGGTTTGCCAAGTACTTTTTGAGTAAATTAAAAGCTTCTTGATGACATGCTTCCCGCTTAAACTCATGGTCTGACTTGATTTTTATCAAAGGGGAAAATGCTAAAGTCTTCTTATCTAAATTGGCTATGAATCTTCTCAAAAAATTGACTTTTCCAAGAAAACTTTGTAGCTCTTTCTTGTTGGCTGGGGGTTTTGCCTCCAGAATTGCTTTGGCTTTGGCATCCACTTCTATCCCTTTGTGATGCACTGAAAAGCCCAAAAAATTTCTAGCAGATACCCCAAATGCACACTTTAAAGGGTTCATTTTGAGTTTGTAAGTTCTCATCCTTTGAAATGTCTGCTGCAAATATTCCAAATGCTCATCAAAATTGTCAAAGTTGATGGCTATATCATCTATGTAGACTTCTAAATATTTCCCAATCAAATCATGGAAAATAAAATTCATTGTCCTTTGGTATGTTGCTTCTACATTCTTTAATCCAAAAGGCATGACTACCTATTCAAATGTCCCCAAAGCACCAGGAGATCTGAAGGCTGTCTTATGTGTATCTTCTGGGTTAATAAAAATTTGATTATACCAGCATGACTATTCATAAAGGACAAAATCCTGCTTTTGGCTACTGAATCCACTAATAAGTCAGCCACTGGCATAGGATATTCATCCTTAGGAGTTGTTGGATTTAGATTTCTAAAGTCTATGCACACTCTTAACTTGCCATTTTTTCTTCATTACAGGGACAATATTAGACAACCACTCCACATACCTGGCTGTTCTAATAAAACCTGCTTTGAATAATCTTTCAATTTCCTTCTTAGCCAATAAGGTGACTTTATTAGTCATCCTTCTTGGAGGTTGTTTACGGGGAAGGAAATTTCCTTTAATTGGGAGTCTATGATCTACCAGTGTTATATCTAATCTAGGCATTTCTTCATAAGTCCATGCAAAGCAATCCATATACTCTGAAAGCAAACCAACTAGGTTGCTCTTCGTTCATTAGATAGATTAGCATTTACATAGATGGGCCTCTTATAGGCCTTACTCCCTAAGTTATATTCATCTAAAGGGTCCTGCACATCTGCTTTAAGGTCATCAAGCTTGGCAGGAGCAGCCTTTAGATGCTCCAGTTGCGCCTCTTTATAACTCAGAGGGCTACTATCGATAACACATTTTGCCCAAGAACAATTAGGCATACACTTAGGGCTAAACTTACTTTCTAAGAAAAAATAAAAAAAAGCCTAGAAAAAGTAGATCTAATTACATTAGTTATCTCATCCAGCTTGTCTTCTTCTGTCACTTGTACTTGCATTACTCTTCATCCTCAGCAACCTCCTCTATCACAGGCCTTTTCTGCTTTTGCATCAGGCTTGGCTTGGCCAATTCCTGGCCTATTTGCTTAAAACCTTCCTCAATGAAGGCTTTGAACTCTTCATTTGTTAGACCCTTTCCTTGAGACTTAACCTCTTCTTCATCGATCATAACTAGACCCAAATCCTCATCATATAGCACAGCTTCTATGTTATAAACATCAGTAATAAAGGGATTTGCATCTACCCAGTAAACTTCTATCCCTCTTTTAGCACCACTGGTTAAGAAAATCAATGCCTGGTGTAGAGAAGAGGGTATACAACCATTAAGGTGTATCAAATCTCTACCTAGTAGCACATTGTAGTTAGAAGTGGAGTCTATTACAAAGAAAGTTGTTCCCATTGACCTGGAACCAACTTGAAGTTGTAAAGCCACCACTCCTCTGGCCTTAAATGATCCACCAGCAAAATTACTTATGTTCACATCAGTAGGAAGCAAATCATCAACAGATTTCCCAATAGCTTTCAGTGTCCTAGAAGGAAGAATGTTGATAATGGCTCCATTATCAACCAACACCCTTTCTACTAGCACCCCCTCTAAATAAGCTCTGACATATAAAGGCCTTAAATGCCTGATGAGCTTATCCTTTGGTTTTTGCAGCACAACCTTCTCTCCATCGATAGACCTAACCACCTCAATTGACTTTAGTGGCTTGGTTTGTGTCTCAACCACTGCTATCTGAACTGCTGGTTTAGTCAGATCTTCAACATCTCCTGCCAATTCATCTGGCTGGTTTGGCTTGTCCTGAAACCTCTGAGGGATGGCCATAATCATGTTACATTCCTTGGATGGAGGTAAAGAACCAAAATGAATAGCGGCCAGCTTTTCTCCAAAGTCACCATCAGAACTATTCTTCTTGACTTCATCTTTTTTAACTTCCTCATTAATATTCATGCTATTAGTGACCATTTCTTGATCCTGATCATCCTTCATTTCCACATCTTTCTCAATACTGTCATCTTCATCAGACATTAGATCTTTCTCCAATTCTTTTAACTTCTGCCTCAGCAAAGCCTTCTCAGAGAGTTTCCCAACAAGTCTGTAATCTACCTTTTCTGGCTCCATCTTCCGTTTTAGAAGCTGAACTGGTTGAACTGGATGGGCTCTAGAAGTTGAACCATTCCTTTCATTTCCTCTAGCAATAGGAACCAATCCATCTCTAGTCCATACTAGATCCTGCCTTCCAGCTGGTCTATCACCTGTAGTTGTAGACATCATGGCATGGAATCTCCTTTGCTCTCTCCTTTTCTGAGTTCTTGTTTTCCCATTTGTCTCCAACCAATCATTGGGAACTTTGGGTGAGACACTCCTTGCCACCCTAGATGAGATGGTACTGGAGGTTTCACCATCCTTGGTCGAACTAATTGTATTTATGGCCTCATTCTTGGGCCATGATGTTACTGTTGAAATCCTCCAAATGGTCTTACAAACTGTTGTTGCCCTCCATATGGCCTTCTAGCTTATTGATGACCACTATATGATGGACCAGACTGCTGTTGCTGGCCACTATATGGCCTAGTTACAACCTTTGGACTTCCATAAGGCTTAGCACCCTTGTGTTGTTTGAGCATAGCCCTTACATTGCTTGATCCACCAAAACATGGATGAACAGGAGCTCATTGGAATAAAAATGAAGCATCATCATTGCCATAGTTTTCTGCAGGACCAAATATTCCTGGGTCTGTCCATCATAGAACAGACAATTATTATCAAAAATCTGCAAATCATCACTACCCATAGTGTTAAACCTCAGGCCAACATCCTTTCCAATTTTTTGAATTCCATTAATCACAATGGCCTTAGCCTTTTCTTTATCAGTACCACACTTGAAACAAATGAACCTCTCACTAGATTCTTCCTGAACTCTTTTCCCTTTTATTTCTTTTGCCATTTTCTCCATTCTCTCCTTGTGAAGTTTTTCTAACTCTACCAAAAGAACTCTAGGGTCTTTTCCCTTTTTCTTTTGATCATTTGACTGAAAATCAGTTGCTACCATATTGATTTCCATAATATTGGGAAATGGATCACCATAAACTGCCATGACCCCTTTATCTTTTTCAGCCTACTTTAACATTCCCTTCTAAATCAAATCCTGGACACAATTACGAAATGTAACACAGTTATTAGTGGAATGCCTAAAACAATTATGCCACTTACAATACTCCTTGCCAACCCTGTCCCTTTCTTTGGGAATGTTGTGGCCTGGAGTCAAAGTTAAAAATTTATTTGCTAATAATTCATCAAATAGTGCATCTGCTTTTGATAAATCAAAAGAATACTGCCTATGTGATACAGCCACATTCTTTTTAGCTAGCTGTGTTGCTGGCATACTTACAAGTTTGTCAGTTTTCCTTAATGTTTCACAAACCACGGTTTTTTTACCTATTACTTGAGCAACATTATGTCGATATCAATATTAAATTGAACTTCTTGGTAATAGGTTCCTAATGAGGATGCATTTCTCTGCTTTTCTTCTTTGAGAATGGCCTCATAACTAGTTGCCCTTGAAGATAACTCAAACAAGTCTCTAAACATCATGCCTTCAAACTTTTTCCTAAGTTGAAAGTCTAAACCATTCTGGGCTAACCTTATAACTTCTATTTCAGGCATGTACATATGACATCTATTTTTTTATTTTTTAAACCTGTCGATGTACTGTTCTGCACTCTCTCCTTGCCTTTGTTTAAATTTTGACAAATCCACCATTGTCACTTCAGGCTCAGTTCTAAAGAATTGGGCATGAAACTGACTCTCCATTTCTTGCCAAGTATGGACAAAATTTTTTGGCAAGTTAATAAACCATGTAAATGCCACTTTTGACAGAGAATGAGGAAAGAGTTTTAGTTTTAAATTATCATCATAACCAGGTTCTCCACACTGGAGGATGAACCTGCCTACATGTTCTATAGTTGACTGTCTCTCTTCTTCTGTAAACAAAGTAAACTCAGGAATCCTATAGTTTCTTGGAATGGGAGTTGTTTCCACCCATGGAGGCTAAGGACTCCTAAACATTGGTCTATCTGGCCTTCTCAAGCCTGGACCATATATTTCTTGTATGATGTTCATTATTTGCTACCTATTATTAACCTGAGGGTCTAAATATTGCTGCTGCTGTCTCCCTCCCGAAACTTCTGGTTGGAAGTAAGGAAAAGGAAGACCAGGCCCTCTAGGCCTTGGATGCATTATGTTAGGTTCATAATAGGGTTGTTGTATGACATGTTCCTAAAGATTCTGAGGCCTTACTTGATTCATTGGCCTATTTCTTTGTTCCTGATAACCAGGCCCATCAAGTGCAGAAATACTATATGCAGGAGTATCATACACTTGTGGCCTTAGTTGCCCCCAGGTCTCATTCCCATATTATTTAAGTTATGATTAAACACTGAGTTTGTGGGCTATTCTCTTTCAAACACAGGATTTATAGTCATTTCTTCCTCATAACTTTCTTAGAGTGTGGGAGGTCTATAAAATGACACAGGTTCATTTACATTTTCATGCTGTTGAGGGGGTGGTATAAATTGTGATTTATTTACCTAAGTCTCATCTCCAATCCTTCTTGATTGGCTGGGCTTGATGCTGACTTTCTCAAACAAAGCCAGCAAGTCATCTATCATCAATTGGTTCTCATATGCAAACATGGAACCAATTGTTTGCTGAGTGTGCAACAAAAGAGCTCTTCTTGGATTAACAGGAGGGCAACTAGATTGGCCATTTTTGGCCATATTTTGGCCATTTCCTTGGCCTATTTCCTGCTTGGCCACTGAATGGCCATTAGCTAGGTTGTCTTGCACTCCTTTAAGCTCACCTTTAAGCTCTTCTCCATCTCCAACCCTTTTCTCATGGTTTTCAAAGACTTCATGCTGTTTCTTTCTAGCCATCACTCCAAATTAGACAGGTCCCATTGGGCATGCCAAAATATGTTAGCAAAAATCTGGTTTGGGTCAAATCAACAGAGGTGATTTGATAGAGTAACCAAAATTTCACAAACAACAATAGACCAAGTGACTGTGGTTGGTGCTCTATGCCTTGACAGATTCAAGGACTTCTTTGGAGGTTGTAATGTGAAGAAACAAGTGTGAATAAACTAAAAATCGATTGAAGAACAAGTAAACTTGCCATTTAATTACAAGAATTAAATTACAAGTTCAATATGCATGACAATTGACAGAGGAAAATTTGGCCACAGAGGCTGAATTATAAACAAACTACTCCTAAGTACATAAGCTATTGCTAAGTAAGTTAAATTACTCTTAATTCCACATGGGTTGTGAATTTGATTGAAGATCCTCTTTCCTTCGAATTTCAAACCTTTATGCTATTGGCTTTGCTACTTCTCTGCTGCCACGTGTCCCATCATGGAGCAAATTTCCTTCACTTCCTGCATAACTGCCCTTGATCTCCATAACCGCTGGTAGTTGCTTCTTTGCTGTAGCATTTTTTCTCTTACACACTTCTTTGCATACAAACCACGTGTCCTGTCTCACTTGCATGCCTAACTCCATGACTTGACACCTGGGCCACGTTTGGCCACATCCCACTGCATTATCAGAGGAATCGACAAAAGAAACTGCATCTGCCACATCTGCTCCTTAAATGGCTTCAATTGCCACTTGCTCTGCATTCTGGCATCCACCCCCTACTATAAACTTATGGTTTTCACTCCTAGCAGCCCTTGGATCAACCCTCTGTATTTGTTATGTTTATTCGACAGAGAAGATAAATTTTAGGGCCAACAAAAAGCAATGGAGAAGAAGGTGTTGAAGAAGAAAGGTGTTTCAAACTCCAGATTTAGTGTCTGTCAAATGTAGAACCACGAAGAAAGTGCTGATTTCAAATCACTCTTAAATCACGAATAAAAATGCTATGGACCCAGATTCTCCATCACAGATTTTTCTGGGTAAAGTGTTTATGTGGTGGAGATTGAATTGAAGTTGTATACAAAACTTTACAAGAATTATTCCAAGAGTCCTTAAAGATGTCGTTTACGTTCCCCACTCCTTTCGTTACGTCAAAAAATGACATACATTTTGTTGACTAGTAGTAAAATGAGAAAAAAGATCGTACTCTCCGTTACACGTTGCAATAGAAAATTTTTATTATATATCTAATATTTATAAAATTGAATTTAAATTTATAATTATTTTAAATTAAAAAAATTACATTTACTGTTTGATTATATAATGGAGCCTCTCCATTATATATCCTTTAGTGTGTATCATATACATTTGGTTACCTATTTTTTGTGACAAATGTAAGGTATTCTTATAATAGGATTTTTGTGGGGACATACTTTGTAAATGATAGCATATGGCCAAAGGTGACGCCGAAGTGTCAGCCGAGATGCCACGTGGCCTGGTCATGATGCCGAGGTAATCTCGGCTAGGTCGAGGTTGTCTGCGGAGATGCCGGAATCAGAGATGAGCGGATAAGGGACAAGAGTCCTAGAACAGGGGAGAACCTCAATATGGATAAGGATAAAGCTCTTAGGGGGTTATCCCTATCTAGTTGAGAGTCCAGGATGAGTATTGAGCCTGAGTCCACTGAAGTGAGGCTTCTACAGGAATCAAGTCAGTGCTAGCTATAAAAGCAAGACACCCCCGTGGATCTCAGGTATGTGATATACTGTGAGCAATATGTTCTTTCTTATGAGCTAAGCACAATTAGTTATCTTTGAGAGATATTTGATTACTGACTTGAGCGTTGGAGTGCCCCTGGGTGGACGAACCACTACCGAATTCTTTTCTTTCTGTGACAGGTTGTTCGGGCTTAATATATTTTGCCTGTGCTCTCCAGCTAAGTTCCCCCTTTAGTTGTGTGGTTAGAAATCAACACCCACAATTTGACGCCGTCTATAGGAACGTAAGGAGAACAGATGGCCAACGATGGGTAAAAAGAAAAGATCGTGGACGACGTCCCATGTGGGAGTGGTAAGAATGCAGATCCTAACATCAAGAAAGAAAATCGTGATGAAGGAACACAGGATCCAAATCTTGTGCAGAAGGACGTCGGCAATGAGGGTAACGCCTCGAAGAAAATAGGCCGAGACGAGTATTACAACGAGAGCGACCTCCATGTGTGGAAAGATAGATGCCTGAGGAAAGATGGCGAGATGAAGGGAATGGCCAACAAGTTGGCAAACCTACAATTGGCTGTCAACTTCATGATGCAGAACAACATCATGTAACCACTATTCTCGTTAAAGGACACGCCGATTCCAGTGGCCAAGAACAATGCCCAGAAAGGAGAGCATAAAGCAATTCTAGCAGTCCCTCAGCACGGCAAGGTGAAGGAACGCTCACATCGGCCTTCACGGGATGCCGGGCGAATAGAGTCAATGAGAGGAGAGTCCCAGAGGACTCCTCGTACCAAGTGAACTTATGTCAAGGAACATCGGCATGTTTAAGGGAAAGAACTTTGTTTTGACATGGTGAATGAAGAGAAGTCCAAGAGGACACATAACAACACTGGGAGTAGCGCACCAAAAAGGCTGAAATCCATCTACAGCCGAGCTCCTGGTCGGACTAAGGAGGATTTGAGGGACTACCTCCAGAGGAAGCAGCAGAATGCCGAGGTTACATCCCCCGTGAAGCCGAGAACGCCGTTCTCAATGGAGTTGGATAGGTTTGAGGCCCCAAAAAGGTTCCATATGCCGAGGTTCCAGATTTATGATGGTAAATTCGATCCAAACTTTCACATCGACTTATATCTGAATTCAATGGCCTTGTATACCGGAACGAACCATTGCTATGCAACGTGTTTCCCTTATCCTTTGGGGAAATCGCTTCGGATTGGTTTCACAAGTTGCCAAAAGGAATTGTGAAGAGTTGGGAAGGCCTGGCTGAGATGTTTGTGGTAAGGTTTGTTACAAACAAGTTGCAGGCACTGAGGGTAGACTCCCTGATGGCAATAAAAATTGGTGAGGGAGAAAGCCTCAGGGCTTACGCCAAAAGGTATTATGAGGTGTTCAACCGAATACCGGGATGCAACTAGAAGCAGGCGGTCGTGTCTTTTAAGAACGGCCTAGAGGATGATTGCACGCTTCGGAAGTCGCTCGCAAAGACTCTACCAAAAAGTATGGAGGAGCTCATGTCAATGATCGAGAAATATGCCAAAGTAGAAGAGGATACACCGGGAACGAAGGCGCCGAAGCAAGAGAAGGGAAACGACTTGCCGAAGCCAAACCGAGGTAATACTAGATTTAACAGGCAAAAAACAGGGTTGAGGGCTACACAGGCAGTCACCATTGTGTTCCGGATCCTGGTTTATAAAGTTCTAGAAAGGATCAGGCACTAGCCATATTATAGAGCGCCAGAGAAGATTCTTGGCTACTTTATGAGGAGAAGCCTTGGGAAGCATTGTGCCTATCACAATGAGGATGGGCATCTGACTCAGGGGTGCAAAGCTCTAAAGACGCATTTGGAAGACCTGGTCAGATAGGGTCACTTGAAGGACCTGGTAAATGAGGCCAGAGCGATGGAAGAGTAGGCGAGGCTACCCCAGGCACCGGTAGCACCACCTCTGCCACCACCACAATAGCAAGCAGATGGATCTCGAGTGACCAATGTGATTCACTCAAGGGTCAATGAGAACAAGGTACGTAGAGAGACACAGAAGGTGAAACACTTACAGCATGTTTGTCAGGTTCAGTAAAAGAGGCCTAGGACAAACGAGTACCAGGGACCGATGGTGTCCTTTACTGAGGCAGACCTAGACATGTTGTAGCATCCCCACAACGATGCTCTGGTGGTGACCCTTAGGATTGGAGAATACTAGGTAAGGAACATTCTGATCGACTAAGGCAGCTCTTGTGACATCATGTATGTCAGGTGTTACAAGGAACTTGGCCTTCATCACGATGATTTGGAGCAATCCAACAGTCCAATGGTCGAGTTCAATGGAAAGCCGACATGGCCTCTGGGAACAATAAATCTGGAGATAGAGGCGGGCACCAGGAAAGTAAGCACAGAGTTTATAGTAATTGACACCCCCTCCCCTTACAATGTTATCTTGGGAAGGCCATGGTTGCACACAATGAGGGTTGACACTGCACCAGTTGTTGCGATTCCTAACGGAGCATGAAATTGAAGAGGTTAGAGGAGATCAGGTGCAGGCAAAAAAATGGCTCCATGGTAGCAATGAAATCCACCTGCAACGTGCGAGAGACAGAAATAGCAGAAATTGAAGACGAGGACATGGAAGTTATAAATGATGTTGGCAAAGAACCAACTGAGAAGAGTGAGGAAGCTTTAAAGAAAATCCTGGTCCAAGAAGGGGATGAAGAACGCTTCTTCCTTCTCGGCTTAGGTTTGGCCGAGGAGAAGGAAAGGGAGTTAGATGCATTCTTGCGAGCAAACATAGAGGTGTTTTCCTGGATGCCATACGAAATTCCTGGCATTGACCCCGAGGTCACTTGCCATAGACTAAATGTGGACAGGTCAGCTAAACCTGTCATTCAGCGGGTAAGGAGGCTGACGTTGGTTCATATGGAAGCAGTAGAGGAGGAAGTGGACAAGCTGTTGGAAGCCAAGGCAATTTGGAAGGTGAACTACCTAACCTAGCTGTCCAATACAGTAGTTATAAAAAAGAAGAATGGGAAGTGGAGAGTCTGTGTGGACTTCACCAGCCTGAATAAGGCTTGTCCAAAAAACAGTTTCCCATTACCCAAGATTGATCAGTTAATAGGTGCCACTTTAGGGCATGGAAGGATGAGCTTCCTAGATGCTTATAAGGGATACCACCAGATAGCGATGTACCCCCCTGACGAGGAGAAGACTGTATTTATAACCCCAAAAGGGTTATACTGCTACAGAGTGATGCCTTTCGGGCTGAAAAATGTAGAAGCAACCTACCAAAAGTCGGTAACCAAGATGTTCAGACATCTGATTGGTAAAACAATAGAAGTGTACATTAATGGCATGGTCGTGAAGACCAAAGAACCTGAGAATCATTTGGCCGACTTGAACGCAGTTTTTGATATCCTGAGACCATATCGGCTCTGATTCAACACTTCAAAATGTGCATTTGGAGTCGGGTCTGGTAAGTTCCTGGGATACTTGGTTACTAGAAGGGGCATTGAAGCAAGCTCGGATCAAATAAAGGCCATCCTTGACTTGAAAAGCCCAACATCGGCAAAACAAGTGCAGATGTTGACTGGAAGGGCTCCAACCCTGAACAGGTTTATAAGCAAAAGTTTGGATAAGTGTAAGTCATTTTTTAGTTTATTAAAGAAGGCCACAGATTTTTTTGTGGACGGAAGAGTATGAAGTCGCCTTGGCCGACTGGAAAAAGTACCTGACAACAGCTCCAGTTCTGTTAAATCCAGTACCTGGAGAGGAACTATTCTTATACTTGATAGTTTCAGAGCACACAGTGAGTGCAGTGGTAATCAGATAATAAAAGGGAGAACAAAGGGCAGTGTACTATGTGAGTAAAACCCTAGCAAGTGCAAAGACCAGGTATTTACCCCTGGAAAAATTGACACTAGCCTTGGTAATGGCTTCAAAGAAATTGAATCATTACTTCCAAGCTCACAAGATCGTGATGCTAACTGAGCATCCTTTAAAGTCCCTGTTGCAGCAAGGAGATCTGACAGGAAGGGTAGCCAGATGGACACAGTGTTGGGCCAATATGACCTAGAATTTAGGCCTAAAATAGCAATTAAGGGCTAGGTTTTGGCCGACTTTGTGGTGGAGTTCACACCTGGTGCCATCCCTCATCGGACTCCGATGAGCCACGGCTTGGGGTGTCCAGGAAAGCAAGAAGAAACCCAGTTGGGGCCAAATAACCCCACTCAAGAAAAATAGAAGAAAGAAGCGAAACCAAAGCCCTGCGACATCTATGTCGGCGACTCCTTCTGCCTATTTGTTGATGGAAGTACAAACCGTTAAGAAGCGGGGGCAGGAGTAGTGTTAGTATCGCTAGATGGGTGAATGTTAGAGGAGTCTATTCATTTAGGGTTCAAGGCCTCAAACAATGAAGCAGAGTATGAAGCACTGATCCCAGTGTTAAAGTTAGCAACAGCAATGGAAGCCGATGAGGTGGTGGTCTTCTGTGACTCCCAACTTATTGTGAATCAGGCAACAGGTGAGTATGCAGCCCGAGATGAAAGAATGATAGCCTATGTCAAAGAAGTTGTTAGACTGCTAGCATTGTTCCAAGATTGCCGGCTACAGCAGGTTAGCCGAGATGATAACAGTCATGCCGATGCCTTGGCTAACCTGGCTAGCGCAATGAAATCATGAGAGGTAAGGACAATAATGGTTGATTATTTGTCAGGCCCAAGTATGGAACCACTGATTACAGAGTACGAAGCAATGTGTGTGGAGATGGGCCCAAGCTAGATGGATGTAGTAGTACTATTCCTGAGGGATGGTAAGTTGCCAGATGATCGCAAAGAGGCGCGCATAAGACCAGATTGAAGTCGGCAAGGTTTAGCCTAACAACAGAAGGCCATCTCTACAGAAGGTCCTTTACTGGGCCCCTTTTGAGATGTGTGCATCCCTCCCAGGTTGAAGATTTCTTGTATGAAATACATGAAGGCGTATGTGGAAGCCATGTTGGGGGCATATCACTTACTCATAGGGCCATTACTCAAGGGTACTGGTGGCCCTACATACAGAAGGATGCTGAAGCCTACGTCAGAAAATGCGAGAAGTGTCAAAGGTTTGCACCTCTGATACATCAACCAGTAGCAGATTTGAACCCAGTATCCAACCCTTGGCCATTTGCCCAGTGGGGCATGGATCTTGTTGGACAACTGCCCCAAGCAACTGGGCAAAGGAAGTTTCTACGGGTAGCAACTGATTACTTCACGAAGTGGGTAGAAGCTGAACCCCTTGCGAAGATTCGAGATATTGATGTGAAGAACTTCATATGGAAGAACATCATCACCAGGTTTGGGATCCCAAGGGCAACAATAGCAGACAATGGTACACAATTTGACAGTAAGCTAATCAAAAGCTTTTGTGCAAAGTACAAAATCAAGAATTACTACTCCACTCCAAGTTTTCCTCAGAGCAATGGTCAGGCAGAAGCATCTAATAAGACCATCTTGGATGGGATCAAAAGAGGCTGGAAGCAGCAAAAGGGAAGTGGGTGGAAGAGTTGCCCCAATGTACTTTGGGCATATCGGACTACGTCGAGAAGATCAACTGGGGAGTCTCCTTTTGCTATGACTTATGGCACAGAAGCAGTTATCCCACTAGAAGTCGGCATCCCTGGGATCAGAACCCAGAGAGTAGAGAATGGGACTAATGAGGCATTCCTGGCCCGAGATCTAGACCTACTGGAGGAGAAAAGAGAGAGAGCAGCAATTCGGCTTGGAGCGTACCAGTAACAACTTGCTAGGGCTTACAACAAGAAGGTCAACCCAAGAGAGTTCAAAGTTGGGGGACCTCGTCTTGATAAAAGTCGTCGGCAACAAGAAGGATCCCAGGGATGGGAAACTTGGCCCAAATTTGGAGGGGGCTTATAGAATCACCTCGGTTACTGGTAATGGGGCATATCGGCTTGAAGACACTGATGGCAAAGAGTTGCCAAGACCCTGGAACATTTGCAATTTGAAGTTTTTCTATCATTAGTTTTTTATTTTTTCGAAGTTTATGTCATAATTTCATTAGCCGAAGTAATAATAAAATTCTAGTTTGATTTTGAAATTTGTGTGATAGGATTGACCAGTCCTATGGCGATGTTTTCGACTGAAACATAACAAATAACTTAGACTTATTATATGGCAAAGTTGAATTATACTTGCATATAATAGAGTTGAACTAAGTTGGCAATGTTTCTGAATGAAACATGATGAATAACTTAGACTTATTATATGGCAGAGTTGAATTATACTTGCATATAATAGAGTTAAACTAAGTTGAGGATGTTTCCGAATGAAACATGACGAATAACTTAGACTTATTATATGGCAGAGTTGACTTATACTTGCATATAATAGAGTTGAACTAAGTTGGCGATGTTTCCAAATGAAACATGACGAATAACTTAGACTTATTATATAGCAGAATTGAGTTATACTTGCATATAGTAGAGTTAAACTAAGTTGAATTAACCTCGACTTGCCATGTTGGCAGAGCTGAACTCAGCGTGGAACCAAGCTCGCTTCAGTTAGATTAACCAAGGTTGAATACCTCAGCTAGTCTTTGTTTGAACTTGACCTCAGCGAAAGACCATAAACGTATAATGTGAACCTAAGTGGAACTTAGGCTCACATGAGGGGGCAAGGAGCAGGAATGATAAATAGACTTGAGAGCAAGGTTTTAAAAAGCGGCCGCAACCGTTACGTAACACCGTTACGTAACGGTTTTGGCGGTTACCGCCACCCGTTACGGCCGCTTTTACAGTGTGATTGAGATTCACAAGTATGTCGGCCGTAGCGGCTGCCGTAACGGTCGTAACGGTGTCGTAAAGCCGTAACAGTCTGTTACGCACCGTTACGTAATGGTTCCAAACTGTTTCTTTCGAAAAAAACACAAAAAAATGGCTGAAAATAGGGGAAGAGGGATAGAAAGAAGAGGGAAGATAAAGAGAGAAAATGAAAGAGCAAGAGATAGAGATAGAGAGATAGAGAGAAGAGGGAAGATAAAGAACATGTTATTGATTTGTTGAAGCTATAAGACCTATGCTATTCTATTCAGCTGCTATCACTCAACCATTTTGTTTGTGTGTGTCTATCTATATATTGTTTGAAAATAATAATAATAATAATAAGTGTAGTCATTATCTGTTTGGCTTGGTTAAAATATGTATATATATATATATATATATATTTAGGCTCTTATTTATTCTCTTACTTTTGTCATTGTTTATTTTATATATAATAGTTAGTTATTGATTTTTTGTATAATATAAAGTCATTAATTATTAAAATAAAATGTAAAAACTCAGTTTATAATGATTTAAATATATGAAATATATTGGATCATACTTAAAAATTTATAAAAATTGATCAATATTTATTTTTAACCCAATAAATATGATCATGGAAAAAAAATATGCGTATCGGTAAGTTTTTTTCAAATTGTGCGAAAAATAACAAAATTCACGGTTCCGGTTACCGCAACAGTTACACTACGGCCTTTACACCCCGCAACCACAACCGCGTCACCGCCACCGTTACGGCGACCGCAACTGCTCTCAGAACCTTGCTTGAGAGCTTGGGACTTGTTGAAATTTTTAGAATTAGAAAAATTTACAAGTTAGAATGGACTTGACGCTTGTTGAACTTTCAGAATAATTTACAAGTTAAAGTTAGCCAAGATATGCCAATTATTAGCCAAGACAAGTAGTTAAGGTTTATCCGAGGTTCCTTACCCCGAAGTGATTGCACAAGTTAAGGTGTACTTTGAAGAAATGCAAAAAATATTCTAAGTATGAGAGCATGAAAGGCATAGAAGGAGAGCAGTAAGAATACAAGAAGCAAAACATTCAACACTTAGGAAAGAAAAAAGATGGCAAGCATACATTCAAGAAAAACTTGTTCAAAAACAAAAAGGCACTTCAGCCTGGCAAAAGAGATTACTTGTCCAAAAGTTACAAAACATTACAACTGTTCAAAAGTAAAGTTCAAAGCAAATAAAAAATTCCTAAGTGTTGGAATTATGGGCACTGATCTCAGATTGCTCAACCTCGGTTGTTGGCGTTGTGTCGACCTCGGTTGGCAATGTGACTTCCTTCTCCGCCATTATCTCGGCGTCAATTTCCAGGAGGGTCTGGTCCAAGCTTTTCTCGGCTGCCTGGACTTTGGCCTCGGAAGTTGTTTGTTTAGGAGAGGGGCTCTTGGAAACCAAGTCTTCCTCCTCATCATGAGTCAAGTCCAGGACTCGATCATTCAATGTTGGAGACTTGGCCCTATCAGCAACCAGCCTCTCTTCTTCGGCATCATCTGCGTTGGTTTCCTCTTCATCGGCCTCGCTACCCGATCCTTTATTAGGCGGAGGGAAAGGAACCTAGAGTTTGTTGATATCTCAGAGGTCGAAATCCATTGGGATGGAAAGCTTGTTCAGAGCTGCCGTCTAGTCGAGATAAAAATCTTGGTTGCAGGCTTGGTTTACATGTTCTTTGTAGGTGTCACGCACGTCAGCTTGGCCTTTAACGTAGGCCTTTTCGTCAGCTGCCTTAATTTTGACCGCCTTGGTCGCTAGGGCCTCTCGTAACTCCACCTCGGCTTTGACAATTTTGGTTTCGGATTCTTTGGCCTCTGCCCTAAGTACATCGGCAACCGCTTGAGCAGCCTCCGCCTTTTCTTCAGCTTGATCTTGAGCTTGTTTGGCAACCTTGGCTTGATCCAGCAACATCTTCATTTTTGCCTCGGCATTATTGAGGGAGGCGAGGAAGCCAACAGCCTCTTTGGTCTTGCGGACCAATTCTTTCTTGAAAGCCTCGACTTTCGTTGCAAAGGAATGAGTGTGCTGGATCGCCTGAAAGAAAAAGAATGAACAAGTTAGTAAAATTTCTAAGTATGAGAACTTCAAATAAAAACCAAAAAAGACAGGAGTTGAAAGACTTACCAGCACAAAGTGTTGCATCATTAAAGCAAAGTTCTCATATTCGATGATCTCGGCCATTCGATTGAGATTAGTAGGCAGAAGAACAACGGTAGAGAGAGCGACGCTAACTTCAATGCTGTCAATCGCACTGTCGCCAGCTGCCATCGGCCGGTCACCAATCGAAATCGCTGGGGCCCAAGGCTCGTCGACTTTAAAAAATCATTGGCCTTCTTCATCTTCGAACCTCGGCCGTTTTGATTGTCGATTGTTGGATATCTCGGCCTCGGACGGCCTCTTCTCGGCAAAGGCATTTTTCTCGACCTCGGCCAGTTTGGAGATTGGCAAGGTGTCTTACGTGTCCACTTGGATAATTGGGGCCTTTGCCTTAGCCCTTTTCACCCTCTTTGGTTTTGGTTTTAGTGTGGGCTGGGACTCTGATAGAGAAGATTGAACAGTCACCACTCTTGGAAGTTCAGCCAGGAGGTCCTCCACAACGGCTTGGGTGTGGCCCATCTCTTCGGCTATTGCAGCAACCTTGATTTTGGTACCAAAACGAATTGCTGGCAGAGCGATTGGTGGGTTTTCTAGGTCGTATGTTGATTTTTCAAAATCTCGTCGTTTGTGACTTTGGGTTCTGCCAACAGGGACATTTGGTGGAGCTTGATGTCGGCATTAGCGTTGGGAAGTTGGAATTAACTAGGAGATGGATGTGGATGTAACCTCAGTTGGATCTAAAGAAGAGGCCTGGTTTGGCCTAGGAAAGGAAGCAACTGGTGGAGTCTTGCTTCGACGGGGAACATCAGGCAAGGCCGACTTGTAAGTCGGAATGTAATCAAGCAATAGGGGGCCTTGCGTTTTTCAACTGGCAAGTCTAACAGCTTTTTAGATCGGGACTAGGGAAGAAAATTTGTCAGAAATCCTTTGCTGGCAGGGGAAGAGCTGCAAAAGAGAACAAGAAGAAAAACATTCAAAAAGAGATATATGGGTTGGCAAGCCCTAGCAAAAATAGGATTAAAATGATGACTCAGTTCTTACCATCACCCTCTTTAAACACAGATCGGTGTAGAGGGAAAAGATGAAGATTATCATCAGGAGCAAACTTCCAGTTGCCTGAGACGATCATGTAATCATCTCCAGCACCCTTGTTGGAGTCTGGGAGGTCGGCTATGATTTTGTAGGTAGTGGATCGGGGCTTGAGGTAATAAATATAGCCTTTTTCAAACTTTAGGCCACACATGGTATAACAATACTAGATGTCGACTAATGTGATCCTAGCTTTTTCTCGGTGGGCTAGGGCAATTATACCATTGATAACCTTATACGAATTAATGGCTAACTGCATAGGGTTGAGTTTGAAATAGTGGAGGACTTCCCTAAAGAGAATGTTTAAAGGAAACCGAAGTCCACACTCAATGAATGCAACAACGGGAAAGGGCATGGAGTCTCTATCAGGAATGATGGAATCCTCCTCCACAGCTAACCTGATTTGAACGTTGGCAGGAATAGAGAACTCTCTCTTAAAGTACTCAAGTTTTTCTGGGGTGTCTACCCTCTACGTAAACATACCCATGTTCTCGGCTTATGATATTTTATGAGGGATTTCAGAGAAAAGAGACTGGTAGGGCTTGAGAACCTCGGCTAAACCCTAAATAGGTACTGGGACAAGGGTTTTGAAGATCTAAAGGGAATTTGTTTCAATTTTTCTAAGAATGTGATTGCTATCAAACCCCAAACTTAAGTCTATAACAGAAACAATAATCAAAGGCAAGAATATGGAAAAACAAATCAAAAAGAAATAGAAAAGAGCATGATTCAGACTCTAGAAAGCAACGGAAATTCAAGAACACAGAGTAAGTGTGTGCAAATATACAAAAGTCAAGAGCAGTGGCAAATTGTTAAAACATCAAAATTTATGAACACTACGTACGTGTGTGCAAGAGCCACGAACAGTGTGTATAGACACAAGGATAAATTGGGCAGCACAAATCACAGACAAGCATGAGATTCAAAGCACAACGAAGAGTCAAGAAACCAAAAACGACTCAATGATGACCATAAACGAAAAACAGAATCAGAGGATGAGTAAGGAGATCGCATAGCAAGAGGCATACAAGTAGTTGCATAGCATTACCATATTCAAAAAACAGTGAAAGACTGAAATTAAAGAGAAGAAATCAGAGGACTTACCGATTGAAGCTGGAGTGAGATACGTCGGAGTCAGACAAGCTGAACGATCAAAGTCAAATAATGAGTGGTGTGCCGGCAGTAACGAAAAAATGCAGTTGCAGAGAGCTCGTGAATGCAACAATGGAAGATTTGGAAAAATTAGAGAGAGAGACTCTAAGAGATAATGGGAAATTATGAATTGCAAAAGTGAAAAGATGGAGAGAGAATGAAGAGTTTTGTCAAAAACTCGAAAAGGCGGAAAAACATAATGGGATGCCTTGGACGACATGCTTGTCAGGCGGCGTGTACAGAAGCAATGCAACACTACTAGAAAAAAGGCCTTTTGCTACCCTATAATTTGCGACCACCTGATAATCAGTCGCAAATAACTAATTTATTGTTTATTTTCTTCTATTTATTTTCCCCTTTTGCCTTATATTTGCCCTAGTCCTTCACAATGATCGTTCTTTTCTCGCGTGCATTCTCGCTCTGTCTTTCTCTCGGTTTGACATTGGTATGAATCTCTCTCTCTCTCTCTCTCTCGATCTCACTCTCTGTGTCCCTCAATCTCATTCTCTCTCTTCTTAATGTTCTTCTCAATCTTGTGCTATCTCTGTTTCTTATATTCTAAAAGCACAATCAGCTTTTCCTGATTCTTTCGAACTCAATCATTGAAGGTACACTCTCTCTCTCTCTCAAGTTTCTTTCTCTGTTTCTTCTTCTTTTTGGATTTGAATCTACATCTAGGGTTTTGATCGAGTTCAAGGTACTCTCTCTCGGAAGTTTTTCTCTCTGTTTCTATCTTCCTTCGTTTCTTCTTATTTTGCAATTTGAATATGCTCTTAGGGTTTGGATCGACGGATGACCTGTGCAATATTCAAATTTGATGATTTCAATTATTCGAAGAATGCAATTCAATTTTATTTCTTCATTTTTTTGTGTTTTTTTTGTTGCTTCCTAAGCTTGAAAATTCAGCATGTTTTCGTTTTGTCTGATCATATTTCTCCATTTGCCTCTGTTTATCTACTTAGAAATTGTCAGAAACTAGAATTGAAGAAATTGAGTTTTATTCTTTAGCTCTGTTAGTAGTCCCTTAGAATGAAAATTAAGATGAGAGGCCCTTACTATGGTTTGCACTCAGGTAAGGTTTACTGTCTTATTTTGGTTTACTTAGATGATAAACATTAATTGGAGAACTCAGTAGTGAGAAAACATGTTGTCACTACAATGGGTGGATGAAATTTCAATTTTGAGCTTAATGTATTGAAGCCTATGATTGCAACTGCTCTTCTACATGTAACTCCAGTTAGCTTTTTATAGATATAATTTGGAAAAAGGGATATGATATATCAGACATGTGAAAAAATATGATTTAGCCACAACTACCATGTGAAAAAATATGTATGTCCTTGTTGAAGTTTGATATTCTCTTATGTTCTTTAATTGGTGCTATGTTCATCAATGCAGTTGAGTACATTGTGCACTATAACTAATTGATGGCATTTCTAACCTGTGAATTGATGGCATAATGCACTGTGGTAATTAATCTAACACTTTTGAATTGAATGTAGTGCTTAAGAGCCCATGTTCGAGGTATACAACTCCCTTGTGAACTCTTTGGCTCTTGATGGAGAAGTTGATGAAGAAGTGAACTTTTTGAGGGAGATGATGAAAAACCGGAGGTTTGCTGATTTGGTCACATATTGGACAGTACTTCATGGGATCTGCCAGAAACGGAGGCTTGAATAGCATTTTTTAATGAAATTTATAAATACAACATTCACGTGTTTCTTTCAGTGCAAAATTTGGAACCAAACAGAGAAGGAAGATGATTTGTATATATTTAATAATTCAATGCTAAGAAAATTTTGTTGCGTTTAATTCTACTTTCATGTTGAAGCAATTTGTGTAAGCTATGGGGTCTACTTTTTGCACTCCATGTTTGTGAGGTAAATGGTGCACTGAATGCCATTTCATGTGGCAGAGTTGGTCATGTTTCAGGGAACTCTGGTTGCAGAAAGTCAACACAACACTTTTACAACATCTAAGACATGCACTACAGTGTTAAAGAGCAACTTGATGATGCAGCTTAATATGTAGCTTTTGTAAGCATGTATGAAGAAAACTTATTTCCTCAATGACATTTTTTTATGCGTATTGAACAGTGCGAACTTTGACTATTGAGTTTAAACAGAAAAAATAAAAAACTTTCAAGGTTTTAAACTCAAAAGTTAGGAACAAGAAGGTATAGGAAAAAACATAAGGAAGAGGATAAAAAAAGCTAGAGGGCTTTGCAACTTCCTGACGAAAATCTTGATAAATGGATATATCCTTAGTGAAAATTCTGTGCTTCTGAGTTAGAACTTCAGGCTTTAGAGTGGTACTTCTCTTCTTGCTAGTTGCCACCTCTGGCTAAGATGACTGCTTCAGTGGTTCTTCCATTTATAGTTTTTACCAACGTAGTTGGCTGACCTCTTTCATTCGTTTTTGTTTTTGCATCAAATTTATTTATTTTTATTATTTCAGTATTCTTATGTTTGGTATATGGCCCGTTTTTGCAGGTCTAAGAATGGTAGATGCTCAGTATAACTTAAATGAGCAACCAAATGAAGGTGGGCTGTTCTTTGGTTCTTCAACTCCATTTTTCTGGGCGACGGTTTAACTATTGACTGCTAACCCAATTATGCTGTTTCAATATATGTTATAAGGACATAGTCACCAGTCAGACAAATAAGGTTGTTAACTTCAGATAATTACTCTGTTTTAGTGTGTCATTTTGGCTGTGTCCCTGTCTCTCAGTCTCTCTAGTTGATCTAACCGCATAGCTACTGATTTATATGATCATATTGGCAATATATAAATCTAGAAACATTCTTCAATGTTTTTTGTTTTGAACCTAAACATGGTAATAGTCTGACACCCTTTTTTGTCTCATCTTCTCCTCTCTTCTCCTTCTTTTTATGCTTCATACTTCTTCCATTCTCTCTCTCTCTCTCTCTCTCTCTCTCATACACATGCAAGTCAAAAAAAAAATCTATCTAACTAGAGAAAAGGGCCTAACAGAGGCAAAGGTAAAAAATCCTTTTCACGGCATGAGATGCTGCTTAGATGCTTTAAAGCTGATTGACTAAGACATATCCCTCTCACAATAACCATCAAAGGCAATATATGTCCTCCCAAGTACATTTTATGCTCTGTGTCATCACTCATGGTTCACTCTTTCAAGTCTTTGTTGTGTGTCCCACCATCACACCCAAATGATTGTTCAACCACCAATGAGGGTTTGTGATATTGGGAAGGTTCTGTCTAATGCTTATGTGATAGGAGAATGGTAAAAAAAAGACAGCAACCTACACATATGGAGGTATGGATTAGAATCCTATGGAGGTATGGTTTTTGAATTTCTCTTTTATTGACCTAAGCATAATAAGTTATTTATTTTCAACAGATCCCTATTATTCATATTTCTGAAGATGTTTATAAGACATCAGTTGATTGGATCAACCAACGACCCTCTGTGGCACTTCAGTCCTTTGCATTATGGTCGTTAGATAGCATTCTTGCTGACTTAGGAAGCCAACAAGCAAGTGTTAAAGGCTCCTAAAAGGGTGCACCATCAACTTCATAAAATCTCAGGTAATTTGTTGAATATGATGCTTTCTTGAGGACCTTCTTCAGATATGATGTTGTTGATAAGTGATGATGCTACTTTGCTTTGGTTGGTTTAGAATTATTGCTTGGAATTCTTTTGTCTTTATTTTGTTTATGTACTAATAAATGTGCATTGTGCAAGTATCAGCCTGGCATATGTAAGAGCATTTAGGACATGGGAACTATCTTTTCATTATGAATTAGTCTATATCTTAGTTTTAATCTGTATCCTGAGAATGGGAGCAAATATTTCATGAGTTATTTTATTTTGCCAAGTGTGGGTTTTGGAAGGTGGATTTTTAACTGACATATTCCCCTCCTTTTACCATCATTGGATTTTAGAAAGGTGTAGGACCTGTGTCTTAGGCCATTTGTAATTTATATTATAACTGTGGAAGGAGATATACTTCATTAATTCAGTAGCATCAATTAAAACAACTGGCCCATGAATGTGTTTACAGTTTAATTGAGGGTACTGTCCCCAGCTGATTTGGCTTATAGCTTTATGGTATTTCTGTCGTTGTGGAATTATGATCTTTTACCCCAATTAAAATTGGCATTCTTTTGCTTGCATCTTGTCACCTGATGGGTATGCTTGTTTCCAGTGAAACTGAGGAATTTAGAGGGAAGCTTTTTCTTATTTTGTTTGATGAGTGTTGAGGAAGAGTAGGTTGATGGTATTTGGATGAATCCTGCTGCGTAAAAGATAAAACAATAAGCATGATCCAAGAGGAGCTAAAATTGTTGCACTTTCTTGAGTAGAACTCAACCGCAAAAGCTAGCTTTTGAGGTGAGGGTGCCCTCACAATTATATACATAACATTACTTTAGTAATTAGGCGGTGTGCTCTCACGTTATTGATGTTGTTTATTTCTTTTACAGGTTGCTTTTTAAAATATGTTTACCCTAATTACTTTGTATTCACCAATTATCCCCATTTCTCTTTATGTTTCAATTGATGTAGGGATCACACTGTTACATTAATTGACCTGCTCAAGGGTGGATCACAAATAGTTCCTTTAATATTAAGCATCTTCTATGCTAAAATAAATTAGAGAAGACTCTTGGAGCGACAGTTTGTAGTTATTATTTTAATATAAATATAAGAAAAAAATCATAGTCACTTTAATATTAAGCATCTTCTATGCTAAAATAAATCATCGTTAACTTTTTTTATGAGTTAACGATGATCGAATTAGACTCTTGGGCTTCTAATGTTGTATGTTTTTTATTTTTTGGTTCAGTTTTAATAATTTATTTGTTTTTCCCGTTTTGTTGTTTTTTTCTTTTTTGTATTGGGATGTGAAAATCTTGCTATTGCTAATGTTAGGGAGCCTACCGTTAGAATGACATGAGCTCGAGCTGCTGCTTACCATGCATTTGGAGGGATTCCACCTTCAGAAGCACTGAAGCAGCAAGGTCAAAAGCAAGTTTTACGGACAAGTTCAAAAAGAGCAGCAGTTTTGTGGATATGTTATTTTGTAGTTAATAGTAATTGTATATTAAATTGAATAGGAAAGTGAATTAATGTTGTATTTGCTACTTGGCTGCTTTTCATATAATTGGTTTATCTTTTGACAAATGTTTATTTGAATGGGAACGGGAATTATTGATTCATATTAGTACTATTTTTCAATTTTATTAATGTTGTATTTGCTACTGATTTATAGCTACTCCATTTTACTGTTTTATTTTTATTTTTATTTTTTGCGACGGTAACAAGATGGTCGCCAAAGATCATATTAGTGTTTTTCTTTGTTTTTTGCGACGGCAAAATAGCGGTCGCCATAAATAGTTTAGGTGGTCGCAAATAATTTGCGACCGTTGTTTTGCTGTCGCAAAAAGTATTTGCCACCCCCATATTCGCGACCCCCATTTGCCGTCGCATGGGCCGTCGCAAAAAGTCTTTTGCGACTGTTTTTTTATTATTTGCGACGGTTTATAGCGGTCGCAAAAAGTGTTTTTTTTAGTAGTGCAACCTGATGGCGCGTGTCAGGTACGAACCAATGAGAAAGGGATGCATGGAGGAAACAGTTGAGTAAACCGTGCATGACAGCTCATGTGTAGTCAAAACTCTTGGAGTTCTTGATTAAATAAAGCAAAAACCTCAGCTAGAGGAGCGATCTCGGTTAGGATATTAAAAGAACTTGACTCTCAGATCTTGATCCTTGGTAAAGTGGACAGTTGAGTCTTGGGTACTAGAAATTGACGACTCATGATCTCGGTCGAAGGAAAGAATGAATTTTGGCCGACATAATATATGAATAAGCGATGTAGGTTCCATCACCTCAGGTTGCCGAGGTAATAGAACCTATGGGGTAGTTGTGGGGACATATTTTGTGAATGATAGCACGTGGCCAAAGTTGACACCGAAGTGTCAGTCGAGGTGCCACATGGCGTAGTCATGACGCCGAGGTAATCTCGGCTAGGCCGAGGTTGTCTGCGGAGATGCTGGAATCCAAGATGAGCAGATAAGGGACAAAAGTCCTAAAACAAGGGAGGACCTCAATCTGGATAAGGATAAAGCACTTAGGGGGTTTATCCCTATCTAGCTAAGAGTTCAGGATGAGCATTGAGTCTGAATCCATTGAAGTGAGGCTTCTACAGAGATCAGGTCAGTGCTAGCTATAAAAGCAGGACACCCCCTTGGGTCTCAGGTATGTGTGATATACTATGAGCAATAAGTTCTTTCTTGTGAGTTAAGCACAATTAGCTATCTTTGAGAGATATTTGATTACTGACTTGAGCGTCGGAGTGCCCCCGGGTGGACGAACCACCGTCGGATTCTTTTCTTTCTGTGACAGGTTGTTCGGGCTTAATCTATTCTGCCGGTGCTCTCTAGCTGAGTTCTCATAAAAACTCCTTAGTGTACATTTTTCAAATGTGACAACGTAGTAGGTATGATGTGATACTTCCAAAAAAAAAAAACTCGTTAGTGTACTTTTCTCAAATGTGACAATGTGGCGGGTATGCGAGTATGATATGACACTCTAAACAAATAAAAACTCCTTAGTGTACTTTTTCCAAATGTGACAATGTGACAGGTATGATATGACACTTCAAAAAAAATAAAAACTCCTCAGCGTACTTTTCTCAAATGTGACAATGTGGCAGGTATGATGTGACACTCTAAAAAAAATAAAAACTCCTTGGTATACTTTTTCCAAATGTGACAACGTGGCAGGTATGATATGACACTTCAAAAAAAAATAAAAACTCATCAATGTACTTTTCTCGAATGTGATAATGTAGCGCTTATGATGTGGCACTTCAAAAAAAAAAAAAAAACTCTTTAGTATACTTTTTTCAAACGTGACAACGTGACGGATATGATGTGACACTCTAAAAAAAATTAAAAATTCCTTAGTGTACTTTTTTCAAACGTGACATGTGACATTCTAATGTGGTGGGTATGATGTGACATTCTAAAATATTAAAAAATTCTTTAGTTTACTTTTTCCAAATATGACACTCTAACATGACAGGTATGATGTGACACTAAAAAAATTCTTTAGTATATCTTTTCAAATGTGACGGACAAATGAGTCATTACACATTCAAAAAGACTAAATGGATGATAGTAAAAAATATAGAACTATATGAATTACAAATTCAAAATATGATTAATCAATCTCCCTTAAAAGAATAACATTATTACATAAGTACATAGTATTATTACAAAATGAGTAATATTAGTTCAAAGAAAAATGTTTGGGAGCACTAGAAATGGAGCACTAGAAGGAGTACTAATGATGTGGCAGTGGGCCTCGCTCACTTTCTATGCCTTGTTTCTTTTTTTTTCTTTTTTTTTTTTACCATTCCCAATGCATTAGTGCTATTAGTGGTGTATTTTTTAGTGGTCTAAATCATTGTTGTTAGGTCAAATACCATGCGGTACAATTATGACCAATGAATATAAATGAAGCTTATGTGGAATCCATTGAATATATAATTGTAATTGTGCCAATATTAAAATGTGATTATTGTAAGACTCATAAACTTAACAATAAGAACCTTTCATTAAAGACCCTACGGCATAAACTAAATTAATTATTCATAACTTGATCGGAGCTATCAAAATGAGAAAATATTTTATGCAATGGTTACATTGCATGGATGAGATGACATGGTGTCGCCATTTCACTTTTTAATTGACATGTGATTAAAATAAAAATTAAGAAATCAACTGTTCGTGGCACAACATATATCTATTTCACCATTTACTAAATATCAGTTAATGAGTGAAAGTACGTCGTTTCAGTCATCTGTGATGTACTCGTAATATAAAATATTTGCACTTTCAAAAATAGGCTTCTGGTATAATATCAGTATAAGTGAATTGTCTTTTAACACCATCTTGATCTGACTTAGAAGTTCTAAATATATTGAAAAATTACACGAATCTTGAGAAAGAAATTTATCAAAATGATATCAAAGTTTATTTTTTAGGCTTAGTGATTTGTGACATAGATAATTAACTGATAATTAGAGAAAATATGAGAGAGAGAGAGAGAGAGAGAGAGAGAGAGAGAGAGTTACCTTAGATATTTCAATAAACTATTACATTATTGAGTTTAAAAAGTGAATTTAACTTTTGGAGTAAAGTAGCACTACTCATTCACAAAATATATTACATCTTGGCTTTTCAAGATGTAATATATTTGAATTAAATCTATCTGAAATCTAAACTTTGAACTACAAGCGGTTTACTTTATGATCATTAAAAAATATATATATATTTTTTTATTTTAGCTCTCAAATTATCATTAAAGAATCAATTTATTTTTTAAAAATATTAATTTTATATTAATTTTTTTAATATATTCAAGGGTCTAATTGATATTTTGGAGATCGTTTGAGGGGTAAAATGAAATTTCAAATGAAATGTTGATATGCGGTCGACAATTTCTATTTGATTATAGACGGCAATTAAAGGCGGAGATAAATTTGATAATAAAATGAATAGTTTAGATATAAAATTAATCTCATTGAAAGAATGAGGATTGAATTGATTTTTGAGTAGTCATAGTTTAGGGGATAAAATAATTTTTTTAAAAAATTAACACTAAATCAAATCTTCCAGTTTTGTTGGTGGAGGAACCAAAACCGACAACATGCTACAGTTTGATTTCGTCAATTTGGTGTAGAGAAATGATTAACACAATTTTACAAAGTTTTATAAAAACTTGTAAAATTTCACATTGAAAATAAATGAATAAAAAAAAATAAAAATTGTTCTATAAATGCCTAATTTTTATTATAAAACATATAGTATCAATCACTTATCTTCTAATATATAAATAATTTAAAATATAAAAGTATTTAAACACAATATTTTGGGTAGTTAAATATTTATTGAAATAAATTTTTTTAAAACAGAAACAAATTACACGTTTTAAAAAAATAGATCAAAAATCAAAATTTCAATCCCTTGAACAATTAGTTCTATTCTATCAATTTTTTCTACCTCCCCACTTTAACCTAATCCAGTGACGACTACCTACTTAAAATTTTAAATTAAATAATTTGTTCCTACACTTTAACCAATTCTTGGATAATTACTTACTGGTTCAGTTATAAGGACTTGTACACCATTAAGTCTCACAAGTGTTTGTATAGATCAAAAAGACCTAATAGTTGGATTTAAAAGTTTTTTGTGACGATTTTATAAATCTGTTGTTAAAACTAACAATTAATGATGATTTTCTAAATCTATCACCAAAATATGACAACTAGTGACGTTTTCTGTGGCAATTTTCTAAATCTATCGCTGAAAAATGATAATTAATAACTTTTTTGTGACGAATTTTTCAAATTATTACTAAAAATTAATTAGTGATACTTTTTATGAAAATGTTGCTAAAAAATAAAAAGATTTTATGGTAAAAATTACAAGTGAATAGAATTTTTTGATGCACCAAAAAGTCAAGAGAACTTATTGGTACACTCATCTTCTAATGGGACTTTTTAGTCAGTTCTGGATAATTCTATTTTCACACACCAATTCCCCTTCAGTGTACATACTTAATGAACACCTTCTTAGTACACATAACCACAAAAAATAATAATAATAATAATAAAAGAAAAAATAGTGTGCATCTTTTTATTTCAATAATATCCTCATTTTCAATTTCAAAACCCTAATTTTTTTTACATCCACGCACTACTCCTTTACCGCCGTTGCAACCACTCTCCATCGCCAATACCACCGCCACTCCCGGCTCATCACTTTCCATCCTATACCTCCACAATCAACCTCAAAATGGGTGGTTCGTGGCGGGAGGCTTGTGGGAGTGTAGGAGGGGATGATGGAGAAGAGAGGCGGCGCTAGCGATGGAGGATAGTTGTGGTGTTTTAGAATTAAGGTTTGGGGGGAAGAAGATAAGGGTTACTGGGTCTATAAAATAGATCTAGAAAGTGGATTTTTATATATAATTTTTCATTTAAAATTACAAGTATTAAAAAAAAAAAAAAAAGTTGGATTCCCTCCGGTTCACAATCTAGACGGGCGGGCACTACTTAGGCCTGTAGAGTCCATACTACAGGTCCCGTTTCGATAACTCAAACCGTTTGTTTTGTTGGACACTTCGTGTATATCATCTACACAAAAATTAGGTCGATATGATAATCATAACTTATTCAGTTTATCAAATTTGTCACCAAAAAACTGAATGGTCTATTTTTTAATATATAATTGTCATTCTTTTTCTTTTTCTTTTTCTTTTTTTTGTTACAAATATTATAAATTGAATAAGTTACGATTATTTGTTCAATCAAATTTTTTGTGTGAATGATGTACAACAAATGTCCAAGAAAATAAATTATTTAGATCATTGAAATGGACCCCGTGGACCATGGTGAATCCCATGGGCTTGAACAGTGCCCTCTAGTCCAGATTATAGATTGGAGGTAGTGATGGTCATAGGTCAAGTTTGGAGTAGGTTTAATGTCTTGCCTTCACCCCGTATCATATCAGGGGTCAAACAAATCGGGTTGGTGTTGGACAGGGTAGGTTAAATTTAAAATTTTAAAAATGTAAATACTAATAAAAATTATAGGTAATATAATATATTATGAAGTGATTTATAATTAATGAAGGTTAAAAGGTTTAAGACGATAAGTACAAGTAAATGAGTAAAAATGAATACTAATGTCACCACAACATACAAAAATTTTAGAGACCAATTTTTTTAGTCTTTGAAAGTGAAAATTTTGTTGTAAAAGACATTTAGAGACCAATTTCTATCGTCGTGGGGATAGTCACTAAAAGGTCGTTCCGAAAAGTAAAAAATAAGACTTTTAACAACAAAATTTTGAAAATGTCACTAATAAATAGACTTTTAGGGACAAAATAATTTGGTCTCAAAATGGTTTATTTTTTTAGACAAAAAATTTGGTCCCAAAAAGAGAATAATTCATCACTAATGTCTAATTTTCGTTGCTAAAAATATAATAACGATACTCTTTGCAACAAAAATATTTGGTCTCTAAAATATAGTTTTGTCCCTAAATTTTGGTCTCGAAAATCTTATTTTTTTTGTAGTGTGTAATATTTTGAGTTTTTAATTTTATCATATTGTTGACACGATGTTTTATTTTCTATTGATTTTGGCCTGTCAATTATGGCCAAATCCAATTTTATTGATTGTGGCTTGTTTATCATGGCCAAATCTAATCTCATTGATTGTGACCTATCGATTTTAATGTCGATTTAGACCATAAATCATCATTTTAAAAATTATTACCATATTATTATTATTACTAATGTTATGCAGGTAAGTATCATTCAAACCCACTATTTCGTGGGTCATGCATGAGCAACGTGGGGCAAACATTGTGGAATTATGGTCATAAATTGAAGAAACTACCTTTTAACGGTTGGTAATTAAGCCGTGGGACGCCTATAAATAGGCAACAGAAAATAAGTAGAAAGGCACTTTCAACCCAATTCACAACATTTGTGAAATCTGGGAATAGTCTAACTTCTCTAGTAATTCAATACATGTAACTAGGAGTAGTTCTTAGCAACGAGTTTTGGTTCTTGTAACCCTTTTGATTCATGTTGATTGTGTAACAAAGATTGTACTTGTTGTTTAATTAATACAATTGACTGACAAATTTTAATTTTTATTATCAATTTCAGCATTTTGTGCTTTGTTTCTTCACATTACAGCCTCCAAAAAATTCTTTTAATCTATCAAGACATAGGACACTAATCACAATTACTTGATCTGTTTGTTGTTTGTGAAATTTTGGTTGCTTTGTCGAATCAATCCCAGTCAATTTGACCGAAACCAAATTTTTGCTAACACATATTGAAAAATAAATAAATAATATATGTATTATATATAAATATATTAGTAAAGATAAAAAGTGCGGAGGCGGGTTAGAATAGGACGGGAGAAGCAAAATCTGTCCACACCCCACTTTCTCATCGGAGTAAAAAAAATTATGCGAGATTGGACAGGAAATACGGGCGGAGCGAGGCCAGAGAAAATGGCCATTCCTGCCATTGACACCTTAACGCATATTTATGGAATTTAGTTGAAAAGAAGTTCACCGTTGTCTGTGCTGTGCTGCCAAAAGAGGACCAAATTAGTGTGACAACTTGTATATTGATTGGAGCAGACCTAATCAATCAAGTTCTGAAGAGAGGGGTACTGCCTCCAAAGAGGACCAATTCAGTCTTATATGTCCCAAGGTGACCCACCCAGGCTAGCCATATGCCCAATTGACTGCTATATATCATGGACCAAGAGGATTACATTCCAAATTATTGGAATATAACTGACTAATCACAAAATAAATCATCGAACAAGTATAAAACATCATTAGTTCTATGATTAATTTTATATGTAAATTATGTTTAACATGTCAAAGAGGTTCTTAACTAATTTTGTGTCGTCATGATATGGGCATCTATATCTTCTTTGAGACTGCTTTCACCATCATCATACTCTTTGCCATTCAATTCATGAAAAACTAATCATTTGGAATGAATATAATCATTAGATCAAAGCAAAGTTACTTGATTATACCTCACTTGATGTGTAATTCCAAGGTCTTCAATTTTTCAAAGATAAACTTGAGGAATTTCTCATGCTCAAACCTCTCAACCTTAAAGAACAAATCATTTATTTTTTCAATTTTTGGATGAACCACTAAAATTTTGAAAAAATAAAAAATAATAATAATAAAGAGATTAATGGCAAGGCAACAAGATGAAACTGGCTCCCCTATGCTGAAAGTATGCATGAAGCTGATTGAAACCTCTCTCGAGGAAATTGATTCAGAAAAGCTACAGCAATACAAAGAGTTTCTCGGAATGTTTGAGCATAAATGTGAAGCTAAGATAAGACTTGGTGAGGTGATAAAAAAAATGAAGAAGAAGAAGAAGAAGAAAGAAAAGTGCACATACACAAACCAATGAAAGCACCGAGACTGGATCTCTTTATAAACACAAAGACATTGGCATGGCATCCCTCATTAGTTGTAAAAGAAAAGACTTCCGACAATAATAAGCAACCTCCCCTTGAAAAGATTATTAGCCATTTGATATGCAAATAATAGAGCTCCTTTACATGAACAGTTCTTCAAACAAGTCTTCTTGCAATCCTCCAACTCAGTTATTCCAAGCCAACCTTGTTTCCCCACCATAGGGAACTGAGTATAATATAAAGTATTTGGTATCTTTGAGCTTTAGAAGACTATGATATTGATGGTCATAAGAAGTGCTTGTTTAAAGAGGAATTGTGCAGCCGTTGAAGTTTCCATTCTCGAATTTGACAAATGGATGTCCTTCTAAAGCAGATTCAAAATATGATTGGGGCAGATTTAATGCTCAACAAGCTGGGCATTGTTCAAAAGTGCTTAATCGAACGTGAAGGAAAGAAAATTAGTGCAATACAGATTCGGTTTTTTTCTTTTTCTGTTACTGATCAATAGGTTATGAAAAAGCAAAGGGGAAAAAACATGGCAAGTGCATGCCACTCTCTTCTTGTTTTCCCAGTCAAGTTCAAGGTGAGGGGGGAAAAATGCACATTCGACAGACTTAACAGATTTACAAAATGTTTTCTTTCCAAGCAATTCAAGAATATATCCCATCAACCAAATGAATTAGTCATAAAAATGGCTTTGAATTCGTCCAAAATATAAGTTGGCTTTGTTCCTTCTTCAAAATTAATTTACACTTCTTTTGGAAAGAAAGTTTGAAAAACCAACTAATTGACACTCTTGTTTTACTTGAATCATGAGAAACTCACATCTTCTCACAAAATATCTATCTTTTATCTTCCCCCTTTACTTTGGAACTTAAGAATGTTTGAATTTTAAGTATGGGAAATCAAATTTCGCCCACTACATTCATGTGGTTCTGTATGTTTCACTATTGCAATGATGATGGAAGAAACTTCAAGAAAGATAAGAAGGATGAACATTAATGAGAGTTTAAATTTTATTGGTGGAAGGGGACAATACCTAATACACCATTAATCTTTGAATCTTAGGGCGTGATTTGCACAGATGAAAATCTTAGAATATAGTTAACTACATAAAGAAAGAAATACAAAAAACTTTTAACAATCGGCTGTAATCTATACGTTGGAGTCTTAGTTGCATGAAGCAGGAGCGGGAGCGAGAGCGGGGAAGCATGAGTCGATAGAAGTTTCTTAGGTTGGGAGCGCCTCGAGGAGCGGTAATATATATGTATATATATTTTAATACACATTAGAAGTTTTTTTTTTAAATATTTTTTATAATACACATTAAATATTTTATTTATTTATTATATTTTTTAAATAATGTTTTATTTTTTTATTTTTAATTGATATATATATATATATATATATGTTATAAATAAAAAAAATATAACAAATAAGGAATAATAAAATATGTTATAAAATAAATAATAAAAATTAGATGATTTATTTTATAAATTTTATTAGATTTTTTTTATTATATATGATTTAATTAGATTTATTATATAACAAATTATATTATAATTATATTATTTATTATATTCATTAAATGTTAAAAACGAGAAGGGGACACAAATCGATGTGTAACGCCCTCAAAATAATACATAATTCCATTATCTCACTGTTCTATATACATGACAGAGAAGTTACATTTCCATACATACATCAGAGTTAATATTACAAAAGAGTATTTCATATATGTTACAAATGTTTACAAAAATAGTAAAATGCACTGCGGGCTTACATCTTCCCAAGTTGCTACTTGGTTACAAAATGTAGAGTGTTAACTCTTTTACAAGTAAAGCTCTTGGCTTGCATTTACATGAAATCAACAAAAACAAATAACAAAGCAGAGTCTTCAACTCCTAAACCTTCCAAGCTAAGATCTTGGAGGCGGCATGACACCTGTACCTGAAAAATGGTGTCCCAAGTAGGGTGAGCCAAAACCCAGTAGAGATATGCTAAACCAAACATGAGAAATAACTAAAACATTAGCATTCGACAAATGGTTAACACTTGTAAACCAACTCACACCCTTTTTATATCACAACAACATTTACACCCATGTTTCAATCCACTTCCCTTTATTTATCCAATTCAATTCATAGACATGGTTCTTTATCTAGCCAATCAATTTAAATGAGACTACAACTCCTCTTATTAACACTTCCATTATCCACAATATAAAATGAGACTACAACTCATATTATTAACACTTCAATTATCAACTTCATTCATACACTTCCATTTATAAGATTTCGGGACTTTCACCCTGGACACTCCAGCCAACTTAATTATCAATGGAGTCCATCCTCTATATTCTCCTAAACAATGGAGTACATCCCCTATCTTCTCCCAAGCAAGATACATATACAATGTATTAAAGCATATAATCATATATGGAGTACATACACAATGTATTAAAGCACATTATCACATATGGAGTACATCCCCTATCTCCTCCCAAATAATGGAGTATACAATGTATTTAAACACATTATCATATACAATGATCAATTCAAGAACATATTCAATGTGTTAATCTCACCGCCATATTCAATGACATATTTCAATTGATTAGTTTCAATTCACCTAATCATCATGCTTTTCTACAACAATCATGGCTATCCTTCACCGATAGCCCAAAACAGTTATATCTAAACAGATAATTAAATTTACCAAACAGATAAATTATTATATTTCCCACCGATGAGTGATTTATCAATCCAACTACGCCATTCAATCTCATATGTTCCCAATTTCATCATTTTCAAACCAATTTCATGTTTTCCCAATGTTTTATAATTTACACAAATATTTTATATAGCTCAAATTAGGGCATTAACCTCCCTTTCTCAAAACTTACAATCAAGGCCAAATTCCTTTCATTTTACATAACTATTTCCATTATCAAGACCTCATATACACAATGGAACCCAATCATGGAAAACCCCTCTTTCAACATTTCAAATTTCAAATTTCAAACCCTAACTTCCCAAAATTTCCAAATCTCTCCATTTATACAAAATGGTTAACATTTATGTTAAAACTCATAAAAAGGAGTAGATCATCCCTACCTCAAGTGAAGAGACTCAAAGGAGATGAAGAGAGAAACCCAAGATGCTCCAAACTTGAATCTTTTCAGATTAAAATGAAGCCCACGCAATGCTCTACCTTTCTTACAAAGAGACTAGGGTAGAAAACCACTACAATAAGATGGATTTATAGAGAGAGAGAGTCAGATCTAGGGTTTAGAGTGAAAAAGATGATGAAAAAGTGTTTAAAAACACGCTGCTGCCAACTGATATACTCGAGGCTCGCTCGAGCGAAGGAGTGGTCGCTCGAGCGACCAGACACAAAAGAATCTCGCTCTAGCGCAAGAAGCGTCGCTCGAGCGAACAATGCGAAGCTTCAGATCTGCAACCTAGAAGCATGCTCGAGCACAAGAGTTCTCGCTCAAGCGAAGAAACACAAAACATAGAGCTCGCTCGCTCAAGCGACAAAAGCCTCGCTGTCGCTCGAGCGAAGAATACCAACCTTCAGGTCCAAACTAGACGCAGACGCACGCTCAAGCGCAAGACTGCTCACTCGAGCCAAGAGACACATCAAAGAAAGCTCGCTCGAGCGCAAGAACCTTCGCTCGAGCAAAGAAGCACAAACCTAAGGTTCGCTCGAGCGGAAAAAGCCTCGCTCGAGCGAAGATGCCAAATTCTGGACAGCAACCACTTGTTCAAACTCACGACCAACCTGTACCAAACTCACCCAACACGTCCCAAAACTCAAATACAAAGGATTTAAAGGACGGAAACAAGATATAGGCAACAACAACCATGACAGAACCCAAGTCCATAACAAAATAAATGACGGGAAAAATCGGGATTGCTATAACAACGATGAGAGAGAGAGAGAGAGAGAAGAAGAAGAAGAAGAAGAAGAAGAAGAAGAAGAAGAAGAAGACGATGAGGAGATGCTGAAGAAAAGAAGACAGAGAGACAGAAGATGAGATCGAGAGAGATGAAGACAGAGAGTGAAGAGGAGATTGTGAGTAGATCGAAGGCGATGTAACAGATCGAAGCCGTGTCCGAGAAACCCATGCCCTAAACTAGTGAATCCATGTAACAGATCGACAGCGAGACCTGGTTTCTCTCTCTCTCTCTCTCTCTCTCTCTCTCTCCCATTTACGATCCTATCTTTGACTGAATCGCGTTTCTCTTTCCATAGAAATGCGATTCTTACACGTTTCTTTCTAGGAAACGCGGAATCGCAATTCTTATTCGGAATCGCGATTCTTACTCAGAATCGCCACCTGGTTGCACGATTCTTGCAACTAAGGTTGGAGTCTACTTTCGTTACCTTGGAGTAGCATCACCAATGGCATCCTCTTGGTGACCAGTGGCTATGATCGCTCTTGGTACCACAGGAGTTGTGATGTTATACTCTAAATTGTTTTTGAAAAATCTAGAAACCTCCTAGATGTTGATTTGTGATTATGTATCAATAAAAAGCAGTAAAAAACAATCACAATCAAAACAATCAAGAGAAAGAGACACAACGATTTTTACGTGGAAAAACCACAATTGGACACCTCCAACTGTGATAAAAAAACCACAGGCAACTGCCACAAGACAATCCACTAAGAAGAATTAAAGGAATTACACAAGTATACTCTCAATTATCTAGCGAATCCACAACGCCTAATTGAACCAACCTCTATATGCCTCTTCCAACCCCATCTTCACCACGGAATTGTCTTTCTGATGAGCCACTCCGGATTCCACCAAAGTTTCAGGCTCGAATTCTTTAGAATCCACAACTGAAGAACAACTCTCTCTTTTGTGTATAACAAACAAATCTTTGATGTACTCTCTTTAAACCATGAGTTGAATACTCAATAAAACATCAAAGAAAATAACAAAATATCCCCAGATATAAACCTTTAAGAACCAAAAAGAAGATCTGGAGGATTTCAATCAATTTACTTAGTTTTGGGAGAAAACCAAGTATTTATAGAGAACCAAGAGTAATCCTAGATTGGGAAGAAAACAAACTCCTTGAGAAATCTGGATTCTGAGGCTCGCTCGAGCGAAGCTTTGCTGGCTCGAGCGAGGAGTGTATTTTTTGTGATTTCTACTAGTGCCTTGGCTCGAGCGATGAATCCTTGGCTCGAGCGAGGAATACACTCTTTCAGGTTTTTGTATGGACGCAATCCTTGGCTCGAGCGACCAATGGCAGACATGCAATTTTAAATGCAATTTTGAATGCAATTTTGCATTTTGCTTCGGCCGCAAGCTGACCGGGCAGCTCGACCCCCGTAATAATCAGCGAAGTGGCAATCTTGAAAGCATTAACATCACAAACTTCTCTGCATGGCTCGATTCGGGTTTGGATTTGCATCTAATAAACTCATAGCCTCACTGAAATAAAAGTGCAAAAATAAATACATCTGAAAGGAGTTTTGTCAAACGGGGTTGCCAAGAATAAAAACCTAAAAGTTTTCAACACCTACAAAACCCTCCAAGACCTTAACCACCACCGACATTGAAGGCCTCCTGGAAAAATCACTTTGTAAACACCAGATAGCAACATCCATCATCTCCACGACTTCTACTATGTGTTTGCATGTCGTCATTGTATTTATCAACAATATCCAAAAGTTGTTCCTCTTTTGCTTTCCTGTTAAATAGACCTAGTAAATGCATATCTTGAGAATGTTGTAATAGAAAGTTTTTATTATATATCTAATATTTATAAAATTGAATTTAAATTTATAATTATTTTAAATTAATAAAATAATTACATTTACTATTGGATGATATATAATGGAGCCTCTCCATTATATATCCTTTAGTGTGTATCATATATATTTTATTACGTATTTTTTGTGACAAATGTAAGGTATTCTTATGATAGAATTTTGATAATTTGTGATTCAAAAATTTTTAAAAAAAAAAAAAAATTGCATAATATTACCATGAAAATTTGTGATTTAAAAATATTTCAATACGATCAAAAGAATAACATTATCACAAAAATACATAGTATTATTACAAAATGAGTAATTTTATTTCAAATATCATGCGGTACAATTATGACCAACGAATATAAATGAAGCTTATGTGGAATCCATTGAATTTATAATTGTAATTGTGCCAACATTTAAAATGTGATTAAAAAAAAAAAAGGATGATTATTGTAAGACTCATAAACTTAACAACAAGAATCTTTCATTAAAGACCCTAAGGCATCAACTAAATTAATTATTCATAAATTGATTGGAGCTATCAAAATGAGAAAATATTTTATGTAATGGATACATCGCACGGATGAGATGACATGGTGTCGCCATTACACTTTTTAATTGACATGTGATTAAAATGAGATTTAATCATATAATTTACTAAATATCAATTAATGAGTGGAAGTACGTCATTTCAGTCATCATGTGATGTACTCGTAATATAAAATATTTTCACTTCTAAAAATAGGCTTATGGTATAATATCAGTATAAGTGAATTGTCTTTTACACCATCTTGATCTAACTTAGAAGTTCTAAATATATTGAAAAATTACATGAATCTTGAGAAAGAAATTTATCAAAATGATGTCAAAGTTTATATTTTAGACCTAGTGAAGTGTGAAATAGATGATTAACTGATGATTAGAAAAAATATGAAAGAGAAAGAGAGTTGCCTTAAATATATATATTCTAATAGACTATTACAATATTGAGTTTAAAAAGTGAATTTAACTTTTGGAGTAAAGTAGCACTACTCATTCACAAAATGGCAGTGTTAGAGGCCTCGAATTTGCCTCGAATTCTTTTTTTTCTTTTTCTTTTTTTGGGTTGTGTTAGTTAGTTTTTTTTTTTTTAAAGGGTGGTTATGTATAGGGATGTGCCAAAAAATTAGACATTCCGCATGAACTCATCGTACAAAATTATATGAAATTAACAAAATTTAGCCAACAGCCTAGCTGATCAGTCAGTTAGGTTGATTGACTAATCAGTTAGGGTGCTGGTTAAAATTTGTTAATTTCATATAATTTTGTACGATGAGTTGGTACAGGATGTCTAGTTTTTTGGCACACCCCTACACATAACCACCTTAAAAAAAAACAAAAACAAAAACAAAAACAAACAAACAAACAAACCAACATAGCCCAACAAATAGAAGAAAAAAAAAAAAAATTCAGCCTATGTGGTTTGATAAGGTGATTGTGTTGGGTTGGACTGAGTTGGTGCAAGATGTCTAGTTTTTTAGCACATCCCTACACATAACCACCCTTACGAAAAGAAAAGAAAAGAAAAGAAAAGAAAAGAGAGGGAAACAAAAAAAAATAAAAAAAAATTTGAAATTCAAGGCAAATTGGAGGCCTCGAATTCGAGGCCTCAAGCATTATTGTTCACAAAATATATTACATCTTGGCTTTCAAGATTACTTTAATATTTGAATTAAATCTATCTGAAATCTAAACTTTGAACTACAAGCGGTTTACTTTATGATCATTAAAAAAAAAATTAAAATTTTATTTTGCCTCTCAAATTATCATTAAAGAATCAATTTATTTTTTTAATAATATTAATTTTATATTAATTTTTTTTATATATTTAAGAGTCTAATTGATATTTTGGAAATCGTTTGAGGGGTAAAATGAAATGTTGATACTCGGTCAACAACTTCTATTTGATTATAGACGTCAATTAAAGGCAGTGATAAATTTGATAACAAAATGAATAGTTTAGATATAAAATTGATCTTCACTACAAAAAATTCGCTTTTTTGCGACGGTAAAATACCGTCACCAATATCCAAAAAGCCGTCTCAAAAGCTTTTTTGTGACAATAAATATCTTTTAGCGACAGTAAGAGGGGGGTCGCAAAAAAAGGGGTTGCTAAAGGTCTTTAGCAACGGCAAGACGCCGTCGCAAAATATTGGCGACGGCAAAAATGCCTTTTAGCGACGGCAAAATACTGTCGCCATTAATGTGTAAAAATCTGAAGTTTTTGAGATGGCACTAAAATACCGTCGCTAATATAGTTATTTGCGACGGCAAAAATACCGTCGCAAAAGAGTTTATTTGAGACGGTAAAAATATCGTCGCTAAAATGGTTATTTGCGACGGTGAAAATACCATCGTTAAACTGTTATTTGCGACCGCAAATCTGCCGTCTCTAAAATATTATTTGCGACGGTGAAAATACCGTCGCTAAAGGCCTTTTGTTTCAACTAATTAATAATTCCAATATCTTTGGCGACGGCTATACTACCGTCGCAAAAAACCTGGTTAAAAAAAAAAGCTGCAATAAAATTATTAAAAATATGAAAATTACCTGTATTAAATGAAAATAACTAAAAAAAATCGATAATTATATAATAATATAAAAATTCTTGTATATAAATAAAATTTCATCCATAATTAAAGTACTCTTCCATTCATAACAACACATCATCAAAATTATCCCACCACATAATATTGCATAATACATACATAATGTTGCTCACAAATCTAAATAACGTAAATCAAAAATAAAAGTTTTCTTCATAATTCTTCCGTGGGTTACAAAAACAAAAGTTCGTCGCAATCTTCACACGACTGCATTCCACAAGAAGCAAACTGCTACTCAGGAAATATCTGAAAATAAAAAATAAAAATAATTAATGACAATATAATTATGTGTTAATATTTTAATTACAAAAAAACATAAAAAATTAATTACTATATAATTACAAAGATAGTTAAGTAAATAATTTTGGCTAGACAGAATTCGACCCTAACTCCCAAACCGGGAACCTGATACGAGCCCTGTCTTCTCCCACAAGTCTCTCGTCCCTAGGCGGTCGTGTGTACCAAGTTTCGTGCCAATCCGACCCCGTTTGGTATTTTGGGGCGTCAACACCTCGAATTCAAGTTTCTTAAGGAACTAGTTTGCCTAGACCGAAATACGGCTCTAACTCCCAAACCGGGAACCCGATTCGAGTCTCGTCTTCTCCCACAAGTCTCTCATGCCTAGGCGGTCGTGTGTGCCAAGTTTCGTGCTAAACCGACCCCTTTTGGTGATTTTGGGGCGTCAACACCTCGAATTCAAGTTTATTAAGGATTTAGTTTGCCTAGACCGAAATATGGCTCTAACTCCCAAACCGGGAACCCGATTCGAGTGCCGTCTTCTACCACAAGTCTCTCGTGCCTAGGCGGTCGTGTGTGCCAAGTTTCGTGCCAATCCGACCCCGTTTGGTGATTTTGGGGCGTCAACACCTCAAATTCAAGTTTCTTAAGGAACTAGTTTGCCTAGACCGAAATATGGCTCTAACTCCCAAACTGGGAACCCGATTTGAGTCCCGTCTTCTCCCACAAGTCTCTCGTGCCTAGGCGGTCGTGTGTGCCAAGTTTCGTGCCAATCCGACCCCGTTTGGTGATTTTGGAGCGTCAACACCTTGAATTTAAGTTTCTTAAGGAACTAGTTTGCCTAAACCGAAATACGGCTCTAACTCCCAAACCGGGAACCCGATTGGAGTCCCGTCTTCTCCCACAAGTCTCTCGTGCCTGGGCGGTCGTGTGTGCCAAGTTCCATGCTAAACCGACCCCTTTTGGTGATTTTAGGGCGTTAACACCTCGAATTCAAGTTTCTTAAAGAATTAGTTTGCCTAGAGTGAAATTCGTCTCTAACTCCTAATTCGGGAACCCGATTAGAGTCCCGTCTTCTCCCAAAAGTCTCTCGTGCCTAGGCGGTCGTGTGTGCCAAGTTTCGTGCCAATCCGACCCCGTTTGGTGATTTTGGGGCGTCAACACCTCGAATTCAAGTTTCTTAAGGAACTAGTTTGCCTAGACCGAAATATGGCTCTAACTCCCAAACCGGGAAACCGATTGGAGTCCCGTCTTCTCCCACAAGTCTCTCGTGCCTAGGCGGTTGTGTGTGCCAAGTTTTGTGCCAATCCGACCCCGTTTGGTGATTTTGGGGCGTCAACACCTCGAATTCAAGTTTCTTAAGGAACTAGTTTGCCTAGACCGAAATATGGCTCTAACTCCCAAACCGGGAAACCGATTGGAGTCCCGTCTTCTCCCACAAGTCTCTCGTGCCTAGGCGGTTGTGTGTGCCAAGTTTCGTGCCAATCCGACCCCGTTTGGTGATTTTGGGGCGTCAACACCTCGAATTTAAGTTTCTTAAGGAACTAGTTTGCCTAGACCGAAATATGGCTCTAACTCCTAAACCGGGAAACCGATTGGAGTCTCGTCTTCTCCCACAAGTCTCTCGTGCGTAGGCGGTCGTGTGTGCCAAGTTTCGTGCCAATCCAACCCCTTTTGGTGATTTTGGGGCGTTAACACCTCGAATTCAAGTTTTTTAAGAAACTAGTTTGCCTAGAGTGAAATCCATCTCTAACTCCTAATCCGGGAACCCAATTTGAGTCCCGTCTTCTCTCACAAGTATCTTAGCTTAGAATGCAAAGAATGCAAATATACATTTTAGCTTAGAATGTAAAGTTACATTTTATACCTGATCTTCCGGTGGTGGTGTATATAGATTCTCGTCTTCTGCAGATTCCCTAAATGCCCGGTGGCCACTCGATGCATCAGGAGCCTATGATAGTCAATGCATAATGTGTTAATCATATTCAAATTTTATACATAATGTTGTGTGACAATTTAACTATCAAACAATTTAAGTTATATCGAACCTGTCTGTTGGGATCCACACTTGCCCCCTGTGACACAAAGGCCATCATCTCAGCTCTCAGCTGCTGTAAATGTGTAGAGAACTCTGCTCGCAGCTCCTCCCTCAACTCATCCCTTAGCTCCGCACGAACCTGCTGGGTGATCTGAACAATAGTCGATGGCTGGGGTGCTGATTGTGATGGCCCTGCACCATCTTTATACACTGCTCTCCGAGGCACAGTTCTCCCGTATGTGCGACAATATCCATGATTGTCATGACCTATCAACTCATGGAAAATGGCATTCCTAGCCTTCAAAGTCCGGCAATCCTCAGGTAGCATAGAGAGTTGGCCATTAAACTCATCCTGTATTGAATAAGAAATACAAGTATATGCCAAATTAAGATGGTTGACACAAAAAATAAAAAATAAACTTTAAATACAATCAAAGGTGTTTGGAAACTACCAAGGTCTGGATAACCTCTGGGTCATCTGCTCTACGTGTCATAAGCCAAACATTCATCTTATCAGTAGACTCCCCCTTATTGGTCATCTACATTTTTTTAGAAATATGAAAATTAGAATCCAAATAATTTGCAAATATACAATGTTTATTTATATACAAAAATAAAACAATAGAATATAAACCTCATGCCGTATCTGAGCAAAAGTAGTACGCCCTGTGGTATGAGCTATGCCGTGAGCTCGCCGATTTTTAGCGTTCCTAGTTGCAATTTTCTATAACAGGTTCAACAAATGTAAGTATATAAATATGATTTGTATGTTTACATATCATATATATAACTTATTTGTATACCTCAGCATCGGAAGTACGTCAATACTCCACAAGTTCTTCCCACTGGCTTGGCACAATGTGCAAAGGAACATCATCCTTCAGATTAGGATCTTCACTTCTAGGCTTGAAATACTTAGACTTAATCTTATTCTTGTGATCCTTCCATATGCTGTTACAGTTTTTCATGCAGATTGGCTTGTACTCCTCTGGACATATATTCAAATTGTCCTATAAAACACAATTTCAAGGTTTAAATAATAATAACACAATTTTTGAATTTAAATTTTTGGACAAAAATATATTTTTACCTTCACATCCTTCCAGATAGCATCAAGAATATCATCAGGCACAGTGTTCCAGTCAAGAAAAGTAAGAGGAACAATGTTACCATTTCGCACAATAATGCCAAGTTGAGTAGTTAACTTAGACACGTTATCCCCTATTGGACAGTAATTTTCATCAAATTGTATGTCCCCTATTGGATGAATACCTGTCGGGAACTCTAACTTCCTTCAATACTTTCAAGAACAAATCTTTCTCATCCTTGGTCATCGTGAATTGTGCCGGTGGTAAATAAGCTTTATTTGACCCTCTTAACTGCAAATATAGGGGTTTTCTAATATTCATTTCTTGTAAATCACGCCGAGCATTAACACCATCCTTCGATTTTCCTGCAACCCCTAATATTGTCCACAACACATTGTCACAAACATTCTTCTCTATATGCATCACATCGAGGTTATGTCTAATTAGATTATGCTCCTAATATGGAAATTCATAGAAGATACTCTTTTTCTTCCAGCTATGGGTGCGATGTCCAGCTTTCTCCTTCTCTACTTGTCTCCTATGCCTCTCCTTAAGGTAATCCCTCTTGTATTGGGTTAAAATACCCTCAGATTCTAATTGTAGCAGCATCTCAGTTCCAGACAACAATTTTGGTTTGAATCTGACTTCCCAACTACCATCAAATGATACTTTATCCTTTCAAAATTTATGGCCATTAGGTAAAAATCTGCGATGATCCAAGTATGATTGTTTCCTACTATGCTTCAACCAACACGATGTAGTTTCCCTATTGCAACAAGGACATGCATATTCGCCTTTAGTGCTCCATCCTGACAAGTTTGCATATGCAGGAAAATCACTAATTGTCCACAGTAAAGCTGCATGCATTTGAAACATTTGATTTGTTGATGCATCAAATGTGGAGACACCGTCATTCCATAGTTCTTTCAATTCCTCAATCAACGGTTGCATATACACATCAATCTTGTCACCAGGTCCTTTCAGGCCGTCAATAAGCACAGATAAAATTAGAAATGGTTGTTTCATGCACATCCATGGTGGCAAGTTGTATGGAATGAGTACAACAGGCCAAGTGCTATGAACTATGTTCATCGTCCTGAATGGGTTAAAACCATCAGATGCTAAGCCAAGCCTTACACTTCGGCAATCATTACTAAAGTCAATATTCCGACGATCAAAATCTTTCCATGCAAGGGAGTCTGCAGGATGCCTAAAGACACCGTCATTAGTTCATTCCTCTGCATGCCATCTCATTAACTTAGCCATCTTGGATGACATAAACAACCTCTGCAACCTTGGCTTTAAAGGAAAATACCTCATTTGTTTTGCAGCTATTTGTTTGCCCCCGTTGTGAGGACCATTTGAACCACCATCACCATTTGATTTCCATCTTGAACTGTTGCATATGACACATTTATCAAGATTGCCGTCCTCGTTTCGAAACAACATGCAACTGTTGGGACATGCATCCCATGTCTCATATGTGAAGCCCAAATCTGTTGTGACCTTTTGAGCTTTATAATATGAGTCCGGGAGTTTCACACCCAACTGGAACGCCTCATTCAATAACTCAAGCAACATGTCAACAGACTTGTCTGTCCACTGATTAAGCACCTTCAAATGTAGAAGTCAAACAATGAATGACAAAGATGTGAACTTCTGACAACCCGGATACAATTCACTTTGTGCATCTTGAAGAAGTTTGAAATACTTTGCAGTCTTTGCATTTGGACCGAGCTGGGGTTCAGATGCATGGGGATCAGGCCTCTGTGCTTCATTACCGTCAACAATTGTACCGGCATGTGGATTTCCCACAGCCCCTTGTATCATTCCAACCATATCGTTGCCAATGTCTAAATTAGCCAATGTTTCATTCCCTCAATTACCATGCAGAGATACGTAAGATTCCCCATGATTAATCCAATGTTTGTACTTTTTTAAAAAATCCATTCAAAATCAGATGCTTCCGTACACCCTCTCGCACAAGATGGTATCGATTCTCACATTTTCTACACGGACAACTAATCATCGAACCTTCAACCCTATTGGTGTAGGCAAGCACAAGGAATTGATCAATCCCATTAATGTATTCCCTCGACATCCTATTTGGAAAATCAATCCAACTCTTATCCATCATCTGTACTTCCCTCATATGTGTTTCCCACTATTAATTTGCTTCAGGCAAACTTACTGGGAGATATACATCTCACATGCAAAACAAATATGCCTTAGAAAAAAATATAATTACAACAAATGTAAGAGTCTTAATGAGATGTAAGGGTAAAAATATAATTACAAGACATAATATCACATATTAATTATCGTAAGGGAAGAGGGGATTGGTGGGCTTCGAATCCCGATTAGTGAGGAAACAACCAAGGGCATGCGCTATTGGGCCAAATGCTATCCTCAAATGCATTGATAAATATAATAATGGGTTATAAAGCTTTTCTATGTTAATTCAATTGCCCCATTCTGTTTTCATATAAAATGCTTGCGTTTCAATTTTATTATGAGTTTTGTATTGTGCAAGTGCTTCAGTTCTAGATTTATTTATGTAAGGTGATTAATCATGGTCTTCCTAGACTGAAAAAGTGATAAGGGTGGTAGTTCTCATTCATTCCTTTATTTTATTTTATTTTAATAATTACAACATTTTGAATCATGTTCCCATAAAATCACAGCCTCTAAGGTCCAAAATGATATTCATGAAAGGAAAACCAAGATGCATATTTCGAAGCATACATATTAGCATCTATTTATCAATGCAATTTCTATATAACATTGAACATGTAAATAAGTGATAGAAAGGCATGATTCAAAAGGCATGTGGGCTGTTATGCATCTTTGTTTTTCATGACATGATTCAAAATATAAAGCCTAATGAGAGGGAAACCCACTTTCACTTTAAACTCCCCTTTTTATGCGAGTCATGTGATTCATATTGTGAGTTTATGATCAAAGCCAATGGCTAGTTCAAAGTTTAAGAGGCTGTTTAGTATTGAAATTTTAATTTTAAAACTTTTAAGATAAAAGTTGTTAGAAGAAAATGAAAATAAAACTACCTTCTACTAACTATATTCTACATTTAGTAACAAGTCAAGTCAAACTTAAAATGTAGACTAATTTTCAGGCAATTTTCAAATTTAAGTGGTAGGTACTTATGCATTATCAAAGTCACTTAATGCATTTAGTTTTTTAAGTACTTAATTGCAAGCAGGGCCTGGGCAAAAAGTTTCTCATATCGCAAGAATTCCTATTTTAAAATTAAAATATTGGTTCTTTTTTAATGTTAAGCATTGATGTTGACCCAAGAAGATGTGGTTATGGTTGCAAAATATTGCTTGACAATATCACAAACAGCCTTAGTTTTCCCCATCTTCTGACTTAATTTTATCAAAATGGTCCCATGCCTCGGATGGTTTTCACCCACTACCCTTTTAGGCTTAAGTGGTATCGTAGGAGGGCCAATATGTTCATCTAGAAGATCCATTATCTATACCAAAATATTTTGGGTGATGCATAACATTTCAAGTAATTTACCAAAAATTAACAACAGAAGACAACAACAGCATAACAATTATGACAAAAGCCAGTGCATTCAAAGCATGCTACGGGGGTAGAAATGCCAGGTTATAGAATATTCCGACAAATGCAAACACTATAGTATGAGGAACAACAATTTGAATGAAAATAATTTAGTGTCAAAAACCAAAATGTTGCTTTAAGTGGTTGGATGGAAAAGCTCTATACAGACACCTAATCTACTAATGATAAACAGACACGATAAAAAAGGAAGTCCATTTCCAAGGCTAGAGAATAGGTGAAGTATTTAGCATTAGGCTATTGTAGCACCATTAGTTTGGTCATATGCCTTACCAGAAGCTGAGGAAAGGCACTTCTAAGTACAGTAAAAAACGCATGCTACAATGAGTGAAAGAAGATATGTGATGGTCATCATGCCATTAATAATAGTTTCCAATAATAAAGGGAAATGGAACTTGAAACTGATGCCCAAAAAAAAAAAAACAGCCACTAATACATGCTTTTACAACTTGAAGTTCACAAAAGAAGCTACATCACCTAACTGATAAACATATATCTCAGTTCATGTTTCACGATTTTTTGCAATGTGAGATGGATATTGAGTAAAATTTTAAACCTGTCAAACAAGTGGCCAGAATAGAAACCACAATCTGTTTGACTGCATTTCACGATTTTGAAACAACTAAGGCTGTTTTTCTAACCTTTGTTTGTGCATTTTTAGTATTCAAGGCTGTTATTAATGTGTAGGTCAATCCTAATTGCTTCATATTTATGCGTTTATATGTACTATACATTTACAATGGTGGAACTACTAATAGAATTTGTAAAATGCATAATAGGATGACTCTCTAATTTTATGATAATCACTTTGCTAACTCTCTATTTTGTTAGTATGTTGCCTTGTATAATGGGATGATCTTTAACCATTTCACATGATGTATGTGAAGGAGGAAATGAAAGAGATGTAAAGAAACAGATGGGGTAAGGAAGAAGAAGTATTACCTACCTCTGTATCAAGGTTACAGGATGAAAATGAGGAGCAACTGGATGAAGGTGCGTGTAAAGGATGCGCTTCTGTTGCAGCAGGATGTCCTTCAATCTTTTTACAAAAATCTCAAATAAAATGTTCTTTGTGATCCCAATATTAGCAATGCAATGCAGATCGAACATGTTTTGTCAAATTTTGAATTATAATTAGACAAGATGAATTACAAACTATTGAGATAGGTTTTGGGAAAAAATCTTGCAAAATTTTAACTTTAGATGGTGTTTTAGTACACCATTGAAGATGCTGTCAAAAAGTAGAGTAATCCACATAAATATTTACAGATCAACATAAACTTGTTTTTTACTTTTATATTAGATTGATTGATTAACATAAATTTCAGAAAGCATGCCAAAATCAACTCAATGGATATAGAGTAACAAACTTCGAGAGGCAGGCAGATAAATTAACATTTATCATCAACGATAATCGCATGGGACAGCAAATGCCTTGGAGAAATAAACCCAAAACCGATCAGAGACAAAATCAAGCAAGTAAATGACGGTACAGCAATCAAAAAATCAGGCATGCATGGCGATAAACGAAGGAGAATCTCACAGATACAAAACCAATAATCAACGGATACAATCACAAGTTCACCGAAAACCAATTAAAAAATTGAGAAACATCAGTCCATAGAAATGTATGTTCATAAAAGATGAGCACATTAGAATCCAATTTCATGTGTATAGATAGATAGATAGATGGATCGATCTCATACCTGAATGTTGCAGGTGCAGTGGTCAGACTCGATTGAAGATTGTAACCCTAGGCCAGATGGGTCTGGTACAGCGAATTCAAGGTTCTAGGGTCTTGGACGGTCAAGGAGGGAGTGACAGCTAGTTTAAGTAGGCATTATTCGGATCCTCTAGAGGACTCTTTCCTGGAGTATTCCTGAAGTAGTACCAAAACGACAGTGAATGAATGAATTAAAAAAATTAAATAAACAAAAAAACAAAACTGGATGCTGGAGAATGGAGAGAAACGTGAACTACCAAGTGAGAGAGAGAGAGAGAGAGAGAGAGAGAGAGAGGAAATCATTTTTCAGATTTTGAAATGATTTGCAAAATTTAAAATGCCAATCAAATGAATATCTTCCCAATTTTCAGCACCAAAGCTACTACATTCAAAGCCTACAAACCATTTCAATTGAATATCTTATAAGCCATTTTGATATCTCAAAAATTCTAAAATAATTCTCATGCTTTTCAATTTTGACATACGACTCACCTAAAAAAAGTAGTAGTTTTTTGAACTGGTAGATGTATATACAATCGGCAACAGCTCAGTTAGAGGAGTGGAGGCTACAGAGAGCTGATACAGAGCAATGGATGCATCACAGACAACTTCCCCAGGACCTAAGACAAATTGAAGAATGGGAGGACTCCAAATTCTTAAAACAAAATGAAATGGCTGAGGGGTCCCAAAGTGGGAATCAAATTGAAGAATGGAAAGGATTGAAGGTGGTGGAACTCACCCTTAAAATGTTCACAGTCGTTCACAGTCTTGCCTCGTCACTCGTAGTTCGTAGTCGTTCACCCTCGTTCTTGCCTCGTCACTCGTCGTTCACAGTCGTTCGTCACTCGCCGTTCACAGTCGCTGCCTCGTCACTCCGGCGAAGGCCGTCATTCACCTTCGTCAATCTGCGAATGCCGTCGTTCACCCTCCTTCACTCCGACACTAAATGATTTTCATTTCAGGATTTTGGGGATTCTGGGATTGGGATTTTGGGGATTTTGGTTTGGTGAGTTTAGGGATTTTGATTTGAGGATTTTGGGGATTTTAGCATGACCGCGAATGGGAGAAATGAGCGGGATGTGAATTTTTTTTTTGCGACGGAATATATACTACCGTCGCAAATGATACATGATTAACAAATTAAAACGACGTCGTTTTACAAAATTTTGTTTGCGACGGGCTTATGCCGTCACAAATGGTCCACTATTTGTGACCGTAATTTTTTACCATCGCTAAATAATACTTTTTGCGACGGTATACGTGCATCGCAAATGCCCCTGCATTTTTTCTTTTTACAATCATTAGCGACGGAGGTAAACCCCGTCACAAAAGTCCATTTTCGTCAACGGTAGATAAACGCCGTTGCAAAAATACTTTTTTGGTGACGACAACTACACTGCGTTGCAAAAATTTTTTTGCGACGGGGCCTCCGTGTTATATAACAGATTTTCTTGTAGTGCTTGTCAAAAGAATGTGGATTGAATTGATTTTTGAGTAGTCATAGTTTGGAGGATAAAATAATTTTTTTTAAAAAATTTAACACTAAATCAAATCTTTCAGTTTTGTTGGTGGAGGAACCAAAACAGACAACATGCTATAGTTTGATTTCGTCAATTTGGTGTAGAGAAATGATTAACATGAAATTTTAAAAAGTTTTATAAAAACTTGTAAAATTTCACATTGAAAATAAATGAATAAAAAAAAATTTTGTTCTATAAATGCCTAATTTTTATTATAAAACATATAATATCAATCACTTATCTTCTAATATATAAATAATTTAAAATGTAAAAGTATTTAAACATAATATTTTGGGTAGATTACACTTTGCACCTCTGCACTTTACACAAAATCTCACTTTAGTTTCTGCACATCAAATTGTGGCACTTAACCTCCTGTACTTTTGGTCAAGTGTCACATTGGCCCTTCTGCTAATAGTGGGGCTAACAGAAATTATCCTTTAGGGAGCTAAGTGTCACAATTTTAACGTGTAGGAACTAAAGTAAGATTTTGTGTAAAGTGCAGGAGTGCAAAGTGTAATTTATTCTCACATGTTTTTCATGTGACTAGCCTCTGTTAACAATGAGGCTAAGAGAAGGGCCAAAGTAACACTTGACCAAAAGTGCAGGGGGTTAAGTGTCACAATTTGATGTGTAGGGGCCAAAGTGGGGTTTGATGTAAAATGCAGGGGTGCAAAGTGTAATTTACCCTAATATTTTGGGTAGTTAAATATTTATTAAAATAATTTTTTTTTTAAACAGAAACAAATTACAAGTTTTAAAAAATAGATCAAAAATCAAAATTTCAATCCCTTGAACAATTAGTTCTATTCTATCAATTTTTTCTACGTCCCCACTTTAACCTAATCCAGTGGCGACTACGTTATAATCAAAAGAGAAAATGGCATGTACCATGTTACTCAAAACGTTATAAAGTCATGGCAAGACTGTTTCCAACTCTACAATTTCTATGGTCCACTCCACCTCACAGACAGAACATTAAAATTTATTTTTACAATTTTTTTGTAAAATACTATTTGCACCTTCAAAAAGATTTATGATGAGCTATTTCACTCGTTGTTGACGCCTTTGCCAAAATAAAAATTAGAATTAATTACATTTTTTCATTTATGTAGTTTGGTTTAAATTTTATTTTAACTTTTATAATTTTAAATTAAATAATTTGTTCCTATACTTTAACCAATTCTTGGATATTGTAAAGGCCTCAATTATAATAAAAGATAATAAAAGGCCCTCAATTAGATGATTTTAGGTTAATTACTCACAAGTCCTGTTATAAAGACATGTATATCATTAAGTCTCACAAGTGTTTGTATAAATTAAAAAGTCCTAATAGTTGATTTAAATAAATCTATTGTTAAAACTAACAATTAATGATGATTTTCTAAATCTATCACTAAAAAATGACACTAGTGACTTTTTATGTGACGATTTTCTAAATCTATTGCTAAAAATGATAATTAATAACTTTTTTTGTGACGAATTTTTAAAATTATTACTAAAAACTAATTAGTGACACTTTTTATGAAAATGCCGCTAAAAAAAATAAAAAATAAGATTTTGCGGTAATAATTAAAAGTGAACAGGATTTTTTTAATGCACCAAAAAATCAAAAGGACTTATTGGTGCACTCATCTTCTAATAGGACTTTTTAGTCAATTCTGGGTAATTCTATTTTTGCACACTAATTCTGTAAAACCCAAGTTATGTATAGAATTGTTCTTAGATTGATTAATAATTAAAATAAATTGTATAGGTAATTTAGTAATTTCGAGAATTAGGTTATCAACCCTTTAAAAAAAATATATAAAATAAAAAGAGGGGGTTTTCACGTTATGTTGTACAATAATTTTACAGAGGGTTCAATGGAGGCTGCGATAGGAATTGAGTGATATTTTGATACACCCATTGACTGAGGTAAGATCCTTCTTGTATCACTAGTTATTAATTTTTTATTGATAAATAAAAAAGCAGTCGAAGCTTTATGTAAACCTGTATGTGCCTACTTGGTTTTGTGAGCTTGGTGAGTGGTGCAACATGTGGAGTGTAGGCTGGGTATAGAGTAGAAACAGTGGAGTAGTTTGTGTGGGTGTGGTTTGACATTTGAGTTTTGTACATTGGGTAAGGTGTGTTTGGCTATTCAATTGGGTGGATTGATTTGGTGTTACTTGGATTTTAAGCACTGCATATATGTAGTGGGTCCTTCTTGATGTGTGAAAGACATAAAAATATTAATTTATTTGAGGTTTATTTATTAGGTTTGTGTGATTGAAGTGATGGAGCTGAGTGTTTGGAGTTAGTGTTATGGAATATTATTTTAACTGTTTGAGGTAAGTAACCCCTTATCACTGTTGATTCATTTTTATTTCTATTGAATCGTTTGAAATTATAAATATTTATTTATAACCTTCTTGTTCTCTTACAATAAAATATGGGTCAAATATAAAACAACATCGGATATTATTATGAAATTTATTTGAATATTTTGTGAAACTATTATAAAATTGTACCAAATGTTTATTTTGAAAATATCGAATATTTTATTTAAAAGTTATGTATTGTTTGAATTTTGAACATTACTCTAGTCTGACTATGATTTGGACCTTAGCCAATGGGGGTTATTTATTGACACAGAAACTAGTTTCTTTTGGGGCTTCACCACCGGCCTAGGTGTGGTTCTGGACCTATTCACGGGCTAAGTGACCGTAATCACTGAGACTTGAGTTTTATGAATCGAATTATTGAACCATATGAATATCGAACCATCAATTTGAACAACGAAATTTTTTCGAATTACCTCATTGTCTTTTCAATTAAAATGTTTTGCTACACTATTTATTTTCAGCTATGAAACCATCTTACAAAATAATTGTTCATTTATTGAATTGTAGCAAAAATATATTTATTAGTGATCGATTATTATTATTATTATTTTTGTATACTTGATCCAGCTATCAGTGATGGTTGGTTATTTGCTAGGCTGTCTAGCTTACCCTTATTTGATTTTTTTTTTCAGATTCTGAGGGGTAGAGCTGCGCTGGTTTTGTACTTGTGGGAGTGCCAAGAGTAGGACTATGATTTTAAGCTACTATTTTGTTAGTGGATTTTATTAGTGGACTTGGTGGACAATTTCATGCGATAAGAATTATTTATTTTTATGAATTTTGGCATTATGATAATTAAATATTTAATCTGAGTATTTTATATTATTGGTTTATTTGATTGGACTCTTAGCCATGCACGCTCACTTAGATGAGTGTGCGGTGTTATCACGAGACTTGGGGCGTGACAAATTCCCCTCAGTGCTCACACTTGATGAACACTTACTTAGTACACATAACCAAAAAAAAAAAAAATAATAATAATAATAATAATTTAGTGCACATCTTTTTATTTCAATGATACCCTCATTTTCAATTTCAAAATCGTAATTTTATTTCCGTCCACCCTTTCTTGCCGTTGCAACCACTATCCATTGCCACCATCGCCACCACTCTCAGTTCATCCATTTCCATCATATACCTCCACAATCAACCTCAAAAGTGGGTGATTCACAGTGGAGGCTTGTGGAAGTGTATAATTCATGGCGAAAGTGGTCACATGTGGAGGGGAAAATAGGCGATGGGAGGGGATGGTGGAGAAGAGAGGTGACGCTGGCGATAGAGGATGGTTGTGGTGTTTTAGAATTAGGGTTTGGGTGGAAGAAGATAAGGGTCACTGGGTCTATAAAATAGATCTAAAAAGTGGATTTGTATATAATTTTTCATTTTAAATTATAAGTATAAAAAAAAGAAAAAAAAAAGAGGTGGATTCCCTTCGGTTCACAATCTGGACGAGAGGGCACTGTTCGGGCCTATGGAGTCCATACTACAGGGTCCCGTTTCGATAACTCAAACCATTTGTTTTGTCGAACACTTTGTGTATATCATCTACACAAAAATCAGGTTGATAGATAAGCATAACTTATTCAGTTTATCGAGTTTGTCACCAAAAAACTGAATAGTCTAGTTTTTAAAATATAATTGCCATTCATTTTTTAAATTAAATAAGTTACGATTATCTGTTCAATCAAATTTTTGTGTGAAGGATGTACAACAAATGCCCAAGAAAATAAATAGTTTAGATCATTGAAATGGACCTCGTGGACCGTGGTGGGCCCGAACAGTGCCCTCTAGCCCAGATTCTAGACTAGAGGTAGTGATGGCCATAGGTCAGGTTTGGGGTAGGTTTGTAATCCCCTACCTTCACCCCGTATCATATCGGGGGTCAAACAAATCGGGTTGGTGTCAAACGGGATAGGTTAAATTTAAAATTTAAAAAATGTAAATAATAATAAAATTTATAGATAATATAATATATTATGAAGTGATTTATAATTAATGAAGGTTAAAAGATTTAAGATGATAAGTATAAGTAAATGAGTAAAAATGAATACGAATGTAATATTTTGAGTTTTAATTTTATCATATCATTGACACTATTTTATTTATTTTTTTTGTCTATTTTGGCTTGTCAATAGGCCAAATTTAATCTAATTAGTTATGGTCTGTCAATTATGGTCAAATCCAATTTTATTTATTGTGGCTTGTTGATCATGGCCAAATCTAATCTCATTTATTGTGACCTGTCGATTTTGATATGTCAATTCAAACCATAAATTATCATTTTAAAAATTATTACCATATTATTATCATTATTATTATTATTATTGTTATTATTATTACTAATGTTATGCATGTAAGTATCATTCAAACCCACCATTTCGTGGGTCATGCATGAGCAACGTGGGGCAAACATTGTGGAATTATGGCTCATGAATTGAAGAAACTGCCTTTGAACAGTTGGTAATTAAGCCGTAGGACTTTGCCTATAAATAGGCAACAAAAAAATAAGCAGAAAAGGCACTTTCAACCCAATTCACAACACTCACGAAATCTAAGCATAGTCTAACTTCTCTAGGAGTAGTTCAGTACATGTAACTAGGAATAATTCTTAGCAGTGAGTTTTGGTTCTTGTAACCCTTTTGATTCATGTCGATTGTGTAACAAATATTGTACTTGTTTAATTAATGTAATTGAGTGATAAGTTTAATTTTATTACCAATTTCAGCATGTTTGTGCTTTGTTTCTTCACATTACAACATCCAAAGAAATTCTTAATCTGTCATGGCATAGGGAACTAACCACAATTGCTTGATCTATTTGTTGTTTGTGAAATTTTGGTTGCTTTGGCGAATCAACCCTGTCAATTTGACCCAAACCAAACTTTTGCTAACACATACTGAAAAATAAATAATGATATATGTATTATATATAAATATATTTAGTAAATATAAACAGTGGAGGCAGGAGAAACAAAATCTATCCACACCCCACTTTCTCATCGGAGCAAAGAAAATTATGCAAGATGGGACAGGGAAAACAGGGGCGGAGACTGGCAAGAGAAACTGGCCATTTCCACCATCAACACCTTGATACATATTTATGGAATTTAGCTGAAAAGGGTTTACCGTTGTCTGTGCTGTGCTGCCAAAAGAGGACCAAATTAATGTGACAACTTGTATATTGATTGGAGCAAAGACCCTAATCAATCAAGTTCTGAAGAGAGGTGTGCTGCCTCCAAAGAGGACTAATTCAGTCTTATATGTCCCAAGGTGACCCGGTTGTTTAACTTGTCAAAGAGTTTCTTAACTAATTTTGTGTCATCATGATATGGGCATCTCTATATCTTCTTTGAGACTGCTGTCACCATCATCATACTCTTTGCCATTCAATTCATGAAAACCAATCATTTGGAATGAAGATGTTCTTCTGAATGAATATAATCATTAGATCAAAGCAAAGTTGCTTGATTATACCTCACTTGATGTGTAATTTCAAGGTCATCAAATTTTCATAGATAAACTTGAGGAATTTCTCATGCTCAAACCTCTCAACCTTAAAGAACAAATCATTTATTTTTTCAATTTTTGGATGAACCACTAAAATTTTGAAAAATAAAAAATAAAAAATAATAATAATAAAGAGATTAATGGCAAGGCAACAAGATGAAACTGGTTCCCCTATGCTGAAAGTATGCATCAAGCTGATTGAAACCTCTCTTTGAGGAAATTGATTCAGAAAAGCTACAGCAATATAATGACAGCATTGCAGCACCCAGGAAAATGATGCATTACAAAGAGTTTCTTGGAATGTTTGAGCATAAATGTGAAGCTAAAATAAGACTTGGTGAAGTGGTAAAAATGAAGAAGAAGAAGAAGAAGAAGAAGAAGAAGAAGAAAGAAAAGCGCACATAAACAAACCAATGAAAGCACCGAGACTGGATCTCTTTATAAACACAAAGACATTGGCATGGCATCCCTCATTAGTTGTAAAAGAAAAGACTTCCGACAATAATAAGCAACCTTCCCTTGAAAAGATTATTAGCCATTTGATATGCAAATAATAGAGCTCCTTTACATGAACAGTTCTTCAAACAAGTCTTCTTGCAATCCTCCAACTAAGTTTTTCCAAGCCAACCTTGTTTCCCCACCATAGGGAACTGAGTATAATATAAAGTATTTGGTATCTTTGAGCTTAAGAAGACTATGATATTGATGGTCATAGAAGTGCTTGTTTAAAGAGGAATTGTGCAGCCATTGAAGCTTCCATTCTCGAATTTGACAAATGGATTTCCTTCTAAAGCAGATTCAAAATATGATTGGGGCAGATTTAATGCTCAACATGCTGGGCATTGTTCAAAAGTGCTGAATCGATGAAAAACGCGAAGGAAAGAAAATTAGTGCAATACAGATTCAGTTTTTTTCTTTTTCTGTTACTGATCAGTATGCTACGAAAAAGCAAAGGGGAAAAACATGGCAAGTGCATGCCACTCTCTTCTTGTTTTCCCAGTCAAGTTCAAGGTGAGGGGGAAAAAATGCACATTCTGCAGACTTTAACAGATTTACAAAATGTTTTCTTTCCAAGCAATTCAAGAACATATCCCATGAACCAAATAAATTAGTCATAAAAATGGCTTTGAATTTGTCCAAAATATAAGCTGGCTTTGTTCCTTCTTCAAAAGTAATTTACACTTCTTTTGGAAAGAAAGTTTGAAAAACCAACTAATTGACACTCTTGTTTTACCTGAATCATGAGAAACTCACATCTTCTCACAAAATATCTATCTTTTATCTTCCTCCTTTACTTTGGAACTTGAGAATGTTTGAATTTTAAGTATGGGAAGTCAAATTTCGCTCACTACATTCATGTGGTTCTGTATGTTTCACTATGGCAATGATAATGGAAGAAACTTCAAGAAAGATAAGAAGGAAGAACATTATTGAGAGTTGAAATTTTATTGGTGGAAGGAGACAATACCTAATACACCATTAATCTTTTTATCTTAGGGCGTGATTTGCAGAGATAAAAATCTTAGAATAAAGTTAACTACATAAAGAAAGAAATACAAAAAACTTTTAACAATCGGCTGTAATCTATACGTTGGAGTCTACTTTCGTTACCTTGGTCCTGATAAAGCTGATGGAAATAATGGAGTAGCATCACCAATGGCATCCTCTAGGTGACCAGTGGCTGTGATTGCTCTTGGTACCACAGGAGTTGTGATGTTATAATCCAAATTGTTTTCAACATCTACAAAACCCTCCAAGACCTTAACCACCATTGACATTGAAGGCCTCCTGGAAAAATCACTTTGTAAACACCACATAGCAACACCCATCATCTCCACGACTTCTGCTCCATGTGTCTGCATGTCATCATTGTATTTATCAACGATATCCAAAAGTTGTTCCTCTTTTGCTTTCCTCTTAAATAGGCTTAGTAAATGCATATCTTCCTCAGGCTGAGACCTATCCAAAATTTTCCGCCCACACAACATTTCCAAGACCACAACACCAAAGCTATAGACATCTACTTTCTCAGTGATAATTGAGCTCAACCATTCAGGAGCCAAATAGCCAGGTGTTCCCTTCATCATTGTTACAACTTGGCTTGTGTCCTTATCAATTAGTTTTGACAATCCAAAATCAGAAATTTTCGCATTGAAGTGTTCATCTAAGAGGATGTTTTGGGGTTTGATATCCAGGTGAAATATTTTTTGCCTACATTCCTCATGGAGATAGGTTAGTCCCTTGGCTATATCCATGATGATCTTTTTCCTGGATTGCCACCCAA